>OU538807.1:10325000-10340000 GCA_912999815.1 Campaea margaritaria | reverse complement strand
CCTAACCTAACCTAACCTAACCTAACCTAACCTAACCTAACCTAACCTAACCTAACCTAACCTAACCTAACCTAACCTAACCTAACCTAACCTAACCTAACCTAACCTAACCTAACCTAACCTAACCTAACCTAACCTAACCTAACCTAACCTAACCTAACCTAACCTAACCTAACCTAACCTAACCTAACCTAACCTAACCTAACCTAACCTAACCTAACCTAACCTAACCTAACCTAACCTAACCTAACCTAACCTAACCTAACCTAACCTAACCTAACCTAACCTAACCTAACCTAACCTAACCTAACCTAACCTAACCTAACCTAACCTAACCTAACCTAACCTAACCTAACCTAACCTAACCTAACCTAACCTAACCTAACCTAACCTAACCTAACCTAACCTAACCTAACCTAACCTAACCTAACCTAACCTAACCTAACCTAACCTAACCTAACCTAACCTAACCTAACCTAACCTAACCTAACCTAACCTAACCTAACCTAACCTAACCTAACCTAACCTAACCTAACCTAACCTAACCTAACCTAACCTAACCTAACCTAACCTAACCTAACCTAACCTAACCTAACCTAACCTAACCTAACCTAACCTAACCTAACCTAACCTAACCTAACCTAACCTAACCTAACCTAACCTAACCTAACCTAACCTAACCTAACCTAACCTAACCTAACCTAACCTAACCTAACCTAACCTAACCTAACCTAACCTAACCTAACCTAACCTAACCTAACCTAACCTAACCTAACCTAACCTAACCTAACCTAACCTAACCTAACCTAACCTAACCTAACCTAACCTAACCTAACCTAACCTAACCTAACCTAACCTAACCTAACCTAACCTAACCTAACCTAACCTAACCTAACCTAACCTAACCTAACCTAACCTAACCTAACCTAACCTAACCTAACCTAACCTAACCTAACCTAACCTAACCTAACCTAACCTAACCTAACCTAACCTAACCTAACCTAACCTAACCTAACCTAACCTAACCTAACCTAACCTAACCTAACCTAACCTAACCTAACCTAACCTAACCTAACCTAACCTAACCTAACCTAACCTAACCTAACCTAACCTAACCTAACCTAACCTAACCTAACCTAACCTAACCTAACCTAACCTAACCTAACCTAACCTAACCTAACCTAACCTAACCTAACCTAACCTAACCTAACCTAACCTAACCTAACCTAACCTAACCTAACCTAACCTAACCTAACCTAACCTAACCTAACCTAACCTAACCTAACCTAACCTAACCTAACCTAACCTAACCTAACCTAACCTAACCTAACCTAACCTAACCTAACCTAACCTAACCTAACCTAACCTAACCTAACCTAACCTAACCTAACCTAACCTAACCTAACCTAACCTAACCTAACCTAACCTAACCTAACCTAACCTAACCTAACCTAACCTAACCTAACCTAACCTAACCTAACCTAACCTAACCTAACCTAACCTAACCTAACCTAACCTAACCTAACCTAACCTAACCTAACCTAACCTAACCTAACCTAACCTAACCTAACCTAACCTAACCTAACCTAACCTAACCTAACCTAACCTAACCTAACCTAACCTAACCTAACCTAACCTAACCTAACCTAACCTAACCTAACCTAACCTAACCTAACCTAACCTAACCTAACCTAACCTAACCTAACCTAACCTAACCTAACCTAACCTAACCTAACCTAACCTAACCTAACCTAACCTAACCTAACCTAACCTAACCTAACCTAACCTAACCTAACCTAACCTAACCTAACCTAACCTAACCTAACCTAACCTAACCTAACCTAACCTAACCTAACCTAACCTAACCTAACCTAACCTAACCTAACCTAACCTAACCTAACCTAACCTAACCTAACCTAACCTAACCTAACCTAACCTAACCTAACCTAACCTAACCTAACCTAACCTAACCTAACCTAACCTAACCTAACCTAACCTAACCTAACCTAACCTAACCTAACCTAACCTAACCTAACCTAACCTAACCTAACCTAACCTAACCTAACCTAACCTAACCTAACCTAACCTAACCTAACCTAACCTAACCTAACCTAACCTAACCTAACCTAACCTAACCTAACCTAACCTAACCTAACCTAACCTAACCTAACCTAACCTAACCTAACCTAACCTAACCTAACCTAACCTAACCTAACCTAACCTAACCTAACCTAACCTAACCTAACCTAACCTAACCTAACCTAACCTAACCTGACCTAACCTAACCTAACCTAACCTAACCTAACCTAACCTAACCTAACCTAACCTAACCTAACCTAACCTAACCTAACCTAACCTAACCTAACCTAACCTAACCTAACCTAACCTAACCTAACCTAACCTAACCTAACCTAACCTAACCTAACCTAACCTAACCTAACCTAACCTAACCTAACCTAACCTAACCTAACCTAACCTAACCTAACCTAACCTAACCTAACCTAACCTAACCTAACCTAACCTAACCTAACCTAACCTAACCTAACCTAACCTAACCTAACCTAACCTAACCTAACCTAACCTAACCTAACCTAACCTAACCTAACCTAACCTAACCTAACCTAACCTAACCTAACCTAACCTAACCTAACCTAACCTAACCTAACCTAACCTAACCTAACCTAACCTAACCTAACCTAACCTAACCTAACCTAACCTAACCTAACCTAACCTAACCTAACCTAACCTAACCTAACCTAACCTAACCTAACCTAACCTAACCTAACCTAACCTAACCTAACCTAACCTAACCTAACCTAACCTAACCTAACCTAACCTAACCTAACCTAACCTAACCTAACCTAACCTAACCTAACCTAACCTAACCTAACCTAACCTAACCTAACCTAACCTAACCTAACCTAACCTAACCTAACCTAACCTAACCTAACCTAACCTAACCTAACCTAACCTAACCTAACCTAACCTAACCTAACCTAACCTAACCTAACCTAACCTAACCTAACCTAACCTAACCTAACCTAACCTAACCTAACCTAACCTAACCTAACCTAACCTAACCTAACCTAACCTAACCTAACCTAACCTAACCTAACCTAACCTAACCTAACCTAACCTAACCTAACCTAACCTAACCTAACCTAACCTAACCTAACCTAACCTAACCTAACCTAACCTAACCTAACCTAACCTAACCTAACCTAACCTAACCTAACCTAACCTAACCTAACCTAACCTAACCTAACCTAACCTAACCTAACCTAACCTAACCTAACCTAACCTAACCTAACCTAACCTAACCTAACCTAACCTAACCTAACCTAACCTAACCTAACCTAACCTAACCTAACCTAACCTAACCTAACCTAACCTAACCTAACCTAACCTAACCTAACCTAACCTAACCTAACCTAACCTAACCTAACCTAACCTAACCTAACCTAACCTAACCTAACCTAACCTAACCTAACCTAACCTAACCTAACCTAACCTAACCTAACCTAACCTAACCTAACCTAACCTAACCTAACCTAACCTAACCTAACCTAACCTAACCTAACCTAACCTAACCTAACCTAACCTAACCTAACCTAACCTAACCTAACCTAACCTAACCTAACCTAACCTAACCTAACCTAACCTAACCTAACCTAACCTAACCTAACCTAACCTAACCTAACCTAACCTAACCTAACCTAACCTAACCTAACCTAACCTAACCTAACCTAACCTAACCTAACCTAACCTAACCTAACCTAACCTAACCTAACCTAACCTAACCTAACCTAACCTAACCTAACCTAACCTAACCTAACCTAACCTAACCTAACCTAACCTAACCTAACCTAACCTAACCTAACCTAACCTAACCTAACCTAACCTAACCTAACCTAACCTAACCTAACCTAACCTAACCTAACCTAACCTAACCTAACCTAACCTAACCTAACCTAACCTAACCTAACCTAACCTAACCTAACCTAACCTAACCTAACCTAACCTAACCTAACCTAACCTAACCTAACCTAACCTAACCTAACCTAACCTAACCTAACCTAACCTAACCTAACCTAACCTAACCTAACCTAACCTAACCTAACCTAACCTAACCTAACCTAACCTAACCTAACCTAACCTAACCTAACCTAACCTAACCTAACCTAACCTAACCTAACCTAACCTAACCTAACCTAACCTAACCTAACCTAACCTAACCTAACCTAACCTAACCTAACCTAACCTAACCTAACCTAACCTAACCTAACCTAACCTAACCTAACCTAACCTAACCTAACCTAACCTAACCTAACCTAACCTAACCTAACCTAACCTAACCTAACCTAACCTAACCTAACCTAACCTAACCTAACCTAACCTAACCTAACCTAACCTAACCTAACCTAACCTAACCTAACCTAACCTAACCTAACCTAACCTAACCTAACCTAACCTAACCTAACCTAACCTAACCTAACCTAACCTAACCTAACCTAACCTAACCTAACCTAACCTAACCTAACCTAACCTAACCTAACCTAACCTAACCTAACCTAACCTAACCTAACCTAACCTAACCTAACCTAACCTAACCTAACCTAACCTAACCTAACCTAACCTAACCTAACCTAACCTAACCTAACCTAACCTAACCTAACCTAACCTAACCTAACCTAACCTAACCTAACCTAACCTAACCTAACCTAACCTAACCTAACCTAACCTAACCTAACCTAACCTAACCTAACCTAACCTAACCTAACCTAACCTAACCTAACCTAACCTAACCTAACCTAACCTAACCTAACCTAACCTAACCTAACCTAACCTAACCTAACCTAACCTAACCTAACCTAACCTAACCTAACCTAACCTAACCTAACCTAACCTAACCTAACCTAACCTAACCTAACCTAACCTAACCTAACCTAACCTAACCTAACCTAACCTAACCTAACCTAACCTAACCTAACCTAACCTAACCTAACCTAACCTAACCTAACCTAACCTAACCTAACCTAACCTAACCTAACCTAACCTAACCTAACCTAACCTAACCTAACCTAACCTAACCTAACCTAACCTAACCTAACCTAACCTAACCTAACCTAACCTAACCTAACCTAACCTAACCTAACCTAACCTAACCTAACCTAACCTAACCTAACCTAACCTAACCTAACCTAACCTAACCTAACCTAACCTAACCTAACCTAACCTAACCTAACCTAACCTAACCTAACCTAACCTAACCTAACCTAACCTAACCTAACCTAACCTAACCTAACCTAACCTAACCTAACCTAACCTAACCTAACCTAACCTAACCTAACCTAACCTAACCTAACCTAACCTAACCTAACCTAACCTAACCTAACCTAACCTAACCTAACCTAACCTAACCTAACCTAACCTAACCTAACCTAACCTAACCTAACCTAACCTAACCTAACCTAACCTAACCTAACCTAACCTAACCTAACCTAACCTAACCTAACCTAACCTAACCTAACCTAACCTAACCTAACCTAACCTAACCTAACCTAACCTAACCTAACCTAACCTAACCTAACCTAACCTAACCTAACCTAACCTAACCTAACCTAACCTAACCTAACCTAACCTAACCTAACCTAACCTAACCTAACCTAACCTAACCTAACCTAACCTAACCTGACCTAACCTAACCTAACCTAACCTAACCTAACCTAACCTAACCTAACCTAACCTAACCTAACCTAACCTAACCTAACCTAACCTAACCTAACCTAACCTAACCTAACCTAACCTAACCTAACCTAACCTAACCTAACCTAAGCTAACCTAACCTAACCTAACCTAACCTAACCTAACCTAACCTAACCTAACCTAACCTAACCTAACCTAACCTAACCTAACCTAACCTAACCTAACCTAACCTAACCTAACCTAACCTAACCTAACCTAACCTAACCTAACCTAACCTAACCTAACCTAACCTAACCTAACCTAGCCTAACCTAACCTAACCTAACCTAACCTAACCTAACCTAACCTAACCTAACCTAACCTAACCTAACCTAACCTAACCTAACCTAACCTAACCTAACCTAACCTAACCTAACCTAACCTAACCTAACCTAACCTAACCTAACCTAACCTAACCTAACCTAACCTAACCTAACCTAACCTAACCTAACCTAACCTAACCTAACCTAACCTAACCTAACCTAACCTAACCTAACCTAACCTAACCTAACCTAACCTAACCTAACCTAACCTAACCTAACCTAACCTAAGCTAACCTAACCTAACCTAACCTAACCTAACCTAACCTAACCTAACCTAACCTAACCTAACCTAACCTAACCTAACCTAACCTAACCTAACCTAACCTAACCTAACCTAACCTAACCTAACCTAACGTAACCTAACCTAACCTAACCTAACCTAACCTAACCTAACCTAACCTAACCTAACCTAACCTAACCTAACCTAACCTAACCTAACCTAACCTAACCTAACCTAACCTAACCTAACCTAACCTAACCTAACCTAACCTAACCTAACCTAACCTAACCTAACCTAACCTAACCTAACCTAACCTAACCTAACCTAACCTAACCTAACCTAACCTAACCTAACCTAACCTAACCTAACCTAACCTAACCTAACCTAACCTAACCTAACCTAACCTAACCTAACCTAACCTAACCTAACCTAACCTAACCTAACCTAACCTAACCTAACCTAACCTAACCTAACCTAACCTAACCTAACCTAACCTAACCTAACCTAACCTAACCTAACCTAACCTAACCTAACCTAACCTAACCTAACCTAACCTAACCTAACCTAACCTAACCTAACCTAACCTAACCTAACCTAACCTAACCTAACCTAACCTAACCTAACCTAACCTAACCTAACCTAACCTAACCTAACCTAACCTAACCTAACCTAACCTAACCTAACCTAACCTAACCTAACCTAACCTAACCTAACCTAACCTAACCTAACCTAACCTAACCTAACCTAACCTAACCTAACCTAACCTAACCTAACCTAACCTAACCTAACCTAACCTAACCTAACCTAACCTAACATAACCTAACCTAACCTAACCTAACCTAACCTAACCTAACCTAACCTAACCTAACCTAACCTAACCTAACCTAACCTAACCTAACCTAACCTAACCTAACCTAACCTAACCTAACCTAACCTAACCTAACCTAACCTAACCTAACCTAACCTAACCTAACCTAACCTAACCTAACCTAACCTAACCTAACCTAACCTAACCTAACCTAACCTAACCTAACCTAACCTAACCTAACCTAACCTAACCTAACCTAACCTAACCTAACCTAACATAACCTAACCTAACCTAACCTAACCTAACCTAACCTAACCTAACCTAACCTAACCTAACCTAACCTAACCTAACCTAACCTAACCTAACCTAACCTAACCTAACCTAACCTAACCTAACCTAACCTAACCTAACCTAACCTAACCTAACCTAACCTAACCTAACCTAACCTAACCTAACCTAACCTAACCTAACCTAACCTAACCTAACCTAACCTAACCTAACCTAACCTAACCTAACCTAACCTAACCTAACCTAACCTAACCTAACCTAACCTAACCTAACCTAACCTAACCTAACCTAACCTAACCTAACCTAACCTAACCTAACCTAACCTAACCTAACCTAACCTAACCTAACCTAACCTAACCTAACCTAACCTAACCTAACCTAACCTAACCTAACCTAACCTAACCTAACCTAACCTAACCTAACCTAACCTAACCTAACCTAACCTAACCTAACCTAACCTAACCTAACCTAACCTAACCTAACCTAACCTAACCTAACCTAACCTAACCTAACCTAACCTAACCTAACCTAACCTAACCTAACCTAACCTAACCTAACCTAACCTAACCTAACCTAACCTAACCTAACCTAACCTAACCTAACCTAACCTAACCTAACCTAACCTAACCTAACCTAACCTAACCTAACCTAACCTAACCTAACCTAACCTAACCTAACCTAACCTAACCTAACCTAACCTAACCTAACCTAACCTAACCTAACCTAACCTAACCTAACCTAACCTAACCTAACCTAACCTAACCTAACCTAACCTAACCTAACCTAACCTAACCTAACCTAACCTAACCTAACATAACCTAACCTAACCTAACCTAACCTAACCTAACCTAACCTAACCTAACCTAACCTAACCTAACCTAACCTAACCTAACCTAACCTAACCTAACCTAACCTAACCTAACCTAACCTAACCTAACCTAACCTAACCTAACCTAACCTAACCTAACCTAACCTAACCTAACCTAACCTAACCTAACCTAACCTAACCTAACCTAACCTAACCTAACCTAACCTAACCTAACCTAACCTAACCTAACCTAACCTAACCTAACCTAACCTAACCTAACCTAACCTAACCTAACCTAACCTAACCTAACCTAACCTAACCTAACCTAACCTAACCTAACCTAACCTAACCTAACCTAACCTAACCTAGCCTAACCTAACCTAACCTAGCCTAACCTAACCTAACCTAACCTAACCTAACCTAACCTAACCTAACCTAACCTAACCTAACCTAACCTAACCTAACCTAACCTAACCTAACCTAACCTAACCTAACCTAACCTAACCTAACCTAACCTAACCTAACCTAACCTAACCTAACCTAACCTAACCTAACCTAACCTAACCTAACCTAACCTAACCTAACCTAACCTAACCTAACCTAACCTAACCTAACCTAACCTAACCTAACCTAACCGAACCTAACCTAACCTAACCTAACCTAACCTAACCTAACCTAACCTAACCTAACCTAACCTAACCTAACCTAACCTAACCTAACCTAACCTAACCTAACCTAACCTAACCTAACCTAACCTAACCTAACCTAACCTAACCTAATCTAACCTAACCTAACCTAACCTAACCTAACCTAACCTAACCTAACCTAACCTAACCTAACCTAACCTAACCTAACCTAACCTAACCTAACCTAACCTAACCTAACCTAACCTAACCTAACCTAACCTAACCTAACCTAACCTAACCTAACCTAACCTAACCTAACCTAACCTAACCTAACCTAACCTAACCTAACCTAACCTAACCTAACCTAACCTAACCTAACCTAACCTAACCTAACCTAACCTAACCTAACCTAACCTAACCTAACCTAACCTAACCTAACCTAACCTAACCTAACCTAACCTAACCTAACCTAACCTAACCTAACCTAACCTAACCTAACCTAACCTAACCTAACCTAACCTAACCTAACCTAACCTAACCTAACCTAACCTAACCTAACCTAACCTAACCTAACCTAACCTAACCTAACCTAACCTAACCACAGAGAACACCGCCGCATCAAGGCGCATCAACTTCATCCTCCAATGTCCGGAAAAGTATAGGAGAGTGGGAGGCCGGGAGAGCTGATGCAGACGCAGCAGCTCAAACGGCCCCAAAAACCTCCCCGAAAAAGGCTCCGATGGCGGACTCCCAGAAGCCAAAACTGAAGATAACCTTCTCGCAAGGTGCTAAGGCACCAGCTCGAGGAACTTCAGTTGAGCCAACTGGGAGCCCGCCATCGAAGCAATACACATCTAGAGTTGCTGAGGCGAAGGCATGCCTTACTAAGGCTAAACTCCACCTCAGCAACTCTAGAAACTTAAAAACGGAAATAAAGGACGGCGTCAGTGCGGCGGTGGATCGACTGTTTCAGTTAGTTAAAGAAGCGGAAAAAGACAAATGCCAGACTAAGGAGCGGGAGGGCGCGGGAGGAGAAGAACTCAGAGTTCGGCCCCGCTCGCCCCCACCCCCCCCTCTAAATTACGACAGTGATTTCCTTCTAAAAATCGAAGAGCACTGCAAGCTCATGAAGGAAAATACCTCCAAGATAGAGGGGCTTACAGCGACTCTCAACACCCACCAAAAAGCCCTAGAGAGTGTATCATATGCTAGTGTGGTGGCTGGTGGCAGCAGACCTAGTCACTCAGAACACACCACACTGCACTCTGTAGTGGTCACCTCTAAACACGAGAAAGAATCGAGCGAGGAGGTACTGGCTGCAATTCGAAAGGCGGTGAATGCCACAGAGGGAGGAGTCTCTATCGACAAAATAAGGAAGGCAAAAGACAGGAAGGTAATAATTGGATGTAAAACTAAGGAAGAACGACGTAAAGTTAGGGAAAGGATTCAGAGAGCCGGAGACCACCTAGATGTGGAAGATATAAAAAATAAGGACCCGTTGCTGATGTTGAAGGACGTTCTGTTACTTAACAGCGATGAAGACATTCTACGGGGGCTAAGAAAACAAAACGGGAAAATCTTCCAAAACCTAAATAAGGACGATGATAGAGTCGAAATAAAATATAAAAAGAAATCACGAAACTCGCTCGCAAATCACGTCATAATAAAGGTATCCCCGAAAATATGGTGTAGAGTAATGGAGACTCAGAAGATCCAGATAAACCTCCAGACGTTGGACGTGGCTGACCAATCGCCCCTCGTCCAGTGCTCCCTCTGTCTGGGGTACGGCCATGGCAGGCGCTTCTGCACGGAGACCGTGGAGAAGTGCAGCCATTGTGCCGGGCCCCACAAAAAGGCGGACTGTCCCGGCTGGCACGCTGGTGCAACACCATCTTGCTGCAACTGCACGAACGCCAAACTGAGCCAGGTCGAACACAACGCGTTCAGTCGGGACTGCCCGATAAGGCGGAAATGGGATGCGCTGGCGAGGGCGACGACGGCATATTGCTAAGGTGGTCGCGGGCGTAACAAGGCAAACCAACTCTACCTCCCCCAGCACCATACCACATCAGATAGCCCAGGCAAACCTCCAAAGGAAAGAGCTCGCAACAAACGAGCTCATGATCGAAGCCTGTAAAAGAGGAATAGCCGTAGCTCTGCTCCAGGAACCGTATGTGGGCGGAACCAAAAGTATGAAGAACTACAGGGGAGTCAGGATCTTCCAGAATACCAGCCAAGGAGAAGGGTCTGCAAAAGCTGCAATAGCAGTCTTTAACAACAACCTGGACATTATACAATACCCGAAACTCACCACCAACAACATCGTGGTGGTGAGGATCCGAACGCTGGCCTGGGAGATCGCTGCTGTGTCGTATTACTTCGAACCGGACCAGCCCATAGAACGGTACCTGGAGCATCTAAAGAAGATCAAACAGGAACTGGGACCAGGACATCTTCTGATAGGCGGAGACGCCAATGCCAAGAGTAGCTGGTGGGGGAGTAACTCTATCGACCATAGAGGAGAAGACTTCTCTGGAGCCCTTGAAGAGATGTCCTTGCAGGTGCTAAACAATGGAAACATACCGACCTTTGATACCATCCGAGGGAACCGTAGACTAACCAGCTACGTCGACGTGACTGCCTGCACCCCGGACCTGCTGAACCTGGTGGAAGACTGGAGAGTAGTGGAGGATCTCACGAGCTCGGACCACAATGGCATGGTATTTAAAATTAGACTGAAAAAATCAAATGGAATTAGTATAAATAGAACAACTAGAAAATATAATACAAAGAACGTAAACTGGAACCAGTTTCATGAGAAACTGGACCAGCTTATGGTATCAAACCAAATAACTAAAACAGATATAAATAAAATAGAAAACAGAGAAGAAATAAATAAATTAATAGAAAAATATATAGAACAGATAACAATAACATGCAATAAAACACTAAATAAAAAGAAAATAAACCAAAAACTTACCATGCCATGGTGGACCGAAGAACTCGAGAAGATGAAGAAGGAAGTCAACACCAGGAGACGCAGGATCCGGTGCGCCTGCCCAGTCCGAAGGCCGTATGTAGTCCAGGAGTACCTGCAAATAAAAGAAAAATATGAATTAGAAGCTAAAAGAAAACAGATAGAGAGTTGGAAAGAGTTTTGTACAAAACAGGACAAGGAGGGAGTCTGGGAGGGAATCTACCGCGTCATCAGTAGGACCTCAAGAAGAGAGGAGGACCTTCCATTGGTCCACGATGGGAAACAGCTGGACCAGAAGGAGTCGGCCAAGATACTGGCTGATGTCTTCTACCCCGGGGACCTTGAAATCGAAGACAACTTAGACCACCGGCAGACCAGAGCTCAAGCAAACCAAATAAATGTGTATGTTCATGATGAAACCCATGACTTACCATTTACTATGGATGAACTCCGGGCCGCGACGGAAAGTTTTAACCCGAAAAAGGCTCCCGGGGCGGACGGCCTTACGGCGGACATCTGCCAACGGGTGATCAACAAAGACCCCGAACTCAACCTGGCGCTCATTAATAAATGTTATGAGCTTGGCCAATTCCCCACCATCTGGAAGGAAGCCACGGTAGTGGTCCTGCGAAAGCCTGGAAAAGACGATTATACCAACCCCAAATCGTACAGACCTATCGGTCTGTTACCGGTCATGGGGAAGATTCTAGAGAAAATGGTAGTCCGAAGATTGAAATGGCATCTTATACCCCGAATGAGCTCCCGCCAGTATGGCTTTATGCCCCAGAGGAGCACCGAAGACTCCCTCTATGACCTAACACAGCACCTACATATGCAACTAAAACAGAAAAAACTTATCACACTAGTATCCTTGGACATAGAGGGAGCCTTCGACAGCGCCTGGTGGCCGGCCATAAGAGTCAGACTGGCGGAAGAGGGGTGCCCGGTGAACCTCAGAAGGCTTATTGACAGCTACCTCCAGGACCGCAAGGTCCATGTGAGGTACGCCGGAGAGGAACACACAAAGGGCACCCACAAAGGGTGTGTGCAGGGCTCAATCGGAGGACCCATTCTCTGGAATCTTCTCCTTGACCCGCTGCTGAAGGGCCTAGAGACCCGAGGCGATTACTGCCAGGCTTTCGCAGACGACGTCGTGCTTATCTTCGCGGGTGACACGGCGCTCCAGGTGGAAAGACAGGCCAATGCCGCCCTCGCGTATGTCCAGGCGTGGGGTGTCAAAAATAAACTCAAATTCGCGCCCCATAAAACCAAAGCGATGGTTCTAACCAAAAAACTTAAATTTGACACACCACGGCTGAACATGGGCGGGGTCGACATTGGACTGTCCAATGAAATAAAAATTTTAGGGCTCATTGTGGACAACAAAATGACCTTCAACAGTCATGTTGCATACATATGTAAAAAGGCGATCAATGTCCACAAACAGCTGACGAGGGCCGCAAAAATAAGCTGGGGCCTCCACCCGGAGGTGACACGTGTCATCTATACGGCGACGGTAGAGCCCATCGTCTCCTACGCCGCGAGCGCCTGGGCGCCTGCCACCAACAAACTCGGTGTCCAAAGACAGCTGAATGCTGTGCAAAGGGGCTTTGCGCAGAAACTGTGCGGCGCATACCGCACGGTCTCCTTAAACTCTGCACTGGTGCTGGCTGGAATACTACCTCTCGACATTCGGATCCGAGAGGCGGCATCCTTGTACGAGGCGAAGAGGGGAGTGTCCCAGCCAGCACTAGGAGACAGAGAGATCGAGCGACAGCTGGCCTTCGCTGAAACCCAGCATCCGGCAAAGCATATGAGTCTGGACTTCATAAGCCTGGTAGACCAGCAAGAAGTGGACAGATACACCCACCAGGCAGTGCAAATCTACACGGACGGCAGCAAGATTGAGGGCAAAGTCGGAGCTGCATTGTCTCTCTGGAGCAATGCAGCCGAGACCAAAACCCTCAAACTTAAGCTGCCTCCGCACTGCACGGTCTACCAGGCCGAACTCCTGGCCATATGCCAAGCCACACGAATAATACTGCAACGAAGCGAGGCCAGCTTCGCTATCCTCAGCGACTCACGCTCCGCTCTGGAGACCGTCGTGAACTCCGTATCCCTCCACCCGCTAGCTGAAGAATCCAGGAGAAACATCTCACGCAGCAGAGCCCAGAACAAGGAAGTCTCCTTGTTCTGGATTAAAGCCCATGCGGGATTGGAGGGAAACGAGAGGGCCGACGAACTGGCGAAAGCCGCAGCGCAAAAACTTAAAACTAAGCCGAACTACGATAAGTGCCCGATTTCATTCGTCAAGCGAGAGATCCGCAAGGCCTCGCTTGACGAATGGAATCGGAGATATATTACCAGTGACACTGCATCAGTGACAAAAATCTTCTTCCCAGACGCTATACAGTCGTATAAAACTGTAAGAAGGATACAACCCGCAGGACTCCTGACTCAGGTCATGACTGGGCATGGTGGGTTCTCCGAATACTTGAACCGATTCAAGTGTAAGGGGAGCCCATCGTGCCCCTGTGATCCTGAACAGGAAGAAACAGTTATCCATGTTCTTATCAAATGTCCAATTTATTGTAAGGAAAAATTCGAAATTGAACAAAAACTAGGCATAAAAATTATTGAAGAAGAAATTTGTAAAATTATAATAGATAAAAAATTAAGAAACGACTTTTTGGAATATTGTTTAGAAATAGCTAAGAAAGTAATAAATAGAAATAAAACTAATGCTAACTAATTTATGTTGTATAATATATAGTAAATATATATAGGACCAGCATATATAAATGACTGTATATATAATAATGTACCGTAGACTTTACAAATGTAAAGCTACAAAAATGTAATAATATTAAACTAGTAATAATTATATTTAATTAAGACGATAATATTGATGAATATGTAATCATAATTGTAAAATTTCTAATTGTTTTAAAAAAATATCAAAATGTAATTTACCTTCTGTCTATTGTACTAGTAATAATTATATAAGCTAATTTAGGATATAGTAGATAAGAAAAATTGTAAAAATAGAGTACGAAATGGAAATTGAAGTTGTAATTAGTTCTAAGATGTAATTAAAATATTAAGATATAATGAAAAAATGAAGGATACAATAAAAAAAGACACCCTATGAAAAAATTATTATCCCAAAAAAAGTAGATGAATAAGAAATCAAAAGTACACAATCA
>OU538807.1:10020000-10322500 GCA_912999815.1 Campaea margaritaria | reverse complement strand
AGCGGCTGTTCGGGGGTCGCTCACGTCCAGACCCAGCGCCGTTCTGGAGGAGGAGGCCTCCTTGGCCCTCTCCTCGAGGCGCTCCTCCTTCTGCCGCAACATTGCCTCCCTTTTCTCCTTGCGGAGCTGCGCCACGCGGATGAATGTTGGGGTCCCCGGCAACGGCGACTCCGGCCTCGTCCGGTCGCCGTCGTACGAGGACACGGAGCCCGACCTTCCGGGCCGCCTCTTGCGCTCTCCGCCAGCCCTCTCCAGCGGCAGCGCCGAGGCGCTCGCCTCCGAGTCCGTGTCATCGGAGTCCCGGATGCGCTTTTCGCCCTTCCTCCCCGACGGCATGTCCAGACTCATCTCCGACTCAGTGTCGGAGAGGTCGGCCATCCACGCCGAGGAGGGTGTGGGGCAGCGCGGCAAGACGACGCGTGCCTCCTTCTCAATCGTACCTGCCTTCGCCCTGCTGCGAAGACGGCTGGCGAGGGGAGTCGCCTCTGCCGTATCCGCTTTCGCGGAGAAATCGGTGTCCGTGGTGGTCGTGCGTGGGTCAGGAGAGTGTGAGCTCTCGTGATGGTTGTTGCCCCCCCCAGAATACGAGGGGCAGACCGGCTCGGGAGAACCGGTGAAGGATTCTCCGCCACTGAAAGTGGCGGTACCTTCCTGGGGTAGTATTTTCTTTTTGCAACTCATCATTAATTTTTGCAGTTTTGAGGCTTGGCGGCCTATGGTTGGTGCCCTTGGGACCGGGTCTACCCCCCGGCCATGCATCCCATAGGCGGGCACCGAGACCGTAGGATTAGGTGAAAAGAAGAAGAATGAAGGTGAGAACAAGAAAAGAGAGAAAAGAACACATACAAAACAAAACAAAACAAAACAAATAAGAAGAAACATACAACAAATAAATATGAGAGAAAGAAGAAAACATATTAACCTGAAAGAGATGAGGATGAGAATGGGGGTGAGGGATGAAGATGATGGTAATGGGGATGAGGATGATCCGGGATGGGGCCCCCGCAAAGCAAAAGCTTTGCGAGAACCTTCATCCCGTTCTATCTCGTCCGCGAGCCCCTATACCGTGTAAACACGGTAGAGGGACCCGCGACCGAGACCGCGGCGCCCGGGGTTTCAGTTACGTCTATTCCAGAGGGGATTAGACCAAGAACAGGCAGCAACCACGTGAAGGATGACCCCGGACTTGCCTTGGGAGATCTTAGCGACCTGCGCTCCTTCCCAAAGCCGACGCCTCCCCACTCACCACGGGGTGAATGAGGAAGGCCTGGATTCAGGCATCTAGTGATGGATGAACCCAGACCCGCCCAACCTAACCTAACCTAACCTAACCTAACCTAACCTAACCTAACCTAACCTAACCTAACCTAACCTAACCTAACCTAACCTAACCTAACCTAACCTAACCTAACCTAACCTAACCTAACCTAACCTAACCTAACCTAACCTAACCTAACCTAACCTAACCTAACCTAACCTAACCTAACCTAACCTAACCTAACCTAACCTAACCTAACCTAACCTAACCTAACCTAACCTAACCTAACCTAACCTAACCTAACCTAACCTAACCTAACCTAACCTAACCTAACCTAACCTAACCTAACCTAACCTAACCTAACCTAACCTAACCTAACCTAACCTAACCTAACCTAACCTAACCTAACCTAACCTAACCTAACCTAACCTAACCTAACCTAACCTAACCTAACCTAACCTAACCTAACCTAACCTAACCTAACCTAACCTAACCTAACCTAACCTAACCTAACCTAACCTAACCTAACCTAACCTAACCGGTTCCGCCCGGTCCGTAGCCCCGAGCACTAGCGTCCAAAGTCGCTCCGCGCTCAAACAAATCATAAAAAGTGAAGAAAAATCGGTAAAAGTGGTAAAAAGTGGTCGGATCACAGTGAATTTGGTGTCTAAAGAAGCGGAAAGACGCGAGCATTATAAAGTCGAAAACCGCACCCAAATCGGAGAAGATCTGAGGAAGTTACGACGAAAAAACTAAATTTTTGAAGTGAAAATTCGACCGACTTGGAACTTTGGACTGGAACGCTGCACGATTTTCAGCGGGTCGTCGTGTAACGGCGACTGCTATAAGTTGCGCCGTTTCAGCAGCAAGCCACTAAAACCACTCCCGGATTTTTCCGGCAAAGGCGGGCGGAAATACAAACACTTTTCTGGGAGCACCCAGAAGAATCTTGAAAACGGACGGACACTCCCACTGCTGGGAGAGGTCACCGACCGATAAATAAAGGAGGAGGACTGCACCAGGAGCCTGGAGCCGTTTTCGGAATCTAAATTAGTAAACCGTAAGTCTAGTTATAAGCAAATTAAGTATTACAAAGTTAAGTTTTAAAAACTAGTCACGTAAACAAGGTACTAAGGGTAACATTATTAAGTAACCCCTTAATTATAAATCTTAAAAAATAGTGTAAGTTAGCCAATAAACCCAGACAAACCTAATTCAAGAAAAATTAGATTTTTAGAATTAATAATTTCTGTAAAATAATAGAATTACCAAATTAACCTAAAGCCGTTAACCGCACGTATTAAATTTGTTAAAAAACTTACATCTAGGTCAAAGTCAATTATCTCCGTAACGGCAATAGATAGCGCAATTCTGAGCGAAATTATATATAGCGTAGCTATATATAGTTTTGCTCCGGAAACCTAGACACTTACAACCCACCCAAAAAATTTTCAACCATCAACCCTTAAGTACCCTCAATAGTTAATAAAATAAAATAAGACAGTAAAATATTAGATTAGGAATTAAATAGTAATAAATAGTGTTAGAATATAAATTATTATAGTTAATCCACCCCCTGGGAGCACCCTCCCCCCATCCAAAAGAAAAAATTCGTGGAAATTGTGTTGATGGTAAGCGCCAAATTAACAAAATCCTCAATAACTCGGTAACGGAGCGAGATAGCAAATTTTTGACCGAAGTTTGTGTATACCACAATAGTGGTATACACAAATTTGCTCCCCGTAACCCAGTCTTACAAAAACAACCCCCACCCCTATTTTTTCCACCCCCAAAAAACTTTTTCAAAAAATTTTTTCTAAATTAATATCAGTATACAACCAATTAGTAACCCTATTTAACTCGTTTTAACCCTCACCCCCCCACCCCCCCGGCTGAAAAAGTTTTTAAACAAAATTTTATAACTTTGAAACTGTGTTTCTCTGGACTAAATTTAAGTCAATTATCTCCGTAACGGCAATAGATAGCGCAATTCTGAGCGAAATTATATATAGCGTAGCTATATATAGTTTTGCTCCGGAAACATAGACACTTACAACCCACCCAAAAAATTTTCAACCTTCAACCCATAAGTACCCTCAATAGTTAATTAAATAAAATAAGACAGTAAAATATTAGATTAGGAATTAAATGGCATTAAATAGTGTTAGAATATAAATTATTATAATTAATCCACCCCCTGGGAGCACCCTCCCTCCACCCAAAAGTTAAAATTCGTGGAAATTGTGTTGATGGTAAGCGCCAAATTAACAAAATCCTCAATAACTCGGTAACGGAGCGAGATAGCCAATTTTTGGCCGAAGTTTGTGTATACCACGATAGTGGTATACACAAATTTGCTCCCCGTAACCCAGTCTTACAAAAACAACCCCCACCCCTATTTTCCACCCCCAAAAAAAAATTTTTTTCTTCTAAAATTTTTTCTAAATTAATATCAGTATACAACCAATTAGAAACCCTACTTAAATCGTTTTAACTCCCCCCCCCCCCCCCTCCACCCCCGGCTGAAAAAGTTTTTAAACAAAATTTTATAACTTTGAAACTGTGTTTCTCTAGACTAATTTTAAGACAAATAGACAAACTCCTATAGAGTATAATAATCGACTTAGTACTTACCTAGTACTTACCTCAGCTGGACGACTGCAGACATCTCACCACGGTGAATCTGTAACAAAAAGAAAAATTATATTAGGACATAGTTTAGCAATTTATACTGACAAGTTTATTTACATCTTCTGACCTAGTACTTACCTGTGTACTTACCTCCGCTGGACGGCCGCAGTCACCTGCACGGTGTACCTGTAACAAAAAGAAAATATATTGAGACATAGATTACAATCTATACAGACAAGTTTACGGTTTAATATTTTAATATTTTAATATTTTATTACACCATCGCATTACTGTATAATTTAATATTTTATTTGATTGCGTCTTGTGTACTTGTTTATTGGTAATCTTTTTGACAATTGTTTGCAAATTATTTTTATATCTTCGTGTACAGCTGTTTCTATATTTTTAAAACTTCTATTTTTACAAATTTAATAAATTTAATTCTTTTACAACTTCTACAAATTTAAAACTATTTACAACTTATACAAATTTAATATTTACCGCGAGCTTTTAAAAAAGAGATTAAAAATGTTCGGCATGAGGACTCCTACTTCTAAAACTACAAAAAATAATGACGAGTCCCCAGAAAATGGGCCTCTTAATACCACGCGCACTTTACAGAGAACACCGCCGCATCAAGGCGCATCAACTTCATCCTCCAATGTCCGGAAAAGTATAGGAGAGTGGGAGGCCGGGAGAGCTGATGCAGACGCAGCAGCTCAAACGGCCCCAAAAACCTCTCCGAAAAAGGCTCCGATGGCGGACTCCCAGAAGCCAAAACTGAAGATAACCTTCTCGCAAGGTGCTAAGGCACCAGCTCGAGGAACTTCAGTTGAGCCAACTGGGAGCCCGCCATCGAAGCAATACACATCTAGAGTTGCTGAGGCGAAGGCATGCCTTACTAAGGCTAAACTCCACCTCAGCAACTCTAGAAACTTAAAAACGGAAATAAAGGACGGCGTCAGTGCGGCGGTGGATCGACTGTTTCAGTTAGTTAAAGAAGCGGAAAAAGACAAATGCCAGACTAAGGAGCGGGAGGGCGCGGGAGGAGAAGAACTCAGAGTTCGGCCCCGCTCGCCCCCACCCCCCCCTTTAAATTACGACAGTGATTTCCTTCTAAAAATCGAAGAGCACTGCAAGCTCATGAAGGAAAATACCTCCAAGATAGAGGGGCTTACAGCGACTCTCAACACCCACCAAAAAGCCCTAGAGAGTGTATCATATGCTAGTGTGGTGGCTGGTGGCAGCAGACCTAGTCACTCAGAACACACCACACTGCACTCTGTAGTGGTCACCTCTAAACACGAGAAAGAATCGAGCGAGGAGGTACTGGCTGCAATTCGAAAGGCGGTGAATGCCACAGAGGGAGGAGTCTCTATCGACAAAATAAGGAAGGCAAAAGACAGGAAGGTAATAATTGGATGTAAAACTAAGGAAGAACGACGTAAAGTTAGGGAAAGGATTCAGAGAGCCGGAGACCACCTAGATGTGGAAGATATAAAAAATAAGGACCCGTTGCTGATGTTGAAGGACGTTCTGTTACTTAACAGCGATGAAGACATTCTACGGGGGCTAAGAAAACAAAACGGGAAAATCTTCCAAAACCTAAATAAGGACGATGATAGAGTCGAAATAAAATATAAAAAGAAATCACGAAACTCGCTCGCAAATCACGTCATAATAAAGGTATCCCCGAAAATATGGTGTAGAGTAATGGAGACTCAGAAGATCCAGATAAACCTCCAGACGTTGGACGTGGCTGACCAATCGCCCCTCGTCCAGTGCTCCCTCTGTCTGGGGTACGGCCATGGCAGGCGCTTCTGCACGGAGACCGTGGAGAAGTGCAGCCATTGTGCCGGGCCCCACAAAAAGGCGGACTGTCCCGGCTGGCACGCTGGTGCAACACCATCTTGCTGCAACTGCACGAACGCCAAACTGAGCCAGGTCGAACACAACGCGTTCAGTCGGGACTGCCCGATAAGGCGGAAATGGGATGCGCTGGCGAGGGCGACGACGGCATATTGCTAAGGTGGTCGCGGGCGTAACAAGGCAAACCAACTCTACCTCCCCCAGCACCATACCACATCAGATAGCCCAGGCAAACCTCCAAAGGAAAGAGCTCGCAACAAACGAGCTCATGATCGAAGCCTGTAAAAGAGGAATAGCCGTAGCTCTGCTCCAGGAACCGTATGTGGGCGGAACCAAAAGTATGAAGAACTACAGGGGAGTCAGGATCTTCCAGAATACCAGCCAAGGAGAAGGGTCTGCAAAAGCTGCAATAGCAGTCTTTAACAACAACCTGGACATTATACAATACCCGAAACTCACCACCAACAACATCGTGGTGGTGAGGATCCGAACGCTGGCCTGGGAGATCGCTGCTGTGTCGTACTACTTTGAACCGGACCAGCCCATAGAACGGTACCTGGAGCATCTAAAGAAGATCAAACAGGAACTGGGACCAGGACATCTTCTGATAGGCGGAGACGCCAATGCCAAGAGTAGCTGGTGGGGAAGTAACTCTATCGACCATAGAGGAGAAGACTTCTCTGGAGCCCTTGAAGAGATGTCCTTGCAGGTGCTAAACAATGGAAACATACCGACCTTTGATACCATCCGAGGGAACCGTAGACTAACCAGCTACGTCGACGTGACCGCCTGCACCCCGGACCTGCTGAACCTGGTGGAAGACTGGAGAGTAGTGGAGGATCTCACGAGCTCGGACCACAATGGCATGGTATTTAAAATTAGACTGAAAAAATCAAATGGAATTAGTATAAATAGAACAACTAGAAAATATAATACAAAGAACGTAAACTGGAACCAGTTTCATGAGAAACTGGACCAGCTTATGGTATCAAACCAAATAACTAAAACAGATATAAATAAAATAGAAAACAGAGAAGAAATAAATAAATTAATAGAAAAATATATAGAACAGATAACAATAGCATGCAATAAAACACTTAATAAAAAGAAAATAAACCAAAAACTTACCATGCCATGGTGGACCGAAGAACTCGAGAAGATGAAGAAGGAAGTCAACACCAGGAGACGCAGGATCCGGTGCGCCTGCCCAGTCCGAAGGCCGTATGTAGTCCGGGAGTACCTGCAAATAAAAGAAAAATATGAATTAGAAGCTAAAAGAAAACAGATAGAGAGTTGGAAAGAGTTTTGTACAAAACAGGACAAGGAGGGAGTCTGGGAGGGAATCTACCGCGTCATCAGTAGGACCTCAAGAAGAGAGGAGGACCTTCCATTGGTCCACGATGGGAAACAGCTGGACCAGAAGGAGTCGGCCAAGATACTGGCTGATGTCTTCTACCCCGGGGACCTTGAAATCGAAGACAACTTAGACCACCGGCAGACCAGAGCTCAAGCAAACCAAATAAATGTGTATGTTCATGATGAAACCCATGACTTACCATTTACTATGGATGAACTCCGGGCCGCGACGGAAAGTTTTAACCCGAAAAAGGCTCCCGGGGCGGACGGCCTTACGGCGGACATCTGCCAACGGGTGATCAACAAAGACCCCGAACTCAACCTGGCGCTCATTAATAAATGTTATGAGCTTGGCCAATTCCCCACCATCTGGAAGGAAGCCACGGTAGTGGTCCTGCGAAAGCCTGGAAAAGACGATTATACCAACCCCAAATCGTACAGACCTATCGGTCTGTTACCGGTCATGGGGAAGATTCTAGAGAAAATGGTTGTCCGAAGATTGAAATGGCATCTTATACCCCGAATGAGCTCCCGCCAGTATGGCTTTATGCCCCAGAGGAGCACCGAAGACTCCCTCTATGACCTAACACAGCACCTACATATGCAACTAAAACAGAAAAAACTTATCACACTAGTATCCTTGGACATAGAGGGAGCCTTCGACAGCGCCTGGTGGCCGGCCATAAGAGTCAGACTGGCGGAAGAGGGGTGCCCGGTGAACCTCAGAAGGCTTATTGACAGCTACCTCCAGGACCGCAAGGTCCATGTGAGGTACGCCGGAGAGGAACACACAAAGGGCACCCACAAAGGGTGTGTGCAGGGCTCAATCGGAGGACCCATTCTCTGGAATCTTCTCCTTGACCCGCTGCTGAAGGGCCTAGAGACCCGAGGCGATTACTGCCAGGCTTTCGCAGACGACGTCGTGCTTATCTTCGCGGGTGACACGGCGCTCCAGGTGGAAAGACAGGCCAATGCCGCCCTCGCGTATGTCCAGGCGTGGGGTGTCAAAAATAAACTCAAATTCGCGCCCCATAAAACCAAAGCGATGGTTCTAACCAAAAAACTTAAATTTGACACACCACGGCTGAGCATGGGCGGGGTCGACATTGGACTGTCCAATGAAATAAAAATTTTAGGGCTCATTGTGGACAATAAAATGACCTTCAACAGTCATGTTGCATACATATGTAAAAAGGCGATCAATGTCCACAAACAGCTGACGAGGGCCGCAAAAATAAGCTGGGGCCTCCACCCGGAGGTGACACGTGTCATCTATACGGCGACGGTAGAGCCCATCGTCTCCTACGCCGCGAGCGCCTGGGCGCCTGCCACCAACAAACTCGGTGTCCAAAGACAGCTGAATGCTGTGCAAAGGGGCTTTGCGCAGAAACTGTGCGGCGCATACCGCACGGTCTCCTTAAACTCTGCACTGGTGCTGGCTGGAATACTACCTCTCGACATTCGGATCCGAGAGGCGGCATCCTTGTACGAGGCGAAGAGGGGAGTGTCCCAGCCAGCACTAGGAGACAGAGAGATCGAGCGACAGCTGGCCTTCGCTGAAACCCAGCATCCGGCAAAGCATATGAGTCTGGACTTCATAAGCCTGGTAGACCAGCAAGAAGTGGACAGATACACCCACCAGGCAGTGCAAATCTACACGGACGGCAGCAAGATTGAGGGCAAAGTCGGAGCTGCATTGTCTCTCTGGAGCAATGCAGCCGAGACCAAAACCCTCAAACTTAAGCTGCCACCGCACTGCACGGTCTACCAGGCCGAACTCCTGGCCATATGCCAAGCCACACGAACAATACTGCAACGAAGCGAGGCCAGCTTCGCTATTCTCAGCGACTCACGCTCCGCTCTGGAGACCGTCGTGAACTCCGTATCCCTCCACCCGCTAGCTGAAGAATCCAGGAGAAACATCTCACGCAGCAGAGCCCAGAACAAGGAAGTCTCCTTGTTCTGGATTAAAGCCCATGCGGGATTGGAGGGAAACGAGAGGGCCGACGAACTGGCGAAAGCCGCAGCGCAAAAACTTAAAACTAAGCCGAACTACGATAAGTGCCCGATTTCATTCGTCAAGCGAGAGATCCGCAAGGCCTCGCTTGACGAATGGAATCGGAGATATATTACCAGTGACTCTGCATCAGTGACAAAAATCTTCTTCCCAGACGCTATACAGTCGTATAAAACTGTAAGAAGGATACAACCCGCAGGACTCCTGACTCAGGTCATGACTGGGCATGGTGGGTTCTCCGAATACTTGAACCGATTCAAGTGTAAGGGGAGCCCATCGTGCCCCTGTGACCCTGAACAGGAAGAAACAGTTATCCATGTTCTTATCAAATGTCCAATTCATTGTAAGGAAAAATTCGAAATTGAACAAAAATTAGGCATAAAAATTACTGAGGAAGAAATATGTAAAATTATAATAGATAAAAAATTAAGAAACGACTTTTTGGAATATTGTTTAGAAATAGCTAAGAAAGTAATAAATAGAAATAAAACTAATGCTAACTAATTTATGTTGTATAATATATAGTAAATATATATAGGACCAGCATATGTAAATGACTGTATATATAATAATGTACCGTAGACTTTACAAATGAAAAGCTACAAAAATGTAATAATATTAAACTAGTAATAATTATATTTAATTAAGACGAGAATATTGATAAATATGTAATCATAATTGTAAAATTTCTAATTGTTTTAAAAAATCAAAATGTAATTTACCTTCTGTCTATTGTAATAGTAATAATTATATAAGCTAATTTAGGATATAGTAGATAAGAAAAATTGTAAAAATGGAGTACGAAATGGAAATTTAAGTTGTAATTAGTTCTAAGATGTAATTAAAATATTAAGATATAATGAAAAAAAAAAATGAAGGATACAATAAAAGGACACCCTATGAAAAAATTATTATCCCAAAAAAGTAGATGAATAAGAAATCAAAAGTATACAATCAAAAACCATAATAACAAAAACTCTGACATTACGCATCAGAGGTATCCGCTAAAAAAAAAAAAAAAAAAAAAAAAAAAAAAAAAAAAAAAAAAACCTAACCTAACCTAACCTAACCTAACCTAACCTAACCTAACCTAACCTAACCTAACCTAACCTAACCTAACCTAACCTAACCTAACCTAACCTAACCTAACCTAACCTAACCTAACCTAACCTAACCTAACCTAACCTAACCTAACCTAACCTAACCTAACCTAACCTAACCTAACCTAACCTAACCTAACCTAACCTAACCTAACCTAACCTAACCTAACCTAACCTAACCTAACCTAACCTAACCTAACCTAACCTAACCTAACCTAACCTAACCTAACCTAACCTAACCTAACCTAACCTAACCTAACCTAACCTAACCTAACCTAACCTAACCTAACCTAACCTAACCTAACCTAACCTAACCTAACCTAACCTAACCTAACCTAACCTAACCTAACCTAACCTAACCTAACCTAACCTAACCTAACCTAACCTAACCTAACCTAACCTAACCTAACCTAACCTAACCTAACCTAACCTAACCTAACCTAACCTAACCTAACCTAACCTAACCTAACCTAACCTAACCTAACCTAACCTAACCTAACCTAACCTAACCTTTTTTTTTTTTTTTTTTTTTTTTTTTTTTTTTTTTTTTTTATTTTTTTTTTTTTTTTTTTTTTAACGTTGGGAAATCCATCATGGATACCACCCAGCCTTACGGGGGGCGGCCGGGTGGTTATGTCAGACTCCTACTGACTAAAACCCAACGGGTGTTCACCGGGAGCGCCGAGGTTGCCGGGGCTACGAGATCACGATGTCGTATACTATCGCGGCCCCGGCAGCGCAAGTCCTCAAAAGGACGTCGTCCCTGTGACGGGGTGGGGGAGTGGTTCCACCCCGTCGACCCTTGAGGGGCGCGCGGAACACCGCGCGCGCCGCCTCGAGGCATGTAACTAGGCGACGGATCCCCCCCGGGTCCGCCGCCCTGGCCTCTGAAGAGGAGGGTGGAGGAGGGTCTGACGGCCCTCCAGCCTCCTTTCTCCCACTGCAGGATGCAGGACTGCCCTGCGTAGTTAGGGCAGCCGGCGCGTGGTAGGTGGGCGTATTAGCGCCCACCGTTGGTCAGCCACTCCGCCATTTGGCGCAGGAGTGGAGTCTCCTGCGCACTGGCGGGTTGGCTGGCGGCCGTCTGAGGGCCAGTGTCCATCTGCTCACCCCCCTGGGATGGGGGGCTGCTCGATGGTGGTGGTGCGGTGGTGGCCGGCTTCCTCTTCTCGCCCCCCTGGGCTGGGAGGCTGCTTGGCGGCTGAGCCGTGGGAGCTCTCTTTGTGGTTTTGGGTGGGTTGCACTTCCCGCTTCCCACCCGATGGTCCGACGGTTTGTTGGCGGCTGCGCAAAGTGAGCACTTTGGCGCAGCCGCGGTACATCTAGAGGCCCTGTGGCCGGGTTGACCGCAGCGGTAGCACTCGTCGCTGCGGTCAACCTCTGCAGTGCACTTAGCCTGCACGTGCCCTTTGTGCAGGCATCGGTGACACTGCATCGGCCTGGGCTCGAGGAGCCTCACTTGCGCCGACGTCCACCCCACCGTGAGGCGTCTGCCCTCTGCCAACTTCTTGGCAGCGGCGATCGGGCAACGCACCCACACGGTAGAGGAGCCGCGGAAGTCGCGGCGGGGCTCCCCTGCCCTTACCGCGGCCACAGGGCAACCTCCCCCCCTGGCGACGGCGGCGATGACCTCTGTGACGGCGACGGAGTCGTCCAGGCCGGAAATGCGCAGATCTGCGCATCTCTCCGGCCTGGACACCCTCACCGTCTCCGGGTCCATCACCTCCCTTAACTTTTGGGCGAAGGCGTCCGCCTTCTCGCCGCTCGTCGCTCCAGGGACTTCCAAGATACATCCCCCGGTGATGGCCTTCTTAAACCGAAGTCCTGTGATATTACACGAGGCCAGGTCGACCTTGGACCTGGCCTCTGACAGAACCCCGGCGTATGTCACGCCCCTCTCCAGGGCCCCCGGCTGCAGTGTGACTACTACAGCCGAGGACTTGGGCGGGCGCAGCTTCTCCGGCGCCGGCCGGCTGCGGGGCTTTGCGGCCTTTGCAGCCTTTGTGCCGCCCGGTGCGGGGGAGGCTGCCGACTTGGCGCCCCGCTTTGTCACCGTTGACCACAACTCGCCCGTGGACGAGGGTGCCGACGGGAGAGGGCGGGGGGCCGCCTTCTTTTCGGTTGGGGGGGCTGCTTTCCCCTTCTTCTTCTTCCTCCTCTTTTGCCCGGGTTTTCGGGTCTCGGCCGGTGTGGACTCTGGGGCGGTCGCCCCCGGGAGCGAGGGTTCGGTCCCGGGCGGGAGATCCGCCGCCGGCGGGGGGCGCAGCCGTTTCCCCGGCAGGAGGCGCTCTTCCAGCTCTTTCAGCCGCGCGCCCATCATGCTACCCACCTGTAGCATGATGGAGCGCGTCAGCTGCTCCTCGCTCTTCCTTGCGCGAGTCTTGTCCGTCCTGTCGGGGGAGAGTTGCCGGGGGGGCGCGGGGGCGGGACCCCTTATCGCCTCTGCCCTTTCCTTGCGGAACTCCGTTCGTAGTTCCGCCAGCTCCCTGCGGAGCTCGACCAGGTCTCGCTGCAGGCGGGCGTTTTCCGCCTGCAGTTTGGCCGTCTCCTGGGTGGTGGTCCTGTTGCGTAGAGCCTCCACCGCAACCCTTATTGATGCCGCCGAATCCTTCAACGCCCGAACAACCGTGCCCTTGAGGTTCGTGGACTTGGTCGCCATCTCCATGATGACGCCAACGTCGTCCACGACCCTCTGGTGGAGGGCAGCGGCTGTTCGGGGGTCACTCGTGTCCAGCCCCAGGGCCGCCCTGGACACGGAGGCCTCCTTGGCCCTGCTTTCGAGGCGCTCCTCCTTTTGTTTCAGCATGGCTGCCCTTTTCTCCTTTCGGAGCTCCGCCACGCGAATAAAGGCTGGGGTCCCCGGCAACGGCGACTCCGGCCTCGTCCGGTCGCCGTCATACGAGGACACGGAGCCTGACCTTCCGGGCCGCCTCTTGCGCTCTCCGCCAGCCCTCTCCAGCGGTAGCGCCGAGGCGCTCGCCTCCGAGTCCGTGTCGTCGGAGTCTCGGATGCGCTTTTCGCCCTTCCTCCCCGACGGCATGTCCAGACTCATCTCCGACTCGGTGTCGGAGAGATCGGCCATCCACGCCGAGGAGGGTGTGGGGCAGCGCGGCAAGACGACGCGTGCCTCTCTTTCTGTCGCACCCGCCTTCGCCCTGCTGCGAAGACGGTTGGCGAGGGGAATATCCTCTGCCGTATCCGCTTTCGCGGAGAAATCGATGTCCGTTTTCCTGCCTGGGTCGTTGTTTTGAGAGCCGGAGCTCCCACAGCGGTTGTTGCCCCCCCCAGAATACGAGGGGCAGACCGGCTCGAGTGAGCCGGTGAAGGATTCTCCACCACCAACGGTGGTGGTACCTTCCTGGGGTAGTTTTCTGTTTTCGCAACTCGCCATGTTAGTTTTTGCCGGTTTTGCGGCTCGACAGCCTGGGTTGGTGCCCTTGGGACCGGGTCTACCCCCCGGCCATGCATCCCATAGGCGGGCACCGGGACCGTAGGATTAGGTTGACGATGACAAATGAGAACAAGAAAGAGAAGAAGAAAGAAAGAAAGAAACACATACAAAATAAAACAAAACAAATAAGGAAGAAACATACAACAAATAAATACAAAAGAGAGAAGAAAACATATACCTGAAAGAAATGAGGATGAGAATGGGGGTGAGGGATGAAGATGATGGTAATGGGGATGAGGATGATCCGGGATGGGGCCCCCGCAAAGCAAAAGCTTTGCGAGAACCTTCATCCCGTTCTATCTCGTCCGCGAGCCCCTATACCGTGTAAACACGGTAGAGGGACCCGCGACCGAGACCGCGGCGCCCGGGGTTTCAGTTACGTCTATTCCAGAGGGGATTAGACCAAGAACAGGCAGCAACCACGTGAAGGATGACCCCGGACTTGCCTTGGGAGATCTTAGCGACCTGCGCTCCTTCCCAAAGCCGACGCCTCCCCACTCACCACGGGGTGAATGAGGAAGGCCTGGATTCAGGCATCTAGTGATGAATGAACCCAGACCCGCCCAACCTAACCTAACCTAACCTAACCTAACCTAACCTAACCTAACCTAACCTAACCTAACCTAACCTAACCTAACCTAACCTAACCTAACCTAACCTAACCTAACCTAACCTAACCTAACCTAACCTAACCTAACCTAACCTAACCTAACCTAACCTAACCTAACCTAACCTAACCTAACCTAACCTAACCTAACCTAACCTAACCTAACCTAACCTAACCTAACCTAACCTAACCTAACCTAACCTAACCTAACCTAACCTAACCTAACCTAACCTAACCTAACCTAACCTAACCTAACCTAACCTAACCTAACCTAACCTAACCTAACCTAACCTAACCTAACCTAACCTAACCTAACCTAACCTAACCTAACCTAACCTAACCTAACCTAACCTAACCTAACCTAACCTAACCTAACCTAACCTAACCTAACCTAACCTAACCTAACCTAACCTAACCTAACCTAACCTAACCTAACCTAACCTAACCTAACCTAACCTAACCTAACCTAACCTAACCTAACCTAACCTAACCTAACCTAACCTAACCCCCAGACGCTATACAGTCGTATAAAACTGTAAGAAGGATACAACCCGCAGGACTCCTGACTCAGGTCATGACTGGGCATGGTGGGTTCTCCGAATACTTGAACCGATTCAAGTGTAAGGGGAGCCCATCGTGCCCCTGTGATCCTGAACAGGAAGAAACAGTTATCCATGTTCTTATCAAATGTCCAATTTATTGTAAGGAAAAATTCGAAATTGAACAAAAACTAGGCATAAAAATTATTGAAGAAGAAATTTGTAAAATTATAATAGATAAAAAATTAAGAAACGACTTTTTGGAATATTGTTTAGAAATAGCTAAGAAAGTAATAAATAGAAATAAAACTAATGCTAACTAATTTATGTTGTATAATATATAGTAAATATATATAGGACCAGCATATATAAATGACTGTATATATAATAATGTACCGTAAACTTTACAAATGTAAAGCTACAAAAATGTAATAATATTAAACTAGTAATAATTATATTTAATTAAGACGATAATATTGATGAATATGTAATCATAATTGTAAAATTTCTAATTGTTTTAAAAAAATATCAAAATGTAATTTACCTTCTGTCTATTGTACTAGTAATAATTATATAAGCTAATTTAGGATATAGTAGATAAGAAAAATTGTAAAAATAGAGTACGAAATGGAAATTGAAGTTGTAATTAGTTCTAAGATGTAATTAAAATATTAAGATATAATGAAAAAATGAAGGATACAATAAAAAAGACACCCTATGAAATTATTATCCCAAAAAAGTAGATGAATAAGAAATCAAAAGTACACAATCAAAAACCATAATAACAAAAACTCTGAAACATGACGCATCAGAGGTATCCGCTAAAAAAAAAAAAAAAAAAAAAAAAAAAAAAAAAACCTAACCTAACCTAACCTAACCTAACCTAACCTAACCTAACCTAACCTAACCTAACCTTTTTTTTTTTTTTTTTTTTTTTTTACGTTGGGAAATCCATCATGGATACCACCCAGCCTTACGGGGGGCGGCCGGGTGGTTATGTCAGACTCCTACTGACTAAAACCCAACGGGTGTTCACCGGGAGCGCCGAAGTTGCCGGGGCTACGAGATCACGATGTCGTATACTATCGCGGCCCCGGCAGCGCAGGTCCTCAAAAGGACGTCGTCCCTGTGACGGGGTGGGGGAGTGGTTCCACCCCGTCGACCCTTGAGGGGCGCGCGGAACACCGCGCGCGCCGCCTCGAGGCATGTAACTGGGCGACGGATCCCCCCCGGGTCCGCCGCCCTGGCCTCTGAAGAGGAGGGTGGAGGAGGGTCATAACGGCCCTCCAGCCTCCTGTCACCAAACCGCAGCTGGAGCTGCGAGTCTGCTCTGCGGAGTCGCAGAGCAGCCAGCCGGGTGGTAGGTGGGTTTAGCGCCCACCGTTGGTCAGCCACTCCGCCATTTGGCGCAGGAGTGGAGTCTCCTGCGCGCTGGCGGGTTGGCTGGCGGCCTTCTGGGGGCCGGTGTCCATGTCTTCACCCCCCTGGGCTGGGGGGCTGGGCGATGGTGGTGCGGTGGACATCCTCTCGCCCCCTTGGACTGGGGGGCTGCTTGACGGCTTTGCCGTGGGGGCTCTCGGTGGTTTGGGCTGGGGTGGGGAGCAGTTCCTGCTTCCCACCCTGTGCTCCGCCGGTTTGTTGGCGGCTGCGCAGAGCGAGCATCTCGGCGCAGCCGCGGGACACCTAGAAGCCCTGTGGCCGGGTTGACCGCAGCGGTAACACTCGCCGCTGCGGTCAACCTCTGCAGTGCACCTAGCCTGCACGTGTCCCTTGTGCAGGCATCGGTAGCACTGCATCGGCCGAGGCTCGAGCAGCCGAACTTGGGCCGACGTCCACCCGATAACGAGACGCTTTCCCTCTGCGAGTCTCTTGGCCGCGGCAATCGGGCAGCGCACCCACGTGGTGCAACTGCCCCTGGGATCCCTCCGCGGCTCCCCTGCTCTCACTGCGGCCACAGAGCAACCTCCCCCCCTGGCGACGGCGGCGACGACCTCCGTGATGGCAACGGAGTCGTCCAGGCCGGAAATGCGCAGATCCGCGCATTTCTCCGGCCTGGACACCCTCACCGTCTCCGGGTCCATTACCTCCCTTAATTTGGCGGCGAAAGCGTCAGCCTTGTCGCCGCTCGTCGCCCCGGGCACCTCCAAGATGCAGCCTCCGGTCTGTGCCTTTTTGAACCGGAGGCCCTGAATGTTGCAGGAGGCCAGGTCCACTTTGCTCCTGGCCTCCGATAGCACCCCGGCGTATGTCACCCCCTTCTCCAGGGCCCCCGGCTGCAGCGTGATCACCACAGCCGAGGACTGGGGCGGGCGCAGCCTTTCCGGTGCCGGCCGGCTGCGGGGCTTTGCAGTTTTTGCATTGCCGCCCGGAGCAGAGGCTGCCGACTTGGCGCCCCGCTTGGCCACCGTCGACCATTTCTCGCCCGTGGACGAGGGTGCCGGCGGGAGGGGGCGGGGAGCCGCCTTCTCTTTTGTCAGGGGGGGGGCTGCTGTGGTGGCTATGCCAGCAGCCTTAGCCTTTACCTTGCCGGCTTTCCCCTTCTTCTTTTCCGGCCCGGACTTTCGGGGCTCGGCCGGTGTGGGCTCCAGGGCGGTCGCCCCCGGGAGTGGGAGTTCGGTCCCAGCCGGGAGACCAGCCGCGGCGGCAGCGCTCGCCCTGTCCGCCGCCAGCGGGGGGCGCAGCCGCTTCCCCGGCAGGAGGCGCTCCTCCAGTTCCCTCAGCCGGGCCCCCATCATGCTGCCCACCTGCAGCATGATGGAGCGCGTCAACTGCTCCTCGTTCAGTCTCGCGGGACGAGGACGCGTCTTCTCCGGCCTCTCGGGTGATGTTCGAGGGGCCGGGCCCTTGATGGCCTCTGCCCTTTCCCTCCGGAACTCCGTCCGGAGGTCCGCCAGCTCCTTGCGGAGCTCGACCAAGTTGCGCTGCAGACGGGCGTTTTCCGCCTGCAACTTGGCCGACTCCTCCGTGATGGTCCTCGTGTGGAGTGCCTCCACCGCGACCTTGATGGAGGCTGCCGACTCTTTGAAAGCCCGAACAACTGTGCCCTTGAGGTTCGCGGACTTGGTCGCCATCTCGACGATGACGCCAACGTCGTCCACGACCCTCTGGTGGAGGGCAGCGGCTGTTCGGGGGTCGCTCACGTCCAGACCCAGCGCCGTTCTGGAAGAGGAGGCCTCCTTGGCCCTCTCCTCGAGGCGCTCCTCCTTCTGCCGCAACATTGCCTCCCTTTTCTCCTTGCGGAGCTGCGCCACGCGGATGAATGTTGGGGTCCCCGGCAACGGCGACTCCGGCCTCGTCCGATCGCCGTCGTACGAGGACACGGAGCCCGACCTTCCGGGCCGCCTCTTGCGCTCTCCGCCAGCCCTCTCCAGCGGCAGCGCCGAGGCGCTCGCCTCCGAGTCCGTGTCATCGGAGTCCCGGATGCGCTTTTCGCCCTTCCTCCCCGACGGCATGTCCAGACTCATCTCCGACTCAGTGTCGGAGAGGTCGGCCATCCACGCCGAGGAGGGTGTGGGGCAGCGCGGCAAGACGACGCGTGCCTCCTTTTCAATCGTGCCTGCCTTCGCCCTGCTGCGAAGACGGCTGGCGAGGGGAATCGCCTCTGCCGTATCCGCTTTCGCGGAGAAATCGGTGTCCGTGGTGGTCGTGCGTGGGTCAAGAGAGTGTGAGCTCTCGTGATGGTTGTTGCCCCCCCCAGAATACGAGGGGCAGACCGGCTCGGGAGAACCGGTGAAGGATTCTCCGCCACTGAAAGTGGCGGTACCTTCCTGGGGTAGTATTTTCTTTTTACAACTCATCATTTTTACTGGCAGTTTTAAGGCTTGGCGGCCTGGGGTTGGTGCCCTTGGGACCGGGTCTACCCCCCGGCCATGCATCCCATAGGCGGGCACCGGGACCGTGAGATTAGGTGAACATGGAGATGAACAAGAATGAAAGAAAGAAATATACACAAACAAAACAAAACAAATAAAAGAGACACAAACAACAAATAGATAAAAAGAACAAGAAAACATATATATCTGTAAGAAATGGGGATGAGAATGGGGGTGAGGGATGAAATGATGGTAATGGGGATGAGGATGATCCGGGATGGGGCCCCCGCAAAGCAAAAGCTTTGCGAGAACCCTCATCCCGTTCTATCTCGTCCGCGGGCCCCTATACCGTGTAAACACGATAGAGGGACCCGCGACCGAGACCGCGGCGCCCGGGGTTTCAGTTACGTCTATTCCAGAGGGGATTAGACCAAGAACAGGCAGCAACCACGTGAAGGATGACCCCGGACTTGCCTTGGGAGATCTTAACGACCTGCGCTCCTTCCCAAAGCCGACGCCTCCCCACTCACCACGGGGTGAATGAGGAAGGCCTGGATTCAGGCATCTAGTGATGGATGAACCCAGACCCGCCCAACCTAACCTAACCTAACCTAACCTAACCTAACCTAACCTAACCTAACCTAACCTAACCTAACCTAACCTAACCTAACCTAACCTAACCTAACCTAACCTAACCTAACCTAACCTAACCTAACCTAACCTAACCTAACCTAACCTAACCTAACCTAACCTAACCTAACCTAACCTAACCTAACCTAACCTAACCTAACCTAACCTAACCTAACCTAACCTAACCTAACCTAACCTAACCTAACCTAACCTAACCTAACCTAACCTAACCTAACCTAACCTAACCTAACCTAACCTAACCTAACCTAACCTAACCTAACCTAACCTAACCTAACCTAACCTAACCTAACCTAACCTAACCTAACCTAACCTAACCTAACCTAACCTAACCTAACCTAACCTAACCTAACCTAACCGAACCTAACCTAACCTAACCTAACCTAACCTAACCTAACCTAACCTAACCTAACCTAACCTAACCTAACCTAACCTAACCTAACCTAACCTAACCTAACCTAACCTAACCTAACCTAACCTAACCTAACCTAACCTAACCTAACCTAACCTAACCTAACCTAACCTAACCTAACCTAACCTAACCTAACCTAACCTAACCTAACCTAACCTAACCTAACCTAACCTAACCTAACCTAACCTAACCTAACCTAACCTAACCTAACCTAACCTAACCTAACCTAACCTAACCTAACCTAACCTAACCTAACCTAACCTAACCTAACCTAACCTAACCTAACATACTTTTTCGTAACAATTTCTGAAGCGAATACCTTGGTGCTGCATACCATCGGAAGCGCCATCCGGAGCCCTCTTTGACGGTGCATCCCCCACCTGCAACAGAAAAAAAAAAACACAATTAGTTACAGGCACTTTAATAAAAATAAATTCAGTTAAAATTTCATACATTTTATATTTCACATTTTTGGTCATAACTTTTGAGTTCTTCGAGCTTTTTAGCTCTTTCCAACGCCAGTCATCCAGGGTAGTCGGCGTCCACGTGACCCGCACCCTAGGGGCGCGAAAAAGCCGAAAAAAAAAGCCCGCCCACCCCCCCCTGAACCTGTTAACCACTAGATTTTAAGGGTACCGCACGGAAGTAGGTATTTTATATCTCCGGAACCAGTGGTCCGATCCGAACGCGACTTGTGGCGTCTGATAGTGCTCCTCCAGCGCTTCGAAAAGGCCAACAGAATCATACCAGAATTTGGTTTTTAACCAAATTCCGGACATCAATCCCTTTTTTCACCCTCTAAACCCACTCTTACCACACCAACACAAAGATGTTTGTCGCAAACCGCACTCCGGTGAAGAAGACGACTAGGGAAGTCACCCATTCCCCCCCCGACAAGACCGAGCCACCAAGACCGGCCCCAGCCCCCACGGCGAGACGAAGCCTCGGAGACTTCCTGGACGAACTGGACATTGGGAAGGCTAAATCTCCTGCTACCCATACCTCTCCAAAGACGGTCGTGGCGCCGGTGGCGGGCCCCTCAAGGCCCAAACCCAAAACTACACTCTCTCAAGAGAGACAGACCAGCCGCAAACCACCTGCGGAAGCCGAGAGCAGTCCGCCACCGAAACCCGTGTATGTCTCTGGAGTTGCTGAGGCAAGAGCCTGCCTTAGCAAGGCAAAGCTCCACCTCAACAACTCTAGGAACCTCAAGACCGAGATAAAAGAGGGGGTCACTGCAGCAATCGAACGCCTATACCAGCTGGTCAAGGAGGCGGACCTGCAACAGGGAAAACAACCAAACAAGGGGCAGGGAAGGGAGAGAGAGGAGGAACCTTTACACCCTCCTCCCTCCCCTCACCCTATTAACGGACCGAACGAAGGAGAGTTTCTTAGGAAGATGGAGGAACACTGTCGACTAATGAGGGAGAACACCGAGAAGATGGAAGGCCTAAAAGATACTCTGCTTTGCCATCAGAAAGCCCTGGAAGGGCACAGTTATGCGAGTGTGGCAGCCATCACAGCACCAGCTTGTGAGGGCACCCACCACATTGAGGAGCTCGTTGGTGAGGTGAGAGAGCTGCGCCAGGCAACCAATGAGACCGCAAGACAGGTCGCGTCGATGAAGGAGGGTTCACCCTCATACGCGGATGTCCTGTCAAGGCCTGGACGCCACACCCCAACCGAAATAAAAGCCACTCACTCCATAATTGTGTCCTCCGACATTGAAAAAGACACCAGTGATGAGGTGCTCAGCAAAGTACGACAAGTGCTAGACGCAAAGACCAGTGGCTTCCAAGTCCAGAGAGTACGCAAGGTCCGTAACCAAAAGGTGGTTTTAAGCTGCAGCTCCAAGGGTGAGATTGATAAGATGACGGCCAAACTCCAAGAGAGCCGAAACCTTAAGATCGAGGAAGCTAAAAACAAGGATCCACTGGTCATAATTAAAAACGTACTAACCTACAACACTGATGAAGACATAATAGCATCATTAAAAAATCAAAATGCCAGCCTCTTGGGAGGTTTAACCAAAGACGACTGCAGGGCCACAATAAAGTACCGAAGGAGAGCAAGGAACCCACTAGAAAACCACGTGGTGATGCAAGTGTCTCCCAGCATGTGGCAGAAACTGACTTCAGCGGGAAAAATCCACATGGATCTACAACATGTGGTGGTGCAAGACCAGTCCCCGCTGATTCAGTGTACCAAATGCCTCGCATATGGTCACGGCCGCAAACAGTGTAAGGAATCGGTTGACTTGTGCAGCTTCTGTGGTGGCCAGCATCTGCGAGCAAGGTGCCCAAGCTATGCCGCCGGCGATACACCATCTTGTCGTAACTGCAAGGCAGCCAAACACACCGAATCCAACCACAACGCATTCGACGGAGAATGCCCCATCCGCAAAAGGTGGGACGCCATAGCTCGGTCAAGTGTGGCATACTGCTAACGCCGCCGGCGTCATGGGGACCACCACCGAAAACACGAACCCTATCCAAGAAACAAAACGGTACAAAATAGCACAAGCCAATCTACAGCGTAAACGACTGGCCACTCAGGAACTCTTCCATGAAGCCCAAAAGCGGAAGCTCAGCTTTGCATTGGTTCAGGAGCCCTACGTGGGATCCACGGGTGAGCTCAAACAGTACACAGGCACTAGAATAATTCAATGCGGAACAAACAGAACGGGACCTGTAAAGGCAGCGATAATAATTTTTGATGAAGACATCGAAATCATAAATAATATAGCCATTAACTCCGAAAATATCGCCATAACCATATTAAAAACCAACAAATGGACCGTCGGTGTAGTGTCTGTGTACTTTGAAGATAGTGAGCCTCTGGAACCCTACCTGGACAGACTCCGTGGGGTTCTTGAATCAATGCAAACCGATAGAATAATCGTGGGAGGAGATGTGAACGCGTGGAGCACATGGTGGGGAAGCGTAGTAGAGAACAACAGAGGTGAAGAACTCCGGGGATTCATCAACGAAATAGACATGCACATACTAAACGAAGGAAACGATCCAACATTCGACACAATTCGAGGAGGACGCATTCTCACTAGCAATGTTGACATAACACTGTGTACTGAAAATCTCATACAGAACATCAAAAACTGGAAAGTCGACAAGACCGTCACCAGCTCCGATCACAATACCATCACTTTCGATCTATATCTCGCCAAGCCCACCGAATCCATGCCTAAAAAATCGACACGAATCTATCTCACTCGGAAAGCCAACTGGAGTCAATTCACCACGGAGATCAAAAATGCACTAGAAGAAAATAATATAACACCTGATAATATACTAAAACTACAAACTAAAGAAGAGATAGAGCTCATGGTTAAAAATTATATAAAATGTATACAAACAGCCTGTGAAAATTCCATCCCACTAATTAAAACAAAGAAAAACAATAAAAAATACTTACCTTGGTGGACCGACGAACTGGAACGCTTGAAGAGGGAGATGATCACGAAGAGACGAAGAATCACGTACGCTGCTCCCCGCCGACGACCGCACGTAGTAGAAGAGTACCTGGAAACAAAAAAGAAATATGAGGAAGAAGTTCTAAAATCACAGACAGAAAGCTGGAAAGCTTTCTGCACACAACAGGATAGAGAAAGCTTATGGGATGGAATATATAGGGTGATCAGAAACACTGCAGGGAGACATGAAGACCAACTCCTGATGGGGAACGGAGAAATCCTGACTCCTGAAAAATCCGCGGAGCTACTGGCCGACACATTCTTCCCAGAAGACAATATAAATGAGGACAATCAAATTCACACAACTATTAGAACCGAAGCTGAGTCGGCTAGCAACGCTACACTGGAGGATACAGAAGACCCACCCTTCACGGAGGCTGAACTCACCAGGACAATAAACAGTTTCAACCCAAAAAAGGCTCCAGGACCGGACGGTTTCACTGCGGATATTTGCGGCAGAGCAATATACGCCAAACGAGAAACCTTCCTCGCAATTACAAACAAATGCCTGTCCCTGGGATGTTTCCCATCCCCCTGGAAGGAGGCTGAAATTGTGGTAGTGAGAAAACCGGGGAAAGACGACTACAGCCAAGCGAAATCGTACCGACCAATAGGGCTTCTCTCCGTATTGGGGAAAACCCTTGAAAAAATGATGGTAAGGAGAATTCGCTGGCACATACTTCCAAACGCAAACACCAGACAGTACGGCTTTGTTCCGCAGCGCTGCACCGAAGATGCACTATATGACCTCACGCAACACATCAAGAACAACCTGCGGAACAAAGAAACCACTGTCCTGATCTCCCTAGATATTGAAGGAGCGTTTGACAGCGCCTGGTGGCCGGCAATTAAGCGTCAACTCTCCCTCAAAAAATGCCCTAGAAACCTTAGACAAATAGTAGAGCATTACTTCCAAGACCGAAAAGTAACAGTCCGATATGCCGGCAAAGCCACTGAAAAAGCCACCACTAAGGGCTGTGTACAGGGGTCGATAGGAGGCCCAACATTTTGGAACTTACTCCTAAACCCACTGCTGGACGATCTGGACGCACGAGGCGTGTACGTTCAGGCATATGCGGATGATGTGGTTTTGGTATTCTCGGGGAAGTCACCCGAAAAGGTACAACAGGACGCCAATAACACTCTGGCGCGTGTGCACGAGTGGGGCGTCCAAAATAAACTAAAATTTGCACCACACAAAACCAACGCTATGATTATCACCAAAAAACTTAAAATGGACATCCCACACCTGCACATGAACGGAAAAGCGATCCAGATTGTAGACGAAATCAAGCTTCTGGGGCTTACGATAGACAAGAAGCTTACATACAACACCCATGTATCAAATGTCTGTCGTAAAGCCACCAACTTATACAAACAACTAGCAAGGACGGCCAAGATAGAGTGGGGACTAAACCCTGAGATCATCAGGACCATATACACCGCCGTAGCAGAGCCCATCATAATGTACGCTTCAAGCGTATGGGCCCCAGCAACCGAAAAACTAATGATACAGAAGCAACTTAACACCGTACAACGAGGCTTCGCTCAGAAAATAATAAAGGCATACCGGACTGTCTCCCTTAACGCAGCACTCGTACTGTCTGGCTTGCTACCCTTGGACCTTAGGATCCAGGAAGCGGCCCAGCTGTACGAAGCAAAAAGGGGCAAACCACCTCCGGGACAGGACAGGCCAATCGAAGAACGAGTCTCCTTCATGCTAGCCCCGCACCCAGCCAGCGAGATGGAGATAGACTTCGAATGCCTGAACGATATGCAGCCTGAAACCTTGGAACACCACCAAATACCAGAAAACCAAATATATACAGACGGAAGCAAGATGGACGGCAAAGTAGGGGCCGCATATACTTACTGGAAAGGTGGAAAGGAGGTCAAAACAAAGAAGATGAAACTCGAGTCGTACTGCACAGTCTTCCAGGCGGAACTCTATGCACTATATCAAGCCACGGAGCTGCTGCATAGAGATAACCAAGACACGGTGGCTGTGCTGAGCGACTCGAGATCATCCTTAGAAATCATAAAAGATCCAGACACGTGTCATCCCCTAGCTTTTGAAATCAGACGGAATTTACGCGAACTAAAAGAAAAAGGTAAAAACATCCACCTCTACTGGATCAAAGCACACGTCGGCGTACCTGGCAACGAAAGAGCAGATGAACTCGCCAAACAAGCAGCATTATATACAAAAATTTCATCCCACTATGATAAATGCCCAATAGCCCATGTAAAAACCGAAATAAGACACACAACTACCTGCATATGGAATAAAAGATATACAGAGGGAGACACTGCAAGCGTCACAAGACTATTCCTACCCAATGCTGAAGAAGCGTATAAAATCATAACAAAAACAAAACTCTCACCTGTATTAACTCAAGTATTAACAGGGCACGGCGGATTCGCAGCATACCTGCACCGCTTTAAACGTAAAGATAACCCCTCCTGTATATGTGACCCTGAAAAAGAAGAAAGTGTACAGCATCTACTATTAGAGTGCCCGAAATACGACAGAATCAGATACGACCTGGAATCTGCTACCAATATGAAGCTAAATAAAGAAACTCTGCATGAAATGCTGGCTGGAAAAGAGTCCAGGCCGTACCTGAAAAACTTCTGCACAAAAGTGGCAGAAGACGTCATACGACGTAACAAGACCAGATGACTCATCTCCTTTCCCATCTTATTACAATCTTTATTCTCTATTTGCTTGTCTTCTCTTTCTTATATTTTAATTTAACTGTACATATTCACTCATAATAAAAAAAAAAAAAAAAAAAAAAAAAAAAAAAAAAAAAAAAAAAAAAAAAAAAAAAAAAATAATAATAAAAAAAAAATATAAAAATAATAGTAATAATAATGATAAAGTGTAAATATATAATGATTAAAATGTGTAATGACAACTTTTCTAATAACTACAAAATTTCTTTTATGTTTACTTTATTTTATTCTATTGTATAAATGTGTATAACTTGTAAGTTGTAAGTTAATATTGTCAAGAAAATAAAAACTTAAAGCAACCTATTAGCTATAAAATGACTCCAACATATATTGGAGGAAAACTGAAATGGGAACTGCTGCTAATTTCACAAAATTAGCACAGAGAACCAATATTGAAAAAAAAAAAAAAAAAAAAAAAAAAAAAAAAAAAAAAAAAAACCTAACCTAACCTAACCTTTTTTTTTTTTTTTTTTTTTTTTGTGACCCGGGGGAAATTACCTTATTGATACCACCGGCCTTGGGGAGGCCGGATGGTTATGTGGGGGTCCCCCGCCAGTGCGCATCCTAGTGATGCGCGCTGACTGGGTGTACCCACTAAAAACCCCGGGATGTTCTCTCTCCGCATGTTGGGGTGGCCGCGGGCTCGCGATTGCGCTTCCACGACCACCCCTGCGGACGTCCGGGCGACTGCCGCGGACGCGCCTCTAGGGGCACTCGGCCTCGCCTAGGATGGATGCGCTCTGGAGAACATCGCAGAGCGCATCTCGCCTCGGGACTATGTGGTGGGGCGAAGGATCCCCCGATCCTCCGCCCCTAGTCCCCGTTATGGTGGCAGATGGTGGGCATACGCCAGCCTTCTGCGACCGGGCCGGCGGCGGCGGATCGGGAGCGAGAGGACATCATCCTCCCGCGCCCTTTCCGCCGTCTCCTTCTCGGGCACTACGCGCTCGGCGTATGCCACCACCGCCTCCCAAGCCTCTTGGCTGCCGACCATCTTGCGGATGATGGCCGGCAGCGAGAGGTCCCCTCCGATGGCCGCCCGCAGGGCGGCGCGCTGTTCCGCCCAGGCGGGGCACACGGCGCGGGTGTGCTGCGCCGTGTCGTCATCGTCGCCGCAGTGGTGGCACGCAGGTGTTGGCTCCCGACGCACCACCCGGAACAGGTACCTGCCAAAACAACCATGTCCTGACAGGATCTGCGCCAGGTGGTACGTCAGCGTACCGTGCCTGCGCCCCACCCACTGGGCGAGCTCGGGCTGGACGGCGGTCACCAACTCGTGACCCGCCGTCGGACTCTCCAGCCTCTCCGACCACCTCCGGAGGAGGTCTTCGTTCGCCCGCTGCCTCCATTGGTTGACCACCTCCGGAGGGGGCCGGACACCAGTCCGCTTGGCCTCGGCGTTGCGCTGGTAGACCAGTGCCTGGGCCTCGGCATCGAGGTCCCAAGGTGGCGTGCCAGCCAGGACGCACGCCGCCTCAAACGAGACGGTGCAGTACGCCCGGGCCGCCCTGAGCGCTATGGCGCGCTGCGGACGTCGCAGCAACGCCTTGTTCTGAGCGCTCAGGGCGTCTGCCCATATCGGCGCTCCGTAGAGCGCCTTGGAGCGCACCACACCGCAGTAGAGGCGGCGGCACGCCACGCTCGGTCCCCCGAGGTTGGGGAGGAGCCTGCCGAGCACTCCGGCGAAGGCGACGACCTTCGGAGCGAGACGCCGGAAGTGCTCGGTGAATTTCCACCGGCCGTCGAGCACGACGCCCAGGTACCGCATTGTCGGCTCGACGGCTATCGCGGCTCCTCCGACCACGATGTTCGACCCTGGAGGTGGCGCTCTCCGAGGACCGTGAAAGAAGAGGGCCTCGGATTTACCGAGAGCCACCTCCAGGCCGAGAGCCCGGATCCGCTGGACCACCTGCGCAACGCCGGCTGTGGCGAGTAGTGCCGCCTCCCTGTGGGTGCTCCCGCGGGCGGTGACGAGGGTGTCGTCGGCGTAGCAAGTGACGCCGACGCCTCGGAGGGTCGCACCGCGGAGCACCCAGTCGTACCCGATGTTCCACAGGAGGGGCCCGAGGACCGACCCCTGTGGAACACCGCACGACATATCACGTCTCGTCCAACTGTCCTGCGAGGGAAAAACAATACCACGATCCACAAAATAGTCGGACACGATATCCCGGAGGTACCGTGGGATGCCGTGGAACTTCAGCGCCTCCTTGATCGTCTCCCAGGGCAAGGTGTTAAAGGCGTTGGCAATGTCTAAAGACACTGCCAGCACCACCTCACCCTGGGCGACCGCCTCCTCGGCGAGGGCACGAACCCGGGCGATGGCGTCCAGGGTCGACCGGCCGTGGCGGAAGCCGAACTGAGCGCCGTGGAGGTCGGGCCCGACCCCCACCATGTGCCTGACGAGGCGCGCCGCGAGCACCCGCTCGAGGAGCTTGCTCATCTCGTCAAGCAACACGATGGGGCGGTAGGCCGACGGCGACTCAGCCGGGCGTCCGCTCTTCCGGATAAGGACGAGTTTCCCCGTCTTCCACGGCCGGGGAAAGCGACCCTGGGCCAGGCACTCGGAGAACAGTGCCCTCACCCGCTCCTCCATTTGTTCCACGGCAATCACCACGGCACGTCCGGGGATACCGTCCGGGCCGGGGGCCTTGTTTTTCCCTCGCAGGCGCAGAACTGCCACCTCGAGTTCCGCCTCAGAGACCGGCGGGACCTCTTCCTCCTCGTCGTCCTCACGGGGGGGGTCAGCGGGAGCCATGGACGGCGGCCACCACTCTCCCCTCTCAGGGAAGAGCGAGGACACAACGCGCTCGAGGAACTGCGGCTCGAGACTCTGCGTGAGCGGGGGGGCCCAGGGGCGGAGCTTGCCGCTCACCACCTTATACGGGCGCCCCCACGGGTCGAGATCGAGGGTCTCGAGCCACTCACCCCACGCCGTGTCCTTCGCTTTGGCGATCGCCGTCCGGAGCGTCGTGCAGGCGGCCCTGTACTCGGCGTACAGCTCCCGCTCCCGCTCCCCGTTACGAACCCGTCTCCGCCGGAATCTGGTGTACTGGCGGCGCGCAGCGACGCAGGCCTTCCGCATCTCGCGGAGCTCCGCGCGCCACCAGTACAGTTGGCGACGTGGCGGGACTGGCCCCGCCCTGGGCATGGACGCGTCGCACACGCGAGTCAGAGCACCAACCAGCTGCTCTGCCGCGGCGTCCACGTCCTCTACCGTTTGGTCGGGACCAGAACCCGCCACCCAGGCCTCGACGATGGCCGCCTCCATCGCGACCTCGCCGTCCAACCGCCTCAGGGACCAGCGCGTCCCCTGGCCAGCAGGGGCTCGGGTCGCCACTCCTGGTGTGGACGTGGAGACGTCAAACCGAATATATCGGTGATCCGACAATGTCTCCACGCCCACTTTGACAGACCAGTTGTGGACACGGCGGGCGAGAGCAGGGCTGGCGAACGAAACGTCCACTATGGATCCGCCTCGCTCCCGCACGCACGTGTCTTCCGAGCCCCTGTTGAGGACGGCGAGGTCGAGGGCCACCGCCCACTCCTCCAGGACTTCGCCGCGGGCGTCCGTCGTCGGGCATCCCCACGCCCTCGACTTGGCGTTGAAGTCGCCGGCGACAATCACGGGAACGGGGTGCGCCCCCGCCACCAGGGCCCCGACCTCCGCCAACATCACCTCGAAGTCGGCGAGGGTCCTGTTTGGCGAGAAGTACACCCCGATCACCGCGATGCCGCCCCGAATGGCCAGGACACAACCTCGGCCCCTGACCACCTTGTCGAGGGGTGGGGATTGGGCGACTATGGCCACCACGCCCTCCCTATCCCCGGCCCAGTTGTCGCGGGGGGGGATGAAATAGGGCTCGGCGACTATTGCAATGTCTATCAACCACTCTGCCATACTCTGGAGGAGCAGGTCCTGAGCTCTGGCAGAGTGGTTGACATTCGCCTGGAGGAACGTGGTGGCCATCTAACTAACGACGTCCATATCTTTCTCCGCCCGCGGCGTCGGCCGCTGAGCCGGCAGTGAGGGGGCCCTAGGGCCTTCACTTGCCGGCTTTTTCTTCTTCTTGTTCTCCTTGGAGGGCGTGACAGAACACGCCCTCGTGCCGACGCGGTGGTTGGCCGGCTTCCCAGCGGCCTCACATACCGGGCAGTGGGGCTCCCCGGTGCAGAGGGCGGCACTGTGCCCCTCCTTCCCGCAGCGGAAGCACAGAGTGCTGCGGTCAATGCCTACGGTGCAATTAACGCCCAGGTGGCCGGGCTCCAGGCATCGGTAGCACCTTGGTGGCCTGGGCTCCAGGATAGTGGCCCGGACCGAGGCCCAGCCCACCAAGAGCCTTTTCTGCGTCGCCTTTTTGGCGGCGGCCACCGGGCACCGGAGCCAAATGGATCCGCCCCGCTGTTGTCCGGTGCGGCGGACGACTTCGCCTGCCCTAATGGCCTCCGCCGCACAGCCACCGGCCTTGGCTACGGCCTCGACCACCTCCTCTTTCGTGGCCGAGTCGTCCAGGCCCACAACGCGTAGCTCGACGCATTTCTCGGGCCTGGATACTCGGACCACCTCCTCTCCGATGGCCTCCTTTAATTTGGAGGCCAGGGCGTTGGCCTTCTCGGCGCTTGAAGCGCCAGGGATCTTCAGGAGACGTGCTCCTGTGGCCGTTGTGCGGAACAGCACGCCGTCTATGCCGAGCTCGTGCATATCGACGCGCTGCTTGGCCTCCAGGAGCACGTTTCCGTACGTGATCCCTCGCTCCACGGCCTCCGGCTGCAGCGTCAGGACGACCGCTGTGGAGCGGGGGGCCCTCAGCTTGGGGGTCTTCTTCTGGGGAGGGGTCGGGCCCTTCTTCTTTTTAGCCTTGTTTGGCTTGGCCCCCCGCGACGCAACGGTCCATTCCCCGTCCGCGGGTTGCGAGCGAGGTTGCGAGCGAGGTTTGGGCTGTGGCTGTGTCAGAGGTGGCAGGGGCTGAGGCTCGGCCGCTTTCCTCGTCCTCGTCGTTTTGGACCTTGGCTCTGGAGCCGGGGTCTTCGGAGCCTTCTTCGCTGCCTTCTTTTTGGCGGCGGCCGCAAAGGTTGCGACCTCCACCACCTCCTCCATCCGCGGCGGGGGAGTCTCGCGGGGGATGGACGTCCGGGCGGCGGCTTCCTCGGCGGCCGAGCTCCTCCTTCTGTCTGCGGCCAATGGGGGCCGCAGACGCCTTTCAGGAAGGAGGAGCCCCTCCAGGTTCTCGAATCGTGATTTAATCATGGCCCCGCACTGGCTCATGACGGCCCGGACGATCTCGTCCGCGGTCGGAGTCGGGGTCGGGGCGACTGTAGGTTGGAGCTGCGCCACCTCCTTCCTTACTTCGGCAAGCTCGGCCGCGAGCTTGGCGTTGGCAGCCTCCAGCCGCGCGACCTCCTCCGTGGCCGTCCGGACCCTCAACTCCGTGAAGGAGACCTTCAGGGCGTCGGCGGCTTCATTAAGGGCCCTGACGTAGGTCCCCTTCAAGTTTTTGGAGGACCTGGCGACCTGGAGGATAGTCTCCAGCGAGTCGCCGACCACCCTCTCCAGGTCGAGCGTCTCCGGTTCGCTCCTCCCCTGCTGGGAGAGCACCGGGGACTTGCGAAAGATGGCGGCCCTCGTCTCCCTCTTTCGCTTCGTCTCTTCCGCCAATTCAGCCTCGGCCTGGAGTCGGAGCTCCTCGGCCTTGGCCGCATTCAATTGGGCCTTGGCCTTCGCCAGGCCGACGTACTGGCCGGTCGAAGGAGGACGGCCACGTCCTCTCTTAACCGGTGTCTTCGCCGACGACGCCAGATCCTCGCTGGAGCCGGAGGCGGGGACGTCCCTCGCGCGCTTCCTCCAAAAACGATTGGAGGACAGCGAGGCTTGGGACGTCACCGTCTCACAGCTCATATCTGTCTCGGTGTCCGACAGATTGGACATTCTGGCCAGAGCGAAGGGCCGGTCGTCGTCGTCAGGTGTGGGGCTTCGTACCAGAGCGGCACGAGGCTCTCGTGCCCTCGTCGGTTCCGACTTCTTCCTGCGAAGAAGACGGCCGACGGGAGCCTTGTCCATATCCGCGTTCGCGGGCAAATCGGAGTCAGTGTAGGGATCGCGTGGGTCAGGAGAGTGTGGGCTCTCGTGATGGTTGTTGCCCCCCCCAGAATACGAGGGGCAGACCGGCTCGGGAGAACCGGTGAAGGATTCTCCGCCACTGAAAGTGGCGGTACCTTCCTGGGGTAGTATCTTCTTTTTGCAACTCATCATTTGTGCTGGCAGTTTTAAGGCTTGGCGGCCTGGGGTTGGTGCCCTTGGGACCGGGTCTACCCCCCGGCCATGCATCCCATAGGCGGGCACCGGGACCGTAGGATTAGGTGAAAGATGGGGGTGAAAACAAGAAAAAGAAACACACACAAAACAAACAGAACAAAAGCAAAAACAAAGGAAGAAACACACAATAGATAAATAAGAAACAATGAAGAAAATATATACTGAAAGAGATGGGGATGAGAATGGGGGTGAGGGATGAAATGATGGTAATGGGGATGAGGATGATCCGGGATGGGGCCCCCGCAAAGCAAAAGCTTTGCGAGAACCTTCATCCCGTTCTGTCTCGTCCGCGAGCCCCTATACCGTGTAAACACGGTAGAGGGACCCGCGACCGAGACCGCGGCGCCCGGGGTTTCAGTTACGTCTATTCCAGAGGGGATTAGACCAAGAACAGGCAGCAACCACGTGAAGGATGACCCCGGACTTGCCTTGGGAGATCTTAGCGACCTGCGCTCCTTCCCAAAGCCGACGCCTCCCCACTCACCACGGGGTGAATGAGGAAGGCCTGGATTCAGGCATCTAGTGATGGATGAACCCAGACCCGCCCAACCTTTTTTTTTTTTTTTTTTTTTGCCCGGGGAAAGATTACCTTATTGATACCATCGGCCTCGGGGGAGGCCGGCTGGTTATGTGGGGGTCCCCCGTCAGCGCGCATCCTAGTGATGCGCGCTGGCTGGGTGTACCCACTAAAAAACCCCGGGGTGTTCTCCGCATCGCGTGTTGGGGTGGTCGCGGGCTTAGTGTTCTGCTCCGCGGCCACCCCTGCGGTCGTCCAGGCACCGCCTTGGACCCGCCCTTGAGGCTCCTGGCCTCATCTGTACTGGATGCGTTCTGGAGAACACTGCAGAACGCATCTCGACCCGGGGCTAGTTGGTTGGGTCTTGGATTCCCCCGATCCGCGACCCCTAGCCCCTGTTATGGCGGAGGATGGAGGGTGTAAACGGCCCTCCATCCTCCTTTCTCCCACTGCAGCGGGAGCTGCAGTTCCGCTCGGGTGAGCGGCCAGCCGGCGGGTGGTGGCTCAATGCCCACCGTTTGTGAGCCAGTCCGCCATTTGGCGCAGGAGCGGAGTGTCCTGCGCCTTGGCGGTCTGGCTGGCTGTCTCCGGTGGGAGGACGGGGACTGGAGTGTCCTCCGTCCGGTCGACTGTCTCCTGGAGGGGGACAGTTGTCTCCATCATGTCACCCCCCTGGGCTTGGGGGGGGGCGCTTGCCGCTGCCACTCGGGCGGCGGGGGGTCTTCCCGGTTTGGGTGGGTCGCATCGCTTGCTCCCCACCCGATGATCCGCCGGTTTATTGGCGGCTGCGCAAAGCGAGCACTTTGGCGCAGCCGCAGTACATTTGGAGGCCCTGTGGCCGGGTTGACCGCAGCGGTAGCACTGGTCGCTGCGATCAACCTCTGCAGTGCACTGAGCCTGCACGTGCCCTTTGTGCAGGCATCGGTGACACTGCAACGGCCTGGGCTCGAGGAGCCTCACCTGCGCCGACGTCCACCCCACCGTGAGGCGTCTGCCCTCTGCCAAGCGCTTGGCAGCGGCGATCGGGCATCGCACCCACACGGTGGAGGAGCCGCGGGAGTCGCGGCGAGGCTCCCCTGCCCTTACCGCGGCCACAGGGCACCCTCCTCCCTTGGCGACGGCGGCGACGATTTCCGCGGCGGCGACGGAATCGTCCAGGCCGGAAATGCGCAGGTCCGCACATTTCTCCGGCCTGGACACCCTCACCGTCTCCGGGTCCAGCACTTCGCGAAGCTTTTGGGCGAAGGCGTCCGCCTTGTCGCCGCTCGTCGCCCCGGGTACCTCCAGGATGCGGCCTCCGGTTAGCGCCTTCTTGAACCGGAGGCCCTGAATGTTGCAGGAGGCCAGGTCCACCTTGCTCCTGGCCTCCGCAAACACGTCGGCGTATGTCACGCCCCTCTCCAAGGCCCCCGGCTGCAGCGTGAGTACCACAGCCGAGGACCGAGGGGGGCGCAGCTTCTCCGGCGCCGGCCGGCTATTGGGCTTTGCTGCCTTGGCGGGCTTGGCACCGCCTGGTGCAGGAGCCTTCGATTTGGCGCCCCGTTTCACCACCGTTGACCACTTTTCACCAGTGGTCGGCGGGACGGGGCGCGGAACCGTCTTCTTCTGGGTGGTGGTGGGAGGGGCTGCGGTTGCCGTCTCGGCAGCGGCCTTTGCCCTCTTCCTCTTCCCCTTCTTCTTCTGTCCGGGCTTCTGGGGCCCTGGAGGTGGTGTCGGCTCCGGGGGGGCCATCCCCGGGAGCGACGATCCAGGCCCAGGCGGGGGGCCAGTCGTGGCGACAGAGCTCGCCCTGTCCGCCGCCAGCGGTGGGCGTAGCCGCTTCTCCGGCAGGAGGCGCTCCTCCAGCTCTCTCAGGCGCGCGCCCATCATGCTGCCCACCTGCAGCATGATGGAGCGCGTGAGCTGCTCCTCGCTCTTCCTTCCGCGAGGCTTCTCCGTCCTTTCGGGGGAGGTTTGTCGGGGGGGCGGAGGGGCAGGGCCCCTCATCGATTCTGCCCTCTCCTTCCGGAACTCCGTCCGGAGGTCTTCCAGCTCCTTGCGGAGCTCCGCCAGGTTACGCTGTAGGCGGGCGTTTTCCGCCTGCAGTTTTGCCGTTTCTTGGGTGGTGGTCCTGCCGTGCAGGGCCTCCACCGCAACCTTGATGGAGGCTGCCGATTCCTTGAGGGCCCGAACAACCGTGCCCTTTAGGTTCGTGGACTTGGTCGCCATCTCCATGATGACGCCAACGTCGTCCACGACCCTCTGATGAAGGGCAGCGGCTGTTCGGGGGTCGCTCGTGTCCAGCCCGAGGGCCGCCCTGGACACGGAGGCCTCCTTGGCCCTGTTTTCGAGGCGCTCCTCCTTTTGCTTCAGCATGGCCTCTCTCTTTTCCTTTCGGAGCGCCGCCACGCGAAGGAAGGTCGGGGTCCCCGGCAACGGCGACTCCGGCCTTATCCGGTCACCGTCATAGGAGGAGACCGAGCCTGACCGCCCGGGCCGCCTCTTCCTCTCTCCGCCGGCTCTCTCCGATTCCAGTGTCAGGCCACTGGCCTCTGAGTCGGTGTCGTCCGAGTCACGTAAACGTTTCTCTCCCTTCCCCTCGGGTGCGCCGAAGCTCACCTCCGACTCCGTGTCGGAGAGGTCGGCCATCCACGCCGAGGAGGGTGTGGGGCAGCGTGGCAGGACGACGCGCGCCTCCTTCCTCATTTTCGCCTTAACCGCCCTCGTACTACTACGGAGGCGGTCGGCGAGAGTCTCCTTAGTTTCCGCGTTAGCGGCAATCTCGGTGTCCAGTTTCATGCCAGGGTCGATAAGAGAGCTAGAGCTCCCACAACGGTTGTTGCCCCCCCCAGAATACGAGGGGCAGACCGGCTCGAGTGAGCCGGTGAAGGATTCTCCGCCACTGCAAGTGACGGTACCTTCCTGGGGTAAATCAATCTTTTTACAACTCGTCATGTTTTTGCCGGTTTAAGGCGCGACAGCCTGTGGGGTGGTGCCCTTGGGACCGGGTTCCCCCCGGCCATACATCCCATAGGCGGGCACCGGGACCGTAGGATTTGGCCACCACAATCGACATGAAATGAAGCATACAAACAAGAAGAACACACACAAAAACACAAGAAAAGATAGAAGACACACATACAACCAAACATAGACAACAACACAAAATAACACGCAAGAAGAACAACAAACAAACAAACAAGAAAGAAGGAAGAAAGCACACATTAACCTGAAAACAAACAATGAGGTGATGATGATGATGATGGTGATGATGGGTGATGATGATGATGATGATGAGGATGATCCGGGATGGGGCCCCCGCAAAGCAAAAGCTTTTCAGACCCGCCCAACCTAACCTAACCTAACCTTTTTTTTTTTTTTTTTTTTTACGTTGGGAAATCCATCATGGATACCACCCAGCCTTACGGGGGGCGGCCGGGTGGTTATGTCAGACTCCTACTGACTAAAACCCAACGGGTGTTCACCGGGAGCGCCGAGGTTGCCGGGGCTACGAGATCACGATGTCGTATACTATCGCGGCCCCGGCAGCGCAAGTCCTCAAAAGGACGTCGTCCCTGTGACGGGGTGGGGGAGTGGTTCCACCCCGTCGACCCTTGAGGGGCGCGCGGAACACCGCGCGCGCCGCCTCGAGGCATGTGACTGGGCGACGGATCCCCCCCGGGTCCGCCGCCCTGGCCTCTGAAGAGGAGGGTGGAGGAGGGTCTAGCGGCCCTCCAGCCTCCTGTCACCCACTGCAGTGTGCAGGTCTGCCCTGCGTGGTTAGGGCAGCCGGCGTGTGGAGGGCGGGTTTAGCGCCCACTGTTGGTCAGCCACTCCGCCATTTGGCGCAGGAGTGGAGTCTCCTGCGCACTGGCGGGTTGGCTGGCGGCCGTCTGGGGGCCGGTGTCCATGTCCTCGCCCCCCTGGGCTGGGGGGCTTGGCGATGGTGGTGCGGTCTTCTTTGCGCTCCCCTGGACTGGGGGGCTGCTCGACGGCTGCGCCGTAGGAGCTCGCGAACCTAACCTAACCTTTTTTTTTTTTTTTTTTTTTTTTTTTTTGTTGCCCGGGGGGAAATTACCTTATTGATACCCTCGGCCTCGGGGGAGGCCGGCTGGTTATGTGGGGGTCCCCCGTCAGCGCGCATCCTAGTGATGCGCGCTGACTGGGTGTACCCACTAAAAACCCCCGGGGTGTTCTCCGCATCGCGTGTTGGGGTGGTCGCGGGCTTACTGTTCTGCTCCGCGGCCACCCCTGCGGTCGTCCAGGCACCGCCTTGGACCCGTCCTTGAGACTCCTGGCCTCATCTGTACTGGATGCGTTCTGGAGAACACTGCAGAACGCATCTCGACCCGGGGCTAGTTGGTTGGGTCTTGGATTCCCCCGATCCGCGACCCCTAGCCCCTGTTATGGCGGAGGATGGAGGGTGTAAACGGCCCTCCATCCTCCTTTCTCCCACTGCAGCGGGAGCTGCAGTTCCGCTCGGGTGAGCGGCCAGCCGGCGGGTGGTGGCTCAATGCCCACCGTTTGTGAGCCAGTCCGCCATTTGGCGCAGGAGCGGAGTGTCCTGCGCCTTGGCGGTCTGGCTGGCTGTCTCCGGTGGGAGGACGGGGACTGGAGTGTCCTCCGTCCGGTCGACTGTCTCCTGGAGGGGGACAGTTGTCTCCATCATGTCACCCCCCTGGGCTTGGGGGGGGGCGCTTGCCGCTGCCACTCGGGCGGCGGGGGGTCTTCCCGGTTTGGGTGGGTCGCATCGCTTGCTCCCCACCCGATGATCCGCCGGTTTATTGGCGGCTGCGCAAAGCGAGCACTTTGGCGCAGCCGCAGTACATTTGGAGGCCCTGTGGCCGGGTTGACCGCAGCGGTAGCACTGGTCGCTGCGATCAACCTCTGCAGTGCACTGAGCCTGCACGTGCCCTTTGTGCAGGCATCGGTGACACTGCATCGGCCTGGGCTCGAGGAGCCTCACCTGCGCCGACGTCCACCCCACCGTGAGGCGTCTGCCCTCTGCCAAGCGCTTGGCAGCGGCGATCGGGCAGCGCACCCACACGGTGGAGGAGCCGCGGGAGTCGCGGCGAGGCTCCCCTGCCCTTACCGCGGCCACAGCGCAACCTCCTCCCCTGGCGACGGCGGCGATGATCTCCGCGGCGGCGATGGAATCGTCCAGGCCGGAAATGCGCAGATCCGCGCATTTCTCCGGCCTGGACACCCTCACCGTCTCCGGGTCCAACACCTCGCGGAGCTTCTGGGCGAAGGAGTCCGCCTTGTCGCCGCTCGTCGCCCCGGGCACCTCCAGGATGCGGCCTCCGGTTAGCGCCTTCTTGAACCGGAGGCCCTGAATGTTGCAGGAGGCCAGGTCCACCTTGCTCCTGGCCTCCGCAAACACGTCGGCGTATGTCACGCCCCTCTCCAAGGCCCCCGGCTGCAGCGTGAGTACCACAGCCGAGGACCGAGGGGGGCGCAGCTTCTCCGGCGCCGGCCGGCTACTGGGCTTTGCTGCCTTGGCGGGCTTGGCACCGCCTGGTGCAGGGGCCTTTGATTTGGCGCCCCGTTTTACCACCGTCGACCACTTTTCGCCAGTGGTCGGCGGGACGGGGCGCGGAGCCGTCTTCTTCTGGGTGGTGGTGGGAGGGGCTGCTGTTGCCGTTTCGGCAGCGGCCTTTGCCCTCTTCCCTTTCCCCTTCTTCTTCTGTCCGGGCTTCTGGGGCCCTGGAGGTTGTGTCGGCTCCGGGGGGGCCATCCCCGGGAGCGACGATCCAGGCCCAGGCGGGGGGTCAGTCGTGGCGGCAGAGCTCGCCCTGTCCGCCGCCAGCGGTGGGCGCAGCCGCTTCTCCGGCAGGAGACGCTCCTCCAGTTCTCTCAGGCGCGCGCCCATCATGCTGCCCACCTGCAGCATGATGGAGCGCGTGAGCTGCTCCTCGCTCTTCCTTGTGCGGGACTTCTCGGGTGAGGCCTGCCGAGGGGGTGGAGGGGCGGGGCCCCTGATCGCTTGCGCCCTCTCCTTGCGGAACTCTACACGGAGGTCCTCCAGCTCCTTCCGGATTTCGGCCAGGTCGCGCTGCAGGCGGGCGTTCTCCGCCTGCAGCTTGGCCGTCTCCTGGGTGGTGGTTCTGCCATGTAGGGCCTCCACCGCGACCTTAATTGAGGCCGCTGACTCCTTCAATGCCCGAACGACCGTGCCCTTAATGTTCGTGGACTTCGTGGCCATCTCCACGATGACACCGACGTCGTCCAGAACTCTTCGGTGAAGGGCAGCGGCCGTTCGGGGGTCGCTTGCGTCGAGACCCAGCGCCGCTCTCGAAGCGGAGGCCTCCTTGGCCCTCTCCTCGAGGCGCTCCTCTTTTTGCCGCATCATGGCCGCCCTCTTCTCCTTGCGGAGCTCCGCCACGCGGATGAAGGTCGGGGTGCCTGGCAATGGCGACGCCGGCCTCGTCCGGTCGCCATCGTAAGATGAGTTCGAGCCCGACCTTCCGGGCCGCCTCTTCTTTTCGCCGCCAGTTCTCTCGGACGTCAACGTGGGGCCACTGGCCTCCGAGTCCGTGTCGTCCGAGTCTCGGACCCGCTTCTCTCCCTTCCTCCCCTCGGGTGCGCCGAAGCTCACCTCCGACTCCGTATCGGAGAGGTCGGCCATCCACGCCGAGGAGGGTGTGGGGCATCGCGGCAGAACGACGCGCGCCTCTTTTCCTGTCGTACTCGCCCTCGTCCTACTACGTAGGCGGTCGGCGAGAGTCTTCCCTTCCGCGTTAGCGGTTAAATCGGTGTCCGGTATCGTGCGTGGGTCAGGTAGAGAGCCGAGGCTCTCACAGCGGTTGTTGCCCCCCCCAGAATACGAGGGGCAGACTGACTCGACTGAGCCAGTGAAGGATTCTCCACCACCATGGGTGGTGGTACCTTCCTGGGGTAGTGTCTTATTTTCACAACTCGCCATGTTAGTCGATTTAGAGGCGCGACAGCCTGTGGGGTGGTGCCCTTGGGACCGGGTTCCCCCCGGCCATGCGTCCCATAGGCGGGCACCGGAACCGTGGGATTCGGCCACCACAAACGTCATGAAGTGAGACACACAAACAAGAAGAAAACACACACAAAACAAGGAAAAATAGGGAACAAGCACACAAAAACCAAACAAACAACAACAACACAAAATAAACACGCAAGAAGAACAACAACAAGCAAACAAGAAAGAAGGAAGAAAGCACACATTAACCTAGGGAAAAAACACACAGTGAAATGATGATGATGATGGTGATGGTGATGATGGGTGATGATGATGATGATGATGAGGATGATCCGGGATGGGGCCCCCGCAAAGCAATAGCTTTGCGAAAACCTTCATCCCGTTCTATCTCGTCCGCGAGCCCCTATACCGTGTAAACACGGTAGAGGGACCCGCGACCGAGACCGCGGCGCCCGGGGTTTCAGTTACGTCTATTCCAGAGGGGATTAGACCAAGAACAGGCAGCAACCACGTGAAGGATGACCCCGGACTTGCCTTGGGAGATCTTAGCGACCTGCGCTCCTTCCCAAAGCCGACGCCTCCCCACTCACCACGGGGTGAATGAGGAAGGCCTGGATTCAGGCATCTAGTGATGGATGAACCCAGACCCTTTTTTTTTTTTTTTTTTTTTTTTTGCCCGGGGAAAGATTACCTTATTGATACCATCGGCCTCGGGGGAGGCCGGCTGGTTATGTGGGGGTCCCCCGTCAGCGCGCATCCTAGTGATGCGCGCTGGCTGGGTGTACCCACTAAAAAACCCCGGGGTGTTCTCCGCATCGCGTGTTGGGGTGGTCGCGGGCTTACTGTTCTGCTCCGCGGCCACCCCTGCGGTCGTCCAGGCACCGCCTTGGACCCGTCTCTAGGCTTCTGGCCTCATCTGTACTGGATGCGTTCTGGAGAACACTGCAGAACGCATCTCGACCCGGGGCTAGTTGGTTGGGTCTTGGAATCCCCCGATCCGCGACCCCTAGCCCCTGTTATGGCGGAGGATGAAGGGTGTAAACGGCCCTCCATCCTCCTTTCTCCCACTGCAGCGGGAGCTGCAGTTCCGCTCGGGTTGAGCGGCCAGCCGGCGGGTGGTGGCTTATCGCCCACCGTTCGTGAGCCAGTCCGTCATTTGGCGCAGGAGTGGAGTCTCCTGCGCCTTGGCGGTCTGGCCGGCTGTCTCCGGTGGGAGGACGGGGACTGGAGTGTCCTCCGTCTGGTCGACTGTCTCCTGGAGTGGGACAGCCGTCTCCATCATGTCGCCCCCCTGAGCTTGGGGGGGGGCGCTTGCCGCTGCCACTCGGGCGGCGGGGGGTCTTCCCGGTTTGGGTGGGTCGCACTTCTTGCTTCCCACCCGATGATCCGCCGGTTTGTTGGCGGCTGCGCAAAGTGAGCACTTTGGCGCAGCCGCGGTACATCTGTTTGCCCTGTGGCCGGGCCGACCGCAGCGGTAGCACTCGTCGCTGCGGTCGACCTCTGCAGTGCACTGAGCCTGCACGTGCCCTTTGTGCAGGCATCGGTGACACTGCATCGGCCTGGGCTCGAGGAGCCTCACCTGCGCCGACGTCCATCCCACCGTGAGGCGTCTGCCCTCTGCCAAACGCTTGGCAGCGGCAATCGGGCAGCGCACCCACACGGTGGAGGAGCCGCGGGAGTCGCGGCGAGGCTCCCCTGCCCTTACCGCGGCCACAGGGCAACCTCCTCCCCTGGCGACGGCGGCGATGACCTCCGCGGCGGCGATGGAATCGTCCAGGCCGGAAATGCGCAGATCCGCGCATTTCTCCGGCCTGGACACCCTCACTGTCTCCGGGTCGAACACCTCGCGGAGCTTCTGGGCGAAGGCGTCCGCCTTATCGCCGCTCGTCGCCCCGGGCACCTCCAGGATGCGGCCTCCGGTTAGCGCCTTCTTAAACCGGAGGCCCTGTATGTTGCAGGAGGCCAGGTCCACCTTGTTCCTGGCCTCCGAGAACACCTTGGCATATGTCATGCCCCTCTCCAAGGCCCCCGGCTGCAGCGTGAGTACCACAGCCGAGGACCGAGGGGGGCGCAGCTTCTCAGGGGCCGGCCGGTCGCGGGGCTTGGCGGTCTTGGCCGCTTTGGCACCGCCTGGTGTAGAGGGGGCCGCGGGTTTGGCGCCCCGTTTCACCACCGTCGACCACTTTTCGCCAGGGGTCGGCGGGACGGGGCGCGGAGCCGTCTTCTTCTGGGTAGTGGGAGGGGCCGCGGCTGCCGTTTCGGCAGCGGCCTTCGCCTTCTTCCCCTTCCCCTTCCTTCCTTTCTTCTTTCCGGGCTTCTGGGGCCCTGGAGGTGTCGGCTCCGGGAGGGCCGTCCCCGGGAGCGACGATCCAGGCCCAGGCGGGGGGTCAGTCGTGGCGGCAGAGCTCACCCTGTCCGCCGCCAGCGGTGGGCGCAGCCGCTTCCCCGGCAGGAGACGCTCCTCCAGCTCCTTCAGGCGCGCGCCCATCATGCTGCCCACCTGCAGCATGATGGAGCGCGTGAGCTGCTCCTCGCTCTTCCTTCCGCGAGTTTTGGTCTTCTCCGGTGAGGCTTCTCTGGGGGCGGGGCCCCTAATCGCCTCCGCCCTCTCCTTTCGGAACTCTGCCCGCAGGTCCGCCAGTTCCTTTCGGATTTCGGCTAGGTTCCGCTGCAGGCGGGCGTTCTCCGCCTGCAGTTTGGCCGTCTCCTCTGTGGTGGTCCTTCCGTGCAGGGCCTCCACCGCGACCCTGATTGAGGCCGCTGACTCCTTTAGTGCCCGAACGACCGTGCCCTTAAGGTTGGAGGACTTGGTGGCCATCTCAACTATAACGCCGACGTCGTCCAGAACTCTCTGGTGAAGGGCAGCGGCCGTTCGGGGGTCACTTGTGTCGAGACCTAGCGCCGTTCTCGAAGTGGAGGCCTCCTTGGCCCTTTCTTCGAGGCGCTCCTCCTTCCGCCGCAACATGGCCTCCCTTTTCTCCTTGCGGAGCTGCGCCACGCGGATGAAGGTTGGGGTCCCCGGCAACGGCGACTCCGGCCTTATCCTGTCACCGTCGTAGGAGGAGACCGAGCCCGACCGCCCGGGACGCCTCTTCCTTTCTCCGCCGGTCCTCTCCGACTCCACCGCCAGGCCACTGGCCTCCGTGTCGGTGTCGTCGGAGTCTCGGACCCGCTTTTCTCCCTTTTTTCCCCCCTCTGGTGCGCCGAAGCTCACCTCCGACTCCGTATCGGAGAGGTCGGCCATCCACGCCGAAGAGGGTGTGGGGCAGCGCGGCAAAACAACGCGCGCCTCCTTTCCCGACGTACTCGCCTTTGTCCTGCTGCGAAGACGGCTGGCGAGGGGAGTCTCCTCTGTCGTTTCCGCTTTCGCGGAGCAATCGTTGTCCATTTTCCTGCCTGGGTCGTTGTTTAGAGAGCCGGAGCTCCCACAGCGGTTGTTGCCCCCCCCAGAATACGAGGGGCAGACCGGCTCGAGTGAGCCGGTGAAGGATTCTCCACCACCAACGGTGGTGGTACCTTCCTGGGGTATATCATCTGTTTTACAACTCGCCATAGTGGTTTTGACAGTTTTAAGGCGTGACGGCCTGGGTTGGTGCCCTTGGGACCGGGTTCCCCCCGGCCATGCGTCCCATAGGCGGGCACCGGAACCGTGAGATTCGGCCACCACAAACGTCATGAAGAACACACAAACAAGAAGAAAAAACACACACAAAACAAGGAAAATAGGGAACAAGCACACAAACCAAACAAACAAACAACAACACAAAATAAACACGCAAGAAGAACAACAAACAAACAAAGAAAGAAAGAAGAAAGCACACATTAACCTAGAAAAAAAAAAAAAAAAAACACACATGGGAATGATGATGGTGATGACGATGGTGATGGTGATGGGTGATGGTGATGGTGATGATGAGGATGATCCGGGATGGGGCCCCCGCAAAGCAAAGCTTTGCGAAAACCTTCATCCCGTTCTATCCCGTCCGCGAGCCCCTATACCGTGTAAACACGGTAGAGGGACCCGCGACCGAGACCGCGGCGCCCGGGGTTTCAGTTACGTCTATTCCAGAGGGGATTAGACCAAGAACAGGCAGCAACCACGTGAAGGATGACCCCGGACTTGCCTTGGGAGATCTTAGCGACCTGCGCTCCTTCCCAAAGCCGACGCCTCCCCACTCACCACGGGGTGAATGAGGAAGGCCTGGATTCAGGCATCTAGTGATGGATGAACCCAGACCCGCCCGGATGAACCCAGACCCAACCTAACCTAACCTAACCTAACCTAACCTAACCTAACCTAACCAAACCTAACCAAACCAAACCCAGTTCCGCCCGGTCCGTAGCCCCGAGCACAAGTGCCCAAAGTCGCTCCGCGGTCGAAAAAGCCGTGAAAAAGTGAAGATAAATCAAGTTAAGTGCAAAAAGTGAACGGATTTCAGTGATCTTGGTGTCAAAAGAAGCGGATAGTCGAGCACTATACAGTGCCGAAAACCGCGCCTCGATCGGTGAAAAACTCAGGGAGTTATCACCCAAAAAAAAAAAAAAAAAAAAAAAAAACCGAAATTTCGAAGAAAATTTTCGACCATCTGCAACTTCGGACTGAAACGCTGCACGATTTTCAGCGGGACGCCGTGTATCGGCAACTGCTATCTTCTGCGCAATTTCAAGGGCTGCCGACTAAAACCATTCCCGGATTTTTCCGGCAACGGCGGGCGGAACTACAGACATTTTTCTGGGAGCACCCAGAAAAATCTCGAAAATCTGCAAAACACTCCCACTGCTGGGAGAGACCACGGACCCGTAGATAAAGGAGGAGGACGGTGCCGGGAGCCAGGATCTTCTTTCAGAATTCAATTTAGTTAACCGTAAGTCTAGTTATAAGCAAACAAGTGATTACAAATTTAATATTTCATTTAAACTTAGTAAATAGGATATCAAGGGTCAAATAACTTTGCAACCCCTTAATTATAAATTCTAATTAATAGTTTAAATTGACCAAAATATATACACAACTCTAGTTGAACTTTTTTAGATTTTTAGAATTAGTAGTTTAATAGTTATAATAGTTTTACCAAATTACAGTAGCGTTAGTGACCGCAAAGACAAAGTTGTAAAAAAAAACCTGCATCTAGGTCAAAGTCTTCAACAAATAGAATATTTTGAATATCTCCGGAACCGTAAGAGATAGAGCGTTTTTGAGCGAAGTTGTATATAACGTAGTTATATACAGTTCTGCTCAGAAACCCTATTTAGGCATAAACCACCTTTAAAAAATTCACCCTACATCCCCTTGATACCCTCATTTTAATTAAAAATAATAAATAGTAAAATCTTCAGTAAATTTTTAGTGAATTAGTAATTTAAGAATATAAATAGTAATAACGTGTTAGTATATAAGCTACAATAGTTGAACCACCCCCTGGATACACCCTCCCCCTACCATAAACAAAAAATTTTTTGTAAATATTAAAAAACTAAATAAATTCGGTGACAAGTAAAACTTGACCACTAGCACTGCAAGAAGTCAGTAGCAGTAAAAAACCATAACAGCCCTACACCCCATAAGGGTTAAAATTGATATAAAAAACATAAAAGTAACGATATCTCAGCAACGGAGCGAGATAGACAGTTTCTGAGTGAAGATATTCAAAAACACTCCCGCAAAACTCTTTTACCCCCCCCCGATTTAAACAGAATTTTTGAGAAAAAATTTTCAGACCCGAACCCAACACTCAAAAAGCGCCGGATTTTTAATAAAACCTTAAATAACTCGGGAACGGAGGGAGATAGACAAATTCTGACCAAACCTTGTATATACCACGACAGTGGTATATACAAATTTACTCCCCGTGACCCAGCAAATAAAAACCACCCCCACCCCTATTTTTCACCCCTAAAAAATTTTTTAATTTAAAAAATTTTTTTTATAATTTTCTATATCTTAATTTAACTAAGTGTACTCCGAAAGTCTACTCCAAATTAATCAGACCCCCCCCCCCACTGAAAATTTTTTCTAAAAAATTTATTTTAAAAATTTTAATTTTATATTTTTGTTTTTTATTGTTGTTTTATGATTTATTGTTAATTCTATTACCCCAAATTATTAAAACTGTGTCTTTCTAAACTTGGAATCTTCTACAACTACGACAACGCACATAGTGTGCAGTTGACTACTTGACCGACTAACTCCTATAGAGTGTTAAAATTACTGACTTAGTACTTACCTGGGTACTTACCTCCGCTGGACGGCTGCAGACACCTCATCACGGTGAATCTGTAAAATAAAAGACATAGATTAATATAATTGACAATTTACATTTTTACATTTTATTAATTTCGTGTACAATTTGAATTGAATATTTACATTTTTGACCTTTTATTATTTTCGTGTACAATTTGAATTGACTATTTACATTTTTGACCTTTTATTATTTTAGTGTACAATTTGAATTGACTATTTACATTTTTGACTTTTTATTCTTTCCGTGTACAATTTTAATTGACTATTTACAACTTTGACATTTTAACCCTGTGTACAAATTATTCTATCTTTATTCTATTTTTACCATTTACAATTCTAAAATTTTTAATAAATAACTTTTACAACTTATACAAACTTACATTTACCGCGATAACAAACGGGACCAAAAATGTTCGGAATGAGAACTCCTACCCCTAAGACCACGGAAAATAAAGACGAAGAATCCCCAGAAATGAAGTCTTTAAACACAACGCGGACTCTGCAGCGGACACCGCCGCAGCAAGGCACGACAAATTCATCCTCAAACGTGAGGAAGAGCATAGGAGAGTGGGAAGCCGGGAGATCGGAAGCAGACGCAACATCTCAAAAGGCCCTAAAAACCCCCCCTAAAAAGACTCAAATGGCGGAATCCCAGAAGCCAAAACTGAGGATAAACCTCCCGCAAAGTGCGAAAGCACCAGCTCGGGGGACCTCGGTCGAGCCGACTGGGAGCCCGCCATCTAAGCAATACTCCTCTAGAGTTGCTGAGGCAAAAGCATGTCTTACAAAGGCTAAGCTCCACCTCAGCAACTCTAGAAATCTAAAAACAGAAATAAAGGATGGCGTCAGCGCGGCTGTAGACCGACTCTTTCAATTAGTCAAAGAGTCCGAAAAGGACAAAAGCCTTCTTAAGGAGCGGGAAGGCGCAGGGGGAGCAGAATCCATAATTCGACCTCTTCCACCCTCGCCCGCCCCCCCACGGGATGACAGTGAGCTCCTCCGAAGGATCGAGGAGCACTGTAACCTCGTGAGGGAAAACACATCAAAAATAGAAGGACTTACTGAGACCTTAAACACCCACCAGAGAGCACTGGAGAGTGTAACATACGCTAGTGCAGTGGCGGCGCCTGCCCGGAAACAACTCCCGGGACAGACCGCACTGCACTCAGTGGTAATTACGGGGAAAAATGAAAACGAAACGGGGGACGAAGTTCTAAGCAAAATACGGAAAGCAATGAATGCGAAGGAAGGAGGAGTAGTGGTAGAAAAAATAAGGAAAGCTAAGGATAGGAAGGTAATAGTAGGATGCAGAACAGAAGAAGAAAGGGAAAAAGTAAAGAAAAGAATCAAGGCCTCAGGCGAAAACCTCACCGTAGAGGAAATTAAAAACAAAGACCCACTTATTATTATAAAAGATGTGTTCCAGTACAACAGTGACGAGGACATACTTAGCGCGCTTCGGAACCAGAATAAAAACATCTTTCACGACCTAGACAAGCAAGCCAATAAGGTGGAAATTGTCTACAAGAAGCGCGCTAGGAACCCGCTCGCGAGTCACATCATAGTGAGGGTATCCCCCAAAATATGGCAACGTATGGTTGATGCAGAATACGTGCACATCGACCTACAGAGGGCGCGAGTGGCTGACCAGTCACCACTGGTGCAGTGCTCCCTCTGTTTAGGATACGGACATGGCAGACGGTTCTGCAAAGAGACTATAGAGAAGTGTTGCCATTGCGGGGGACCACACATGAGGTCAAAATGTCCGGACTGGCTCGCGGGCATGGCCCCGTCCTGTTCTAACTGCACACGCGCAAAACAGGACAATATAGGCCACAATGCATTCAGCAACGAATGCCCAATAAGGAAGAAGTGGGAGGCAATGGCCCGAGCAACAGTGGCATATTGCTAAAGGCCTATCCGGTGAAGATTCCGACTCAAAGGTCGGGCCATACTTAGTAGCCCAAGCAAACTTACAACGTAAGGCACTCGCAACAAACGAGATTATGCTTGAGGCTAGCAAGAAAAAGGTGGCCTTTGCACTGCTCCAGGAGCCATACGTCGGAGGAACGGGTAGAATGAGAGGCTACAATGGCGCCAGAATATACCAGTGCACAAAGCAAGGAGACACCCCGATCAAAGCAGCGATAGCTGTTTTCGATCCGAACCTGGACGTCATGCAGTGCACTGAGTACACCACTCCAAACATCTCCGTGGTCAAAATTCGTACCAGAGCCTGGGAAATTGTAGTCGTCTCATTCTACTTCGAACCCAAACCGCAACCGATAGGGCCATACTTGGAGCAGTTGCACAAGATCGAGCGGAATTTTCACCGGCACATCCTAATAGCCGGTGACACAAACGCCAAAAACATATGGTGGGGTGGCACCAAAATTGACAGCAGAGGCCAAGAAATGGCAGGTGCTCTAGGCGAGATGGGTTTGCAGGTACTCAACGAAGGCCATACCCCAACATTCCACACAATTCGAGGGGACAAATTGTACACCAGCTTTGTGGACATCACGGCGTGCACGGCGGGACTACTCGACCTGGTGGAGGACTGGGAAGTGGACGAGGGAATAACCAGCTCAGATCACAATACAATAACATTCAAGATCCGATTACAAAAATCTAAAGGAACACAAATTAAAAGAACCACTAGAATATATAATAGCAAAAAAGCAAACTGGAGCCATTTTCATGAGAAAATGGCTCAGTTGCTAACAGAAAATAATATAAACAAAAATGAAATAGATAACATAAAGGACAATACAAATTTAGAACATACAATAAACAAATACATAAATATAGCAATAGAAGCATCAAACTACAGCATACCAAAAATAAAAACCAAACAGAAAGTGTCCTTACCTTGGTGGTCTGAGCAGCTCGGCAAACTGAAGAGGGAGATGGTCACCAGGAAGCGTAGGATCCGTTGTGCAGCGCCGGTCCGCAGGCAGATGGTCGTCGATGAGTACCTGCAAGCAAAAGAGAAATATGAGTCAGAAATAAAAGAGGCACAAATAAAGAGTTGGAAGGAGTTCTGCGGAAAGCAGGACAAGGAAAGCTTATGGGATGGGATATACAGGGTGATAGGCAGAACTACGAAGAGACAGGAGGACCAAAACTTAAACCAAAACGGGAAGGAGCTAGATCCTAAGGAATCAGCGAAACTACTGGCCGAAACGTTTTACCCGAACGACAATAAAGAGGAGGACAATCCAGAACATCGGCAAATCCGGAAACAGGCTGAACAAGTAAATGGACCGGATCATGATTATCACCATGATCCACCATTTACTGACGCAGAGCTGATGGACGCCATCAATGGATTTAACCCCAAAAAAGCACCAGGTTCAGACGGGTTGACCGCAGACGTCTGCAAACATGTAATCATCCAAGACCCGGGAGCTTTCCTATCACTGGCAAACAAATGTCTAAAATTGGGGTATTTTCCGAACATATGGAAAAAGGCGACGGTAGTAATCCTCCGGAAACCAGGGAAGGAAAACTACACGAGCCCGAAATCATATAGACCAATCGGGTTACTGCCAGTGATGGGAAAGGTCCTGGAGAGGATGATCATGTGCAGGCTGAAATGGCACCTGATCCCGAGACTCAGCACCCGCCAGTACGGGTTCATGCCCCAGAGAAGCACGGAAGACTCCCTCTATGATCTGGTTGATCACATACGTGAAAAACTTAAGCAAAAGAAGCTTATCACGGTGATATCGCTGGACATAGAGGGAGCCTTCGATAGTGCATGGTGGCCTGCTATACGGGTGAGACTGGCGGAGAGCGAATGTCCTATAAATATCAGGAGGATCATCGACAGCTACCTCGAAAACAGGGAGGTCCAAGTGAGGTACGCGGGTGAGGAGATCACGAGGAGCACCACAAAAGGCTGCGTTCAAGGTTCCATCGGAGGACCCATCCTGTGGAACCTCCTCCTCGACCCTCTCTTGCAGGGCCTGGAACAGCGCGGGGAACATTGCCAAGCATTTGCTGACGACGTGGTGTTAGTGTTCGAGGGGGACACTGCGATGCAGATAGAGCAGCGTGCCAATGGCGCCCTCGCTTATGTACACCAGTGGGGTGTCAAAAACAAGCTCAAGTTTGCGCCGCAGAAAACGAACGCAATGGTTATTACCAATAAGCTGAAGTTTGACACCCCGCGGCTGTGCATGGGCGGGGTCGACATTGGCATGTCACGCGAGATCAAGATCCTGGGGCTCACAATCGACAACCAGCTAACCTTTAACAACCACGTGGCAAACATTTGCAAAAAGGTAATAGGAGTACAGAAGCAGTTGTCGAGAGCCGCCAGGATCAGCTGGGGCCTGCACCCAGAAGTCATACGCACGATCTATACAGCGGTGGTAGAGCCGGTCATACTGTATGCAGCCAGCGTGTGGGCTCCAGCAGCTAAAAAGCTTGGTATCCAAAAGCACCTAAATGCAGTCCAAAGAGGATTTGCACAGAAAATGTGCAAATCCTACCGCACCGTCTCTCTAAACTCGGCTCTAGTGCTGGCCGGGATACTCCCTCTGGACCTCAGAATACAGGAGGCAGCCGCCCTGTATGAGGCCAAGAGAGGGGTGTCCCAGTCAGTGCTGGGAGATAGAGAGATGGAGCGGAAGACTGCATTTAGGGACACACCTCATCCGGCGGAGCATATAGACTGGCAATTCGTATGTCTGGTAGATCAAGAGCAGGTGGATAACCACAACACGCAGGCAGTGAGAATCTACACGGACGGCAGCAAGATTGACGGCAAGGTGGGGGCATCATTGTCTCTTTGGAGCAATGATGCCGAAACCAAAAACCAGAAGTCGAAGCTGTCGTCCCACTGCACGGTCTACCAGGCAGAATTGCTGGCTATATGTAAAGCCATGAGGTTGATCACAAAACGACCTGAATCCAGCTTTGGAGTCTACAGTGACTCCAGGTCGTCGCTGGAGACCATAGCTGATCAACGCTCTCTCCATCCTCTCGCAGTCGAAATCCGCAAGCATTTAAAAGTATGCAAAGATAAACAAAAATCGGTGCAACTTTTTTGGATTAAAGCGCACGCGGGACTCGAGGGGAATGAGAGAGCGGATCAGCTAGCTAAAGAAGCCGCGCTGGGCATAAAGACCAAGCCAGAGTATGACCTATGTCCGGTTTCATTCGTCAAGCGGCAAATCCGCAAGGATACGCTTGACGAATGGAACCGGAGATACCAAATGAGCGAAACTGCTCAAGTTACCAAACTTTTCTTCCCCGACGCTGTACAGGCCCACAAACTCGTCAGGGAAATCAAGCCAGAGGGGGTAATTACCCAGGTCCTGACCGGACACGGTGGGTTCTCCAAATACTTGAACAAGTTCAAGTGTAAGGAGAACCCATCGTGCCCATGCGACGACATGACTGACGAGACAATTACCCACATACTTGTAGACTGCCCCATCCACATGTTAGAAAGACACAGCATTGAGCAGGAATTAGGTATTGATATAAAAACTGAGAATTTCAACAAGTTGTTGGTAGAAAAGGGAAGTAGAGACAGATTTATAGATTATTGCTTTAGAGTGGCAACAAAAGTAATAAAAAGGAACAAATAGATTGATAAATTATGTTTTCATTATATTTAAGTATATAATACCAAAGCATAAAGTTATATAAAATGTATAAAAATGTATAATCTGATGTATAATAAGCACTATCAATAATTATATAAGTTAATTTTAAGATGAATAGTACATAAGAAATCTGTAAGAATAGTAAATGATAGAATTAAATATTGTAATTAGCCTTTAAGACCCAGCTTGTAAAATTATAAAAGTAACTTTAGGCACATTGTAATAAAAAGAAACACCCTGAAAAATTTAATATCCCAAAACACTCGACAAACTAGTTGGAAAAGAGAAATCACTAGTATAATATTAAAAAACCGAAAAACAACGACTCTGAATCCTTCCGTATCAGAGGTACCCGAAAAAAAAAAAAAAAAAAAAAAAAAAAAAAACCAAACCAAACCAACCACCAACCCAAACCAAACCAAACCAAACCCAACCACCACCCAACCAACCAAACCAACCAACCAAACCAACCACCAACGCACCACCCACCAACCCACCACCCACCCCACCCAACCAAACCAAACCCAACCAAACCAAACCCCACCACCCAACCAAACCAAACCCAACCCAAACCAAACCAAACCAACCAAACCAAACCAAACCAAACCCAACCAAACCAAACCAACCCACCACCCAACCACCCCAAACCCACCACCCAAACCAACCCAACCCACACCACCACCAAACCAAACCAAACCAACCACCCAACCCCACCACCAAACCAAACCAACCAAACCAAACCAAACCAAACCAAACCAAACCAAACCAACCAACCCAAACCAACCAACCAACCAACCACCACCACCCACACCACCACCACCAACCAAACCACACCCAAACCAACCAAACCAAACCAAACCACCACCACCAACCCACCAACCAAACCACCACCAAACCACCACCAAACCAAACCAAACCAAACCAACCCACCAAACCAAACCAAACCAAACCAAACCAAACCAAACCAAACCACCAACCAAACCAAACCAAACCAAACCAAACCAAACCAAACCAAACCAAACCAAACCAAACCAAACCAAACCAAACCAAACCAAACCAAACCAAACCAAACCAAACCAAACCAAACCAAACCAAACCAAACCAAACCAAACCAAACCAAACCAAACCAAACCAAACCAAACCAAACCAAACCAAACCAAACCAAACCAAACCAAACCAAACCAAACCAAACCAAACCAAACCAAACCAAACCAAACCAAACCAAACCAAACCAAACCAAACCAAACCAAACCAAACCAAACCAAACCAAACCAAACCAAACCAAACCAAACCAAACCAAACCAAACCCACCCCACCACCCCCAACCCCCCCCCACACCCAAACCCACCACCCACCCCAACCCAACCCCCACCCCCCCCCCCCACCCCCCACCCCCACCCCAACCCAAACCCAACCAACCAAACCAACCAAACCAAACCAAACCAAACCAAACCAAACCAAACCAAACCAACCAAACCAAACCAAACCAACCAACCAAACCAAACCAAACCAAACCAAACCAAACCAAACCAAACCAAACCAAACCAAACCAAACCAAACCAAACCAAACCAAACCAAACCAAACCAAACCAAACCAAACCAAACCAAACCAAACCAAACCAAACCAAACCAAACCAAACCAAACCAAACCAAACCAAACCAAACCAAACCAAACCAAACCAAACCAAACCAAACCAAACCAAACCAAACCAAACCAAACCAAACCAAACCAAACCAAACCAAACCAAACCAAACCAAACCAAACCAAACCAAACCAAACCAAACCAAACCAAACCAAACCAAACCAAACCAAACCAAACCAAACCAAACCAAACCAAACCAAACCAAACCAAACCAAACCAAACCAAACCAAACCAAACCAAACCAAACCAAACCAAACCAAACCAAACCAAACCAAACCAAACCAAACCAAACCAAACCAAACCAAACCAAACCAAACCAAACCAAACCAAACCAAACCAAACCAAACCAAACCAAACCAAACCAAACCAAACCAAACCAAACCAAACCAAACCAAACCAAACCAAACCAAACCAAACCAAACCAAACCAAACCAAACCAAACCAAACCAAACCAAACCAAACCAAACCAAACCAAACCAAACCAAACCAAACCAAACCAAACCAAACCAAACCAAACCAAACCAAACCAAACCAAACCAAACCAAACCAAACCAAACCAAACCAAACCAAACCAAACCAAACCAAACCAAACCAAACCAAACCAAACCAAACCAAACCAAACCAAACCAAACCAAACCAAACCAAACCAAACCAAACCAAACCAAACCAAACCAAACCAAACCAAACCAAACCAAACCAAACCAAACCAAACCAAACCAAACCAAACCAAACCAAACCAAACCAAACCAAACCAAACCAAACCAAACCAAACCAAACCAAACCAAACCAAACCAAACCAAACCAAACCAAACCAAACCAAACCAAACCAAACCAAACCAAACCAAACCAAACCAAACCAAACCAAACCAAACCAAACCAAACCAAACCAAACCAAACCAAACCAAACCAAACCAAACCAAACCAAACCAAACCAAACCAAACCAAACCAAACCAAACCAAACCAAACCAAACCAAACCAAACCAAACCAAACCAAACCAAACCAAACCAAACCAAACCAAACCAAACCAAACCAAACCAAACCAAACCAAACCAAACCAAACCAAACCAAACCAAACCAAACCAAACCAAACCAAACCAAACCAAACCAAACCAAACCAAACCAAACCAAACCAAACCAAACCAAACCAAACCAAACCAAACCAAACCAAACCAAACCAAACCAAACCAAACCAAACCAAACCAAACCAAACCAAACCAAACCAAACCAAACCAAACCAAACCAAACCAAACCAAACCAAACCAAACCAAACCAAACCAAACCAAACCAAACCAAACCTCTGCCGGGCCCGAGTCACTTTGGCACAGACGCTTTGGCACAGTCAAAAAAAACAAAAAAGAGTGTGTGTACTTATGTACACGCGTTAGAAATTATACTTCTAATTATATTATATATATTATATTATTATTATATTCTATTATATTATTTTCTTCTTTAAATACAAAAGGATTGAAGGGGTATGCCACTTTTCGCTAGGTTGACGTTTGACAAACACTCTTGGTCGTTTAATTCCAGCTCGAAGAATATTGTTATAATCTTCATCACAAGTAATATTGTTATTTTTATAAAAGGAATCTATATCAGAGTAATCATTATTTTCAAGGTTAATTCTTACATTTTTATAACGTTGAGCATGTTCTTTAAAATTTAGTTCATCTTTTTGCATCGGTGATAATATTGTAGTGGATCTACTAGGCACTCTACTAGTGCTTCAAATCTGCATTGTTGAGGTTTATTTGCAACTATTTTTTTGTAGCATGTAAACGTATGCTTGTGTGTTTGTAATTTAATATTGTTTGATGCTTCTTGAGATGAGACAGATATTAAATCATCAATTAATTTGATAGCATCCAATTTATTTTTGTCGAGTGCATCCAATGGAGCATTAGCTAACCACAGTAGTGTATGAGCATGTGGACTACCACGATGCTGAAACTCAATCCGTTTAAAGTAGTGGACAACATAGTACTTTCTAGTACTTCTTTAGCAATTTTTTCTGTGAATACACTTTTTGCTGGCTTGCATGTTGACTCACAATTTCTTTTGTTTTATATTGTAAATCTTATTATAATAATGTTGTGGTGAGGAATAAACGCTTACCAAGCATTATATAACTTAATTTTTTTACTTTTTTTTCACAATTTCACAGTGAACACAATACCGGTTTGTCTCATGAAATTAACTGAGCAGAGAAATTTCTGTTGAAATTTTTCCTGAATTTTCTTTGCTATAAACCTCACGGAGCCCGATACCTTTCCAACGAATGCAAAACCGTGGAAATCGGTTCGTGCGTTCTAGAGTTATAGCGTCAGGAAGGAAAACCCGACTCGTAAAAATTCACTCTCTTCATTTTTCTCCATCGCGCCAAAAGAAGTATAACTTCAAAAAAAAAAAAAAGGAAGTGTAAGGCATCTGCCCTAAACACTTCTTCAGTGCCAAAGCTCCAACACTTTGCAAGCCCACGAGACAAGTCGCGACAGCGAGCAGATCTTCGATCGCGATGACGAAAAAGCCTTCCAGTTCAAGAGCATTGGGACCTCACTTGGACGATCTGGGAAGACAGGGAGCGGCGGTTTGGGAATTCTTAAGGCCCCCCCTGAGAGTTCCTAAACCGCAGCGCCCGGTCAGAACCAGAGCGGACAAAGGACAAGTAATCCCGCCGAGCCTGAGACAGATCTCGGGACCCATGGACCACGTGGCAAACGCCTTCCTCGAGTTTCTGGCGGTGGTGAGAGCGACCCGCGAGGTCAATCAAGCCACCTGCAGAGATATCCTGAAAGCCTTCCAGCAGGACAACGAACCGCTGTTGCTGGTGAGGATCGGGGAGGCGGAGGCGACCGTATACAACAACGACACATCCCAGACCATCAGAGGAGTTTTGTCAGGTCAGTATATGGTTGCCTACAGCGCTACAGGTGGTTTCGTGGCACTCGACAGGATGCTGGAGATGGCTAAAACCATCGAAGGTAACCCTGGCGAACGGGATGCATGGGGGGAATGGACGGTGCCACGGATCACATGGATCAACGGAGTGCCAGGGTGCGGAAAGACTACAGAGATTGTCAGGAACTTCAACGAGGACGAGGACGTCGTCGTCACCACAACGCTCGAGGCGGCCGGAGAACTCAGACGCCGCCTGGAGCCTCGCATCGGTGAGGCAACAAAGTTCAAAGTGCGCACTATGGCTTCAGTGCTTGCGAACGGATTCAGGAAGCCCTGTCGGATCACCCGTTTAACGGTTGACGAGGCTTCCATGAATCACTTCGGAGCCATAGTCATGGCTGCCCGGCTTTCTGGTGCCGGCGAACTCGTCCTCGTTGGAGACATCAACCAACTTCCATACCTGGACAGAGAAAATCTTTTCGTCTTACAGTACAAGTACCCGTGTTAACGCAACACTCCCCCATACAAGCGCACGCACATAATGCGTAGCAGTGCATTGGGCTGTCACTGTCAGTGTCAGTGCCATCTGCAAAATCAATCAATCAATCAATAATTCACCCATGACTCGACAACTTCACTCTGCTACAAGACATTGCTCGCCCGACACGACTCGATCTCAACATATACAAGCAACATCAATTTTAACAAAAATAATAGAAGAAACTCAACAAACCCATCAACACACTTCGGCACGTAAGTGGTATCCTCAACAAGCTGGTCCTCCGAGTCGGATGCAAAAGGATTCGTCCAATGGCATCGTGGAAACTACTTCGTGGCAAGCACCAAGTGTACCCAGAGTCGTCGGCAGCGAGACTATAATCACAAGATACAACTACGTCCATTCGTCATTACATCGATACGATAAACGTCGATGCGAAAAGGACACGTGGCAGAGAATACCCAGGAACCGGCACAAACATCAAGGCATTTGTGAGTTCGTTCCATTTTCTTTATACATTCATATACTTATACCGAACACGGTTAAGTATTTCATTGGGTCAGACAGTGGTCAAGTTTCCGTACAACAGAGTCTACGAAACATTATTAGAAATTGTTGTACTAACCTACTATCTGAACAAATTCATAACGGCTTTATTATCCGTATACAAACACTATTGAACAATATTTCTATAATTTCTCAGCTTTTGCATGAAGTGTGAGACTATAAGTGCTCATATGCAAGGTAAAGGGTGCGCTAAAATTTGCATTAGACCTAAGTTCCTAGCTCAGATATTTCTGCTTGGTTTGGACATACATAGAAGCATTAAGGTGTTCTTTAACTATACACAATTATTGTCATTGCACTTTGATCAATATCTACTGTGGCATTTTTTCATTTGCATTTGCTAACGCTTTGAAAAATGGCAACCAACTTAAAAGACTTGAAGAAGAAGCGCTCTTCTTATAAGGCAAAGCTTACACAATTTAAAAACTTTTTGGAACGCATAACGCCAAGCGATGCAATAAATAGCACGTCAATTGCTGAACTTAATGTAAGATTGCCTAAAATTGAAGAAATGTATAGTGAATATGACTGCCTACAGTTACATTTAGAAGGTCAAACTGAAATTTCAGACAGTGAGCAGTCAGGTGAATATCAGGAACGTGAGGAGTTTGAATGCTGCTACTTTGCAACAGTGGCCAGAGCCCGTGAGCTGTTGAGCAGGCACCCTTCTGCGGAGCCAGTGGAGGATAAATCCCAAGTGACAGGTTCTGTCCTTACAGCAGGTGGGCCAAGCTTAAAATTACCTATTATTCAGCTCTCTACCTTTTCGGGACGGTTTGAAGATTGGCTAGAATTTCATGATACTTATGTTTCGTTGATACATTCTAACTTGAGCATACCTAACATAAATAAATTTCACTACTTGAGATCTGCCTTAAAAGATAGTGCCAAACAAGTAATTAGTTCATTAGAATTCTCCGCCAGCAATTATGATGTTGCATGGCAACTTTTATGCGAACGTTACCACAATGATAAACTCTTGATAAGCAACCATCTACAAGCGTTATTTGATATTGAATCAATTCCAAGAGAATCTGCTTCAGCGTTGAGAAATTTAATTGATACTATAAATAAAAATCTTAGGGCTCTCAATTCTTTAAACATAAATACCGATAACTGGGACATACTGGTTATACATATGGTATCGAGCAAGCTAGATTCAGCTACCAGTAGGAACTGGAAAGAACACATTAACTTTTCAAAGGATTTGCCTGCGCTCTACACATTCATTAATTTCTTGAAGAGCCGTGCAGAACTTTTGGAAACTGTAGAACATTCAAATGTAAAGCGCAGATATAGTGAGCCTGCAAATACTAGAGCAAAGACATTTATCACAAATTCAACTATACAATCAAAATCATACAAATGTCCTTACTGCAAACAAGATCATCCAATTTACCAATGCACTAAATTCAAATCGCTGTCTCAACCGGCAAAGCTGGAGAAAGTAAAACAACTAAACCTGTGTGTAAATTGTTTACGGTTAGGACACCACATAAAACAGTGCAAACTCGGTCCATGTAAAATTTGTGCCAAATGGCATAACACAATGTTACACACAGACGAAATTCATACACAGGTGGCACATACACCAAACAAAATTGAAAAGGAACTTGTAGCGTTAGCCACTAGTGAGGTACTACAAGCATGTCCTTCTTCGGAGCAGACGTTAGATAGTGGAATTGTTCTATCTTCCACTACCAACAATAATTGCGTCCTCCTATCCACTGCACTCATCAACATAGTTGATTGTCATGGTGCCACGCATACAGCACGTGCTCTACTCGATAATGGTAGCACCACTAACTTTATAACTGAAAATTTGAGTAAAAAATTGAAGTTGCCTATCCGCTCAGCTTCTACCACAGTGGAAGGTCTAAATTGCAAGTCGGTATACATTGCAAGTCGGTATACATTAATAAACGTTCAACGGTAAAGTTATCTTCTCGAACTGAAACCTTTGCTAAACAAATAGATTGCTTTGTAGTACCACAAATAACTCAACTGCTTCCTACGACACAACTCAATGTTACCTCATTGAATATACCACCAGGCATACAACTGGCTGATCCAGGTTTTCACACTCCATCCTTGGTTGGTTAGTGTCTGGTATTGTACCAACACAAAAGGAAAACAAGAAATTAACACACAATAATACAGTCCACTGTCATTTCTCAAATGACATTCAGATGCAGCATCAACTTGATAAATTTTTTGAACTTGAATCTGTTCCCTCTTCTCGCACAACAACAAAAGAAGAGAATGAGTGTGAACAGCATTACTTACAAACAACGACTCGACTCAATGACGGTCGTTTTGTAGTAAAAATTCCATTTAAAAAATCCCCAGAAGTTTTGGGTGATTCACATCAGCAAGCATTGACTAGATTTTATTCTTTAGAGAAAAGATTTAAGCGAGATCCATCCTACAAAGAAAAATACTGTGAGTTCATGCAAGAATATTTAGATTTAGGTCACATGTCTGTAAATGAACAGAATACTGAGGCAGTCTCATATGTATTGCCCCACCACGGAATCTTGAAAGAATCAAATTTAACTACAAAAATTAGAACAGTTTTTGATGGATCACACATTACCACTTCAGGCTTTTCATTAAATTCAATACAGCATGTTGGACCGGTTATACAAAATGATCTCATAAGCATCCTTATAAGATTTAGACAACACAAATATGTGGTCACATCCGATTGTGAAAAAATGTATCGTTGCATTTTTGTAGCTGAAGAACAACGGTGCCTACAACAAATATTTTGGAGATTTGACCCTTCCCAGGCAATTCAATTATACAAACTTAACACAGTTACATACGGCACAGCATCAGCACCGTATCTAGCAACCCGCTGCTTAGCTCAACTAGGACTTGAATGTCCAGACCTAGTAGTTCGGGAAACAATTCTAAACGATTTTTATATGGATGATTACATAAGTGGACATGAAAGAGAATCGGAACTAGTCCGTATCTGCCAAAAGGTAACTAGCCAACTCAAAGAAGGGCAATTCCATTTGAGAAAATGGCGGTCAAACAGCCCACAAGTATTGAAACAAATCCATGATGATCCTCAGGTGGATCTCTTAAAACTAGTTGATGATGAAAATGCAAAAACATTAGGATTAAGATGGTCATGCAAAACAGACACACTATTTTTCTCCCTAAATATAAAATTTGACTGCAACAATATAAACAAAAGATCAATTTTGTCAACAATAGGTCAAGTGTTCGATCCACTGGGCCTTATTAGTCCTTGCATTCTTCAAGCCAAGCTTATTTTGCAGAAGTTATGGGCTTCTAAATTATCTTGGGATGACAAACTACCTCCTGAAACTGAGAATGAATGGCTATCGTTTATAAATTCAATTTCACACCTAAATGAAATTGCCATACCCCGACATGTATTGGGTAACTCATGCACACGCATAGAAATACATACATTCAGCGACGCATCGCTAGCTAGCTATAGCGCATGTGTGTACTTAAAATCATTGTCGTCTGATGGTAGCAAGCATGTAAATCTAATAACTGCTAAAAGCAGAGTTGCGCCATTGAAGAGCATGACAGTTCCACGTCTTGAACTTTGTGGAGCCATATTGGCAGTTCGTTTAGCAATCAAAGTAAAAAACGCATTGAGGCTAGACATACACGGATGGCGGTTTTGGTGTGACTCCACCGTTGTTTTAGGTTGGATTAGGACTCCAAAGGCAAGTCTCAAGTCATTCGTTCTGAATAGGATTAACAAAATCACAGAAAATACAGAAGCAAATATATGGGCTTATGTGCCTACAAATCTAAACCCAGCCGATATCGGCTCTAGGGCATGCAATGCACAACAATTAAAAAATTCTAACCTATGGTGGACAGGTCCATCATTCCTATTGGATTCTGAAGATCATTGGCCTAAACAACCCAATAATATTACTATTGACTTACCAGAAGTCAAATTCCAGTGTAACCTAGCAAGTGAGCAAAACAACTTTATAAACAAGTTTTCTGATTACAATAAATTGCAACGCACATTGTCATTCATGCTGCGATTCATTCATAACTGTCGGTTTCCAAACAACAAATATACAGCTTATCTAAAGGTACAAGAACTAAATGCAGCTAACTTAACTTTATGCAAGATCGTCCAAATTGACAAGTTCCTTAAAGAATACAGTAGTCTCCACAACACAAGGGAAATACCAAATAAATCACCCTTACTTAAACTAAACCCATTCATGTTAGACAAAATTATACGCGTTGGAGGGAGACTCTGCAACTCAAATTATGACTTTGACACTAAATATCCGATTATACTGCATTCATCCCACCATGTCACATTACTATTGTTCAGGTACTATCATAAAATTCTAATGCATGCTGGACCTCAGTTATTGTTGTCCATCATACCCATGTCACATTACTATTGTTCAGGTACTATCATAAAATTCTAATGCATGCTGGACCTCAGTTATTGTTGTCCATCATACGACATAAATATTGGACAATAGGAGGGAGAAATCTTGCTAGAAAGGTCACACATGAGTGCATAACTTGTTGTAGATTCTCAGGAAAGTCTATTCAACCGATAATGAGCAGCCTCCCTAAGGAACGGCTTCATGCTGAATATCCATTTAGTAATATAGCTGTTGACTATGCCGGTCCCATTATGTTAGCCGACCGAAAAGGTAGAGGTTGCAGGCTAATCAAGGCCTACATCTGCATATTCGTCTGCCTCGCTGTAAGGGCAGTACACATAGAGCTTGTTACTGAACTGAGCACTGAAGCATTTATTGCTGCTTTAAACCGTTTTATAGCGCGCAGAGGTAAACCAATAAACATTTATTCAGATAACGGTACCATGTTTGTGGGTACATTTCACGAGTTTTCTAAATTCCTTAAATCAAAATGCAATGATATAAGTGCTTATGCAGCAGAGCAACTTATTAACTTTAAATTCGCTCCTGCTTATAGTCCACACTTCAATGGGCTAGCTGAAGGTTCAGTCAAGTCCTGCAAATTTCATTTAAAGAGAATTTTATCTCTGACTCATTTAACATATGAAGAAATGAATACCACTTTAATACAAATAGAAGGCATTCTAAATGCTAGGCCGTTAACCCCCCTGTCGTCTGACCCTAACGACCTTATATGCCTTTCACCTTCACATCTACTTCTGGGACGGACTATCACAATGCTGCCATCTTCAGCAAGTAACCTGGACGACAGGACTCAGATATGCACCTTGCCACGCTACAAGAGAGCTCAGGTGCTTGCTAACCATTTTTGGAAGAGATACTACCAAGAATACGTTTCAGAGCTACAGAAACGTGCCAAGTGGCAACGACAAGATGGTCAACTACGACTCGGTGAAATGGTGGTTGTAAAGGATGACCGCCTCCCACCCAACCGCTGGCTGCTTGGCAGAGTAGTCAAATTGTTCCCTGGTTCCGATGGTTGTACTCGCATTGCAGAAGTCAACACAGCATCGGGAATCCTGAAGCGGGCATACAATCGACTCTGCCCATTACCTATCTATGATTCCGTGGAACAGGATGTTCCACCCGCGGGAGCCTGTTAACGCAACACTCCCCCATACAAGCGCACGCACATAATGCGTAGCAGTGCATTGGGCTGTCACTGTCAGTGTCAGTGCCATCTGCAAAATCAATCAATCAATCAATAATTCACCCATGACTCGACAACTTCACTCTGCTACAAGACATTGCTCGCCCGACACGACTCGATCTCAACATATACAAGCAACATCAATTTTAACAAAAATAATAGAAGAAACTCAACAAACCCATCAACACACTTCGGCACGTAAGTGGTATCCTCAACAACCCGGACTCCTTAGTCACAGTCAAGGAGGAAAGGTACTGTACGTACCGCAACCCAATGGACGTCCCATATGCCCTTAGCGAAGTGTACAACGGAATGTACTCTGCAGCATCTAGAGTACGATCCCTGAGCCGAGAAAGGTACACGAATGCGAGAATCCCCCCCGATCTCCCGGAAACTCTATATCTTGTGTTCACGCAAGAAGAGAAAAAATCCCTCTCCATCTTGGGATTCGGGTCCGGGACGGATTCTCGCCTTCTAACCATTCACGAGTCCCAGGGACTTACCTCCGCTAGGGTCATAGTCATCCAAACAAAATCCTCGAAGATACGCTTGCACGATAGTGTCCCGCATGCGGTGGTGGCGGTGTCGCGACACACTGAAAAGTGTGTCTACTACACTGACTGTGCCGACGATGCATTGGGAAGGTTCATCGCGCGAGCCAGCGAAGTCTCGGAGAAGATGATTTTGGAACACAACCTGAGGACGGCCATGAGACATAGAGACACCAAGATAATAACAGAAAACACAAAGATCTTCCAGGGCGGGGTGGAGCCGGTGATCGGCTCTAGTCGCTGACAAATGTCAAAATTTTAAATTAGAATAAAACTTGTACGTTGTAAAATAGAAAATTTTTTTGAAAACACCTTGTAACCATTTGAATTATATAAAAATTAACTGTAAAATTAAATTGTAATTAACTTATAAATTTCTAACGAATGCAATACCTTAAGTGTTGTATTTGTACACTTTGTATTAAACTAGTAAATTCTTCTAAATACTTTTTTGACTATGTAAAATAAGATTGTAAAATTAAAATTGTAATTAACTTGAAAATTTTAAATGCAATACCTTATAAATTGTAATTGAACACTCATTATTGTAAAGCGCGTGTATAGAATAATAATATAAAAATATATATATATATATATATACATGTCGGAGAAAGCCATTGATGGAGTTGCTTGTTGATTGTACGATACTGCATAAAATTGTCTCTTTATCATGTAAACACATTTTAGAAATCTTAATATAATTTAATACGAATTTTTACATTGTTGTAAAGCCTAAAACATGTTTCTAATAACGGATTTGTGATTATATTTAAAGTAGGAAGTTATTTAGTAGCCATTGTCAACTGAATTACTGTTTAACGCATAGTGTGCAATGTTTAATGTTTATTGAAATTGTAAAAGCTTCTAATAACTTTTAATTTGATCTTACTTTATAATATTACCACCCCCTACGTTGAGCCCCGCTTAGGATCAACACCTCAAGTTAACTGTTTTATGACAACACTTCTATAATCTCCTACTATTTCTTGGATTCGACGTGTTAAATAATATAACCGAAATACACAAGAAGTTCACTTTATTTCCTAGAACACAACCTTCCTGACCAGTGTCTAACAAACGAATGCCCGAGTTAATCTCCTTTGTCACCGAAGTAAAGTCGGGTTCGTTCCTCACGTTTCGGTTAGAAAATCAGGAAATAGTTGTCAGACTATTTCCAAATCAAATCAGTATCTCAAAAGTCAAAACAGCGGTCAAATCAGCAAATACAAACATACAGCAGGATGACCATTATCAATAATTCGTTAACAATAAGTTACGTTTTTCCTAGACTAAATAACATTATTATCGTAATTTAAGTAACGACCAATCAGAGCAGAGCACGTGGCTTGAGTGAGGTTGAGGCGCCATCTTTATATAAGGTAGTTTGTCAGTTGTTACGGGTTCAGTTGTGAAGTGGAGACGGATCGAGTTGGATCCTTGAAGTTGATTCGTAAGTGGTTAAAGAGTGGCGCTTTGAACTCACTGCTCGGTCTTAATAGTCAAAACTTCTCTTTCTGATTATTAATTATCAGCTTGAATGTGTAACTGTGATTTTGTGTGATTTAAACGTGCTGAAACTAAATTAAATATTGTGAAAACTATAATCATCGTGTTTTGTGCTCGCACTTTACCCTCATGACGCCCACCAAGTCCTCAACCACTATAGATGTCGTTGAGAAAAGTGCTTCTCCGACATACATATATTAAAAAAATACAAATCTATGAATAAAAAACAAATAATAATATGACACATAAAAAAAAAAAAAAAAAAGCATTGGACTTACTTATTACCTAAGAACCCTTTAGTTGTAAGATGCGCGAAGAAAATAACCCACAAACAGTAAAAAACTCAAAAACTACTAAAAACGGCATTAGCGCCTCACGCTAATGGAAACATTGTTAAAATTAAAAAAAAAAAAAAAAAAAAACCTAGTTAGAGTCTTCAACCAGTGCATCGTCGAGACAGATGACATTTTATGAGTTCATAATTTTAATCTTTTCTATTAATATACTTTTACCGTGTCTGCTTTTTTTTTTTTTTTTTTTTTCCTTTGGGTTCTTCTCGTAGGAATAGGGAGGTAGCCTAAAAAAAAAAAAAAAAAAACAGTGTTGGCACACTATCTTGTTTAAGTACCTAGTACCTGGATGACCGAGAGTTGCTCGGTATTATTTTTTTTTAATTGTGTTTTTTTTGTTTGTTTTTTTTAATTTGTACTACTTAAATGCCCCCAACGCTTTGTTATTTTTCTTCCAAGTTTATGTTTAATTGATATAACACGAGTAAAATGATGTTCGCGCCACTTACATTGGCACTCATAATACCTTCCTACCTTCCTATTCCTATCATTTCTTGGCGACTATCTCTGTCGCTCATATCGTGGTATCCACGAGAAAACTGCTTGCCGCCGCAAGTAGTCTGCGATCGACCCTCGTCCTTCGCGGCTGCCGCTCTCGCCGAATCCAAAGTACTGGATCTGCTGCTCCTCTGTGGTGGTCCACGTGAATTCGACGCGCAAATATAAACAAAACCCGCTATAAACCCGCCGCGTAAACGCTCCTTGCCGACACGCACCAACCGCCTAAAATACAGTCCACTACATCGATCGTCATAACATCCTGAAGGAACAAGCAGCTTGGAGACGGACCCGAACCGAGGTGATTGCAGTTGCATGGAGACCAGGTTAGTCGCCAAGTTCCTTTGTACTACTCTTCTACCAGCCATCCTTCCCCCGCCATTGGAGGCGCGCTCAGCCTATACAGCTTAGCTGCCGCGCTAACATATTGTTGGTCCTCCGCCGCCGGATCTTCTCTGGTCCTCCCGCTATTCTCTGGCCCCTCTTAGGCCTCATATAGTCCTCTTTATAACCGCCCGCAATTTTATATTGGTATTTTTACCAACGATAATTTCCTATAATTATCGTGTTCCCGCCCGCAATTACAGTTCAGATAGTACCCTGTACTATCCTACTACGCTCTTATATACTTATTTCGTGTATTCCGCATTCCTAAATAGTAAAAATAACGATTTTTCCGTAATTCTTAATTTTTATTAAAAAGTGAAGGTATTCCTAACGACCGCCCGTGCGTCTCCACGTGGGTATTCAATACGCCGCGCACGCGGCAGGTAAATGCTGTAGGCAGTTGCAGTAAATTAGGAATTTCATACTTTATCTAGTTTTTTATACTTTGTTAAGATGGCTATGGCTACTCGTTCAAAAGACAAAGATAGTGAAGTATACGAGGACGCAAAAGCGCTCGATACGTTACAGGTCGAACGTTTGACCTTGATAGGTAAACGTGACATTATATTTTCTCGCTTACAAGATATTTTTAACCGATCTTTAAAGGCTTTCACTGATGATACTGAGAAGGATTTATTTCTATGTGGAATGATCTCGTTAGACCGTTTACGCTCCGATTTCAATGAAATTGTGAACAAATTAAATGTCACCGAGTTGAGTCTCAACGCTTCGTACACGGTTAACTACCAATCTATAAACGTCTTCGAAGATATGTTTTGCCGTTGTCAGTTTGTTTATAATAAACTTAACCCGCCTTTAAAAACCGCTGATTTCAATGTTGCCCCGCAACGTAAATCCATCAGAATTCCTGAACTCGATTTGATGGTCTTCAATGGAGATCCGATGACCTGGAGAATATTTTATGAGTCATTCAAACGCACGATTCACGAAAATCCCGATCTCACTGATCACGAACGCGTCCAATATTTAATTAATAAATTGTCAGGCCGGGCCCTTGCAGTTTGTTCTGGTATCGTACCTAACGGTGATAATTATCCGATCATATGGCAGACGCTCGTCGATAAGTATAACGACAAACGTAACCTAGCCTCCGCTTATCTTGATCAAATGCTTGATTTTAAATCTTTTAACACCGCGACGAATAAAAACTTAGAATTATTCCTAGATAAATTCTGCACGGCTGTGTCAAGTTTGAAGTCTCTCAAGCTCGATAACGTGTCTGATTTTATTTTACTATCGCTCGCTTTGAAGAAAATAGATTCAAGTACTGCACGGTCGTTTGAAATGCACATGCGAGGTAAATCTATGCCTACATACAATGAACTTTTAAAATTCATCCGCGAACAAAGCAAAATATTGGAACGCACTACGACCGTTTCTCTTAGCCGCAGTGATAACAGGCCGGGTACTGCAAGGTCTACGCAGTCTTTTGCAGCATCATGCGTCACTCACTGTCCGCTTTGCAAACAAGCCGATCACGCTAACTTATATAGATGCCCTGCATTTGATAAGCTTTCTATCGACGACAGGTACACTTTTGTAAAACAAAGCAAAGGTTGCACTAATTGTCTAAGCACTACGCATATAAATACTGCTTGCAATTCTAAATTTAATTGCCGTTATTGTGGATGTAAACATCATTCTATGTTATGCCGCAAAGTATCATCTTCCCGTGAAGACAATCGCCCGTACCCTAGCGCTCCGTCACAGGCGCACGCGCCGCCTCCGCGCGCGCGAACTGGCAACTTCTCCGCCGCCGGGGATCACATGCCGCCTTCGGCATCGCCGCCGCCCGTCGCGGGCTCCGCTAGCGCTCAGCTGACGAACTTACCTACAACTGCTTATCAGTCATCACAACAACAGGTGTCGCTGTGTAATATACGCCCCGCTTCGCAGCCTAATGACACTACTTGTTTACTGGGAACCGTACAAGTTTATGCTACGGATTTAAATGGTCGCCGCCATGTAGTACGCGCCTTAATTGATTCGGCTTCCCAAAGTAACTTTTTAACTTCAAAATGTTGCGCTAAATTAAATTTAAAATGCAATAAGGTGACGAACACCGTTGTTAAAGGGATAGGTTCCGCATCTAACCCAATCAAGGGAGCAGTTTCTGCTACTTTATCTTCCCGCCTAAATGATAATTTTATTGCAATTGACGCCTATGTTATCGACCGCATAACAGACAATTTACCGGCAGTGAAAATTGACGTAACCTGCCTTTCATACCTGAACTGCCTGCATCTGGCAGACGACAGTTTCGCTTCGCCTTCCGAGATCGACATACTTATAGGCGCGCCGCTCTTTTCTGAAATATTGCTATCAGGCCGCGCCGCTGGTCCGCCTGGTACTCCAACCGCTTTTGAAACCATTTTTGGTTTTATCGTAATCGGGACCGCTCCCGTTACTCCCGCTCATGTTACGCCCGCTCATATTGAAACCGTTGTTTCTATCACTGACCCCTTGGTTGAAGATAGATGCCGTTCTCATATTTCCCTCTGTACCTTTATGGAAGGACCACGTTTAGATAATCTTGTCCAACGCTTCTGGCAGCTTGAAGAGGTGCAATGCACGCCGACTTTGAGCCCAGACGCTATAGAATGTGAACGCATTTTTACAAATAACGTTTCCCGCGATCCTACGGGACGCTATTCTGTAGCGTTACCTTTCTCCCGCGATCCCGCGACCGCTCTGGGTAATTCTTACCCTATCGCTAAAAAACGCTTCATGTATCTCGAACGTAAGCTCGCCGCGACACCTGCTCTGCGCTTAGAGTACGATGCTATAATCAAAGAGTACATTCAGAAGGGTTACATTTCACTGATCGACAATGATAGTCCTTTTACTGGATATTACGTGCCACACCACGCCATTGCGAGACTACAAAAAACAACAACTCGATGGCGTATGGTGATGGACGCCAGTGCTGAAACTGACTCAGGCCTCTCCTTGAATCAAGTTTTATATACCGGGGATAATTTACAAAACGATCTTTTTACAATCCTCTTGGATTTCCGCCACTACCCAATCGCTTTTACATCCGATATTAAACAGATGTACCTACAAATTTTGATAAATAAGGACCACCGCAAATATCAAAAATTCCTGTATCGATTCGATCCCGTTTTTCCGCTTGATACCTACCAATTCAACCGCGTTTGTTTTGGTCTACGTAGCAGTCCGTTCCTTGCAATGCGAGTGTTGCGACAGCTGTGCGCCGCCGACGGTGCCCGCTTCCCACTCGCAGCATCTCTTATCAGCGACAACACATGCATGGACGACGTGTGCTACTCCATGCCTACTCTGTCTGCTTGTTTACAACTCAGAGACGATCTCCGCGAGTTGCTCAAGGCCGGGGGCTTCGATCTCGTCAAATGGGCTAGTAACTCACCCGCGCTCCTTGACTCCCTTCCCGTCTCTGCGTTAACGGAATGCGTTAAAAATGCGAAAAATGCGTTAACGGATCTTTTAAATTCCGACGAATATAATAAGTCTATCTCAGATGAGTTATCAGCTAATCGCATACACTGGAAATTCAATCCACCGCGAAGTCCTCACTTCGGGGGGAATTATGAAATATATGTGAAAGCGTTTAAAAGTCATCTTCATAAAACGATCGGTTCACAGTTACTCACCTATGAAAAAATGTTAACCGTACTCACACAGATAGAATGCGTTATCAATTCTCGTCCTATAACGTTATTGAGCGAAGATCCGTCTGAGCCGACCGCGCTGAGTGCTTCACATTTCTTAATGACCGCACCGCTGAAGCATTTGCCCGCTTGCACGGTTCCCGATGAACCTGGACACTTATTGAAACGGTACGCTTTATTGGATCAAATGGTACAATCATTTTCCAAACGGTGGAAGTTGGAATATCTTCACTTACTTCAATCTAGAGGAAAATGGAATACACCTTCGAATCCCATTACAATAGGTTCTATTGTTCTTATTATCACTGATAATATTCCCCCGCTATCCTGGCCTCTCGGCGTCGTCGTGGCCACTCATGTCGGCGGCGATGGCATCTGTCGAGTAGCGTCAGTAAAAACGGCGACCGGCGTCTACCAGAGACCCGTCGTCCGTTTATGTATCTTACCTACCCAATAATTTAACCCCTTGCTCCCCGGTCAACCGCTATGTTATATTTAACCCGTTGACGGCTTAAGAGTTTAACTCTTATTTTTATATTTTTTTATTTCCCGCTTTCTTTTAAAAACCAATGGTTTTTAGGCCGGGGGCAAATGTTCGCGCCACTTACATTGGCACTCATAATACCTTCCTACCTTCCTATTCCTATCATTTCTTGGCGACTATCTCTGTCGCTCATATCGTGGTATCCACGAGAAAACTGCTTGCCGCCGCAAGTAGTCTGCGATCGACCCTCGTCCTTCGCGGCTGCCGCTCTCGCCGAATCCAAAGTACTGGATCTGCTGCTCCTCTGTGGTGGTCCACGTGAATTCGACGCGCAAATATAAACAAAACCCGCTATAAACCCGCCGCGTAAACGCTCCTTGCCGACACGCACCAACCGCCTAAAATACAGTCCACTACATCGATCGTCATAACATCCTGAAGGAACAAGCAGCTTGGAGACGGACCCGAACCGAGGTGATTGCAGTTGCATGGAGACCAGGTTAGTCGCCAAGTTCCTTTGTACTACTCTTCTACCAGCCATCCTTCCCCCGCCATTGGAGGCGCGCTCAGCCTATACAGCTTAGCTGCCGCGCTAACAAATGATTAAAAAAAAAAAAGTCCTAGCTAGATCGATTTATCGCCCCCGAAACCCCCTATATATACTAAATTTCATGAAAATCGTTGGAGCCGATTCCGAGATTCCAATTATATGTATATATACAAGAATTGCTCATTTAAAGATATAAGATATAAGATGTAATCTGCGGTTCTAGCCTTCAAATCCTTTCTTAATGACAGCGTTCAAGTGTGTTCAAGCTTCACAGATAAACAGATAGATAGATAAACTCTTTATTGAAACACCACAGAACAAAGAAAACTTAAAAACTAGAACAAAACAAGTTTTACAATTAGTGTCACAATGGGCAGCTCATTCCACAGTCGTACGGCTTCAACTGTAAAAGAACAATCGTAAAATTTGCTACTGTGGACAGCAGTCTTTAACATTAGGTTCTCTGATGACTTCAGCCTACCAGAGCTGGCAGTGTGGAGAAACTCAAAACGTAGTTAGTTCCATAGTTTCATGAACTGTTTATTTATCAAGAAGTTCCAAAGTACTAGATATCAATACATACCTACTGTTGTGTTCACTAATCTAGGGCTTGGGTTTAAAGTAAAACAACCAGATTATCAGTAAGTAGGCACACGCTCAGAAGAGACGACCGCCCGCTCTGAATGACAGATTGGGAGTGAGGAGAGGCGCCACTGTCGATTGTGTGCCTACATTTATTTGTATATCACATCTCTTCCTTTTTATAGAATTAATTAATTGTTTTATATTCAATAATTACTTCTAGATTAACTTAACTATATTTTATATTTAAATAAATCGATATCCAAGTAACTTCTTTATCAGATGCTTTTCGCTTATAGATTAATTACTTATCAATCATTTATTGATTATTTAATAATTATATACTAGTTATCTATTAATTTATTATTAACAATTTCTTAATCATTTGTTTATAATATTATTTCTTAATAACTTGTGTACCTATTCATGATTTATTATATATTTATTAATCTTGTTTACAATAGTAAGCTTACATGCTAACTATTTTAACAATGATGGACGACTTCCATTGACCTTCAACTTTATTTCGGTGTAGGTACCATATTCGTACCTTATAATAATTGTATGACTTTTTCAATTCTCGATAGTGATTTGAGGTGTTGAATTAATTCTGACAGTAAATTATTTTCTTTTACTAAGTTCTTCGCCTTTTCTTACTTCACACACCATTTCTTGTCTTTCACCAATTCTTATCTATACCTCTTCTTTCCTCTCTTTATTTTTGAAGTTATACTTCTTTTGGCGCGATGGAGAAAAATGATGAGAGTGAATTTTTACGAGTCGGGTTTTCCTTCCTGACGCTATAACTCTAGAACGCACGAACCGATTTCCACGGTTTTGCATTCGTTGGAAAGGTATCGGGCTCCGTGAGGTTTATAGCAAAGAAAATTCAGGAAAAATTTCAACAGAAATTTCTCTGCTCAGTTAATTTCATGAGACAAACCGGTATTGTGTTCACTGTGAAATTGTTAAAAAAAAGTAAAAAAATTAAGTTATATAATGCTTGGTAAGCGTTTATTCAATATAAAACCAAAGAAATTGTGAGTCGGAAGTAAAAATGCGGAAGAAAGCTGTTGACGGGCGGATGATGCAATCCCGACTAATCTACCGCTCTCCCTCGCGCGCGCTTGGGGAAGCCTCCGCCACCGAAGATGGGCGAGCGTTTCCGGCGCCGCCCGAAGGGCGCGACGGTGGTTCTGCGCGCGCGCTACAGTTATTCGTTTCCTAACATTTTGATTGGAAACCGTCAAATCAATCACGTGTATTGGGCAAATTTTTATTCAATTTCAACAGCAGGCATTTGTCTTTAAGGTGGTAAGTTGAACTGTGTAAATTATGTGGATCGTGCATTTGAAGTTAAATTCACCACTCTGTCCATAGTCCAAAATGCCTAGAGGACGACGTGCGAACATCGGCCGCCGCACAAGACATGCAAGCCAGCAACAAGTGTATTCACAGAAAAAATTGCTAAAGAAGTACTAGAAAGTACTATGTTGTCCACTACTTTAAACGGATTGAGTTTCAGCATCGTGGTAGTCCACATGCTCATACACTACTGTGGTTAGCTAATGCTCCATTGGATGCACTCGACAAAAATAAATTGGATGCTATCAAATTAATTGATGATTTAATATCTGTCTCATCTCAAGAAGCATCAAACAATATTAAATTACAAACACACAAGCATACGTTTACATGCTACAAAAAAATAGTTGCAAATAAACCTCAACAATGCAGATTTGAAGCACTAGTAGAGTGCCTAGTAGATCCACTACAATATTATCACCGATGCAAAAAGATGAACTAAATTTTAAAGAACATGCTCAACGTTATAAAAATGTAAGAATTAACCTTGAAAATAATGATTACTCTGATATAGATTCCTTTTATAAAAATAACAATATTACTTGTGATGAAGATTATAACAATATTCTTCGAGCTGGAATTAAACGACCAAGAGTGTTTGTCAAACGTCAACCTAGCGAAAAGTGGCATACCCCTTCAATCCTTTTGTATTTAAAGAAGAAAATAATATAATAGAATATAATAATAATATAATATTGTAAGACTAGATATCTCTATTCTAGGCCCCGTCGGAGTAAGTTTATTAAAAGATAAAACATTACTTAACACGTTCACTGTTTTTATTTCTTTTTCTCAAGACAATCATATATTCTTTTTAAATAACAAAGTCGTTCGCTCGATTCCAATTTTTGAATGCCGCACTGACATACATTCCTCCTTTTTTCCCTTTTTCTTTTCGTCCGACTAAGGTCCGACTACTCAACCAAAAAGATCTCAACCAAAAAGTTGTCAGCATAAAGAGGTATAAAGTAACTATTTAGTTAATTGATATCGATTAATTGTAACAAATTTACAAACCCTAACAATATATATAATATAATTAGAAGTATAACTTCTAACGCGTGTACATAAGTACACACACTCTTTTTTTTTTTCTTTTCTGTTTATTTTGGCCAAAGCTTGTACGTAGAACGTAGTCCAGCTTTTCGTGTTAACAATACCAAATGTCCTTTGTGGGTTGCTACTCGAACTGCCACGATTTGGGATTTAGCAGTTGCATAACTGTTTACGCTATTTGGTGCTTTGATTACGTAAATATGTTACTATTTTGATTTTCCAGTGTTCGATATCTGCCTTTCTATAGTAGTTAGTCACCAGGAGGTACTTGAGCAGTTTCCTTCTATGCATCTTTGTCGTTGTCATAGTCATTTATTTTATAATAAGCTTTTAGTAGCAAAGTACATTTGATTAAAATAAAGTTTGCTTGTGGTAATTTAGATATTGTCTTAACAAATTTGTCATAGACTTTAATATCATTTGTTAGAAAACGCTTTTTTTTTTTTTGTATGTACCTATGTCTAATTGTCCATCTAGAGAGATTGGCTTTGGTACCAGCGTTGCTGTACAACGCGGTGTTTTGCAATTTTAGGTTTGCATATGGTGTTTATGTTGTGTACCTCGCTTCTAAGATTGATTTATTAAACTTTTTGCGTATGTACGTACCCGTGTCATAAATTGCACGAACTGAACATACAGTGGTGCTCAGACACATGAAAGACCTTTGTTATAAGGATCTCGCTGCAGTTTTGACTCAAAACCAATGAAGGTGGTTTATTTACAGGTTCATTGATGTCCATTTTGTTAGTTCGTCTATATATTTGTATATTTTGATTCATTGTTTTTCCAAAAAAATTGTGATCAAACTTAACGAACTGGAGGAACTGTTTTGTCAATTGTGATTAGTGAACTCTTTGATTGGTTACCAAACATCTTTTAACTTGGGGTTCTGAGTGTGTCCAAACATATTTGAACTTGGGGTTTTGAGTGTGTCCAAAATGCTGGTACGTATTAGGCTCGTTGTATTAGCGTTATAACTCAAAGGCGGAATGTTGCTAGCATGCTAGGTACGCTGCCAGCTGACAGTGAGTAAGAACAATTGGGTGCATTATGAGTCTGTAACGGTTTGTAGGATGTTTAACCGCTATATGCAGTAGTTGGTTTTAGATTGTAGTAGATGCTTTTTGTTAATAAAGGCAATTTCCGTTAAATGTTTTACTATTTTGCTCAATAGAATAAACATCAAGGACTAGTGAGGTAGGAGTTTCTTTACCCAAGAGGTTTAATGGACCTTTTAATAGGGCTTAATATTTATCTATTTTTAAGATATACTACAGAGTACGACTACAACAGAATCAATATCTATTTTAAGGTAAATCTCATTCACCTGACAATTTATTGTAACCAGGCTTTAGTATCTGTATCAAACAACAGCGATGCAAAATAACAAGTTCATAGTAATGTGGGTGAACACATTAAATTACACAGTAACAAAACTAGCCATTGCTAGCAATTTTGCTTCTTTTTTTTATTGATGGCAACATTGCCTTTCAACTATCCCCATGGGCTGCATTGGTTCGTTTCGTTTCAACGATTAGTTCATTTAAGTTTTTTTTTTTTTTGGAATTATTTTTTATGAATATTGGTAGGTTGTGTTTTCCAACCATTGGTCCATTTAAGGTGTCTAAGGCACTCAATGGATTAATTGTTATGAATTTTGGTAGGTTGTGCTTTCCAACCATTGGTCCATTTAAGGTGTCTAAGGCACTCTATGGATTAATTATTATGCTTTTACATAAACACAGTGGTACGTGCGCGCATTGGGATTTGAACTCACGAGTATCTCCTTGGAAGGCCGACGTCCTCCTAGGCTATATTTTCTTAGATTGTGCTTATTTCGTACCAATAACTCAGTTATTGTTTGAATAGGTATTTGCCGGAACTGATTTTCAGTGACGACTTGTGATGCGATTTGCAAGCAGAATCTTATTGTTTGGTTATAGTGAAGTAATTAAACTTTATGGAAAGCTGTTGTTTACGTGATTATGCACTAATAATGATAACAGTTTTTAATGTTTAGATGAATTGTTAATAAATGAATTTTATTATTTCTTCATCGAGGGGGAATTTTTATGATTTGCTACGTATTTATTTTCAGATATGGTAGGCTGCGTCTAATTTTTCATAAATTAGGTGCAGTCACCAACAAGGATACAGCAGTTTGCTTGGTAGAGGATATAATGCCACGTTCGTTCTTTCGATCTATAGATTGGTACAATTTAACTTGTTTATATTTTACAATTTGTAATTTTTTGAACTTTGAAAGTTCTTATTCTTATTCTTGAGAACAATTTGATAACTGGTACGTCGGGCAACGTAAAACTTTGGTCCGTATATACTATTGTATACTTGTATATTGTATATTGTATACTTGGGTAATCACCACACCTCATGGACGCCCTTTTGCCAGATTTTAGTTTTAGTTTTAGTTAGTTTTCTTATAATTTATTTTAATTGTTATTTAAGTTGTGTCAATAAATATGATTTTACTTAAATAAGAATAATATTAGCTTGATTCATCTTTGTTTTTTTTTTCGTTTGTGTTGTTTTATTTTTACTAGCACGTAAACATACAGTTGGGCATTAATGAGGCTGCGATTGAAGGCATTGAGTACTTGGCCTTTAACGGATTTTATGGCACATGTTTCGGTTGTAACGATAGCATAATTATATGACTTCAATATTTTGAATATGTACTTTTTAAGCCCAATAATTAACAAAACATTGTTCGTTGGAACATAACTTCAATGTTATTGAAGTGGTACTTTGCTCAAATAGGTACTTAACGACACTGTGTTCGTTGGAACAAAACTTTAATGTTATTGAAGTGTACCTTGGTTTAATCAGACAATTAACGACACTATGTTCGTTGGAACAAAACTTCAATCTTATTGAAGTGTAACTTGGTTTAAACAGGTAATTAACGACACTATGTTCGTTGGCACAAAACTTCAATCTTATTGAAGTGTATCTTGGTTTGAACAGGTAATTAACGACACTATGTTCGTTGGAACAAAACTTCAATCTTATTGAAGTGTAACTTCGTTTAAACAGGTAATTGACGACACATTGTTCGTTGGTACATTTTGTTATTGATAGGTATCAATATTTGCAAACGGAATTGGTCAAAATCGGTTAATATTCATGGTTATCTACATTTCTTTTTTTTTTTTTTATAGAGGGTTTTGTTATTAACATTAACATGTCACCCTCATAGATCTACATTTCAATACGTGGTATAGTTTTTTTTTTTTCGTTTTATTATGGCTGAATTCGTTTAATACAGTGTTTTAGTAATTTTGTATACATTTTGTATTCACAGTTTTTACGATAAATATATTTTCGGATTCTGATTCGTAAATAATTCGTTAGCAATATTTTATATTCGTTCAAATTCTAGTAATACTAATGAGTGAAATGGAACGTATCGTATGAGAATAATTGCATGCCTACTGTTACGGCGTATTGCGTATATTGCATACCTACTGCGGCAGGAACTTGACAGTTCGGTTTGCCGCCAAATGAGGATGCTTTGCCGCGTAAAATTAAAGTGGTTGGAAAGTATTTGCTCATGAGATTATTATATCCCTAACACTACGTACGATGTACGATAGCACACCGCACGCATGCAGATTATACAATATTTTACATCAATTCATGACGTATAATTCCAGAATTATGTTTATAACCAATAGTGCAGTAACAAATGTGGTAGTTTTGCTTACAGCGCGCCATCATTTTAGCCTATTCCTTTCTTAGGAACACGTGCCGCTGGCGCTGCTTTGTGTTGTGATCACTGATCGATCACTCAGGTTTATCCACTGGCATTTACTTACTACATAGATGAAAACATTTGGACCAAAACGTTCCTTAATTAACCCGAACTTTGAAAAGCTAGGTAGATATACATACGATCTTCAACCGTAATATGACGTAAGTTATGTAGGTAAGTTAGTGACTTAATTGGACATCTTCGATCTATTTAGCAAATCTCTCGGCTGAACGCCGATGCAGATTATAGATCAGTGAGATTGTGCATAGTCCCTGTAGTTTCTGATTCCTTAGATACAAGGAATCCTAATTATGTTGTGATTGTCGTTCGTTGCGTGTTAGAACGCAATAACCATACAATAGGACTATAATCTAGGTATATTACATATTTAAACATCTTTTGAGTCCACAATTTCACCGAAATTGTGTTGTTTTTAAAATAAGTAAACCTACTCGTCACTTATTCCTTTGTTTTTTGTGAAATTTGAATTTTATTACCTACTGACCAATTTCCGTTAACAGGCACATAATTTGAGCGATAATTTTACTTACTGCGCTTTTTCTCGTCGCCAATGTTGTGTTCACTAATCTAGGGCTTGGGTTTAAAGTAAAACAACCAGATTATCAGTAAGTAGGCACACGCTCAAAGGAGACGACCGCCCGCTCTGAATGACAGATTGGGAGTGAGGAGAGGCGCCACTGTCGATTGTGTGCCTACATTTATTTGTATATCACACCTACTATTCAGTCAAGTGCGATCTTTGTCAGTGTAGTGTAACCACGAGTCAAAGAAATTACTCGCAGTCAGTAGTCACACTGGTGTAGCAAACCGGCGTGACCACGAGGCCGTCGCGGTCGTCGATGTTTGCATGCCAATGCCACTGCCACTGCCACTGCCCCGTACCGAGTCGAGTCGCTACAGGGGGGGGGGCGTTGGCAACTTACATACTTCACCTATAGTTGATCGTTGCTTGAGATCTAGTTTTATTTTCGTTTGTAGTTTGATTTTGTCAATGTACCAAGACGGTAAAGAGGAAAATAAAAAGCAAATTATTAATAACTTTTTAATTTTCCAATTAGTATAAACAATTCATATCAAATTACCTACAAAATACCTACATTTCAAACTTAACAAAATTGGGTTCGACTTAATCACTATTATGGCCATAAGATTGCGGCGGCCACCGGCGCCGGCGTCCGGTGGCGGGGGCGGCGCCGGCGCCCGGCGGCGGGGGCGGACTCAGGAGCGCAGGTAGTGGCGCGGCGTGTAAACGCGCGTGAGGTCGCGCTCGCTCATGGTGGGGACGCGCGGCTTCAACTCTGGAATGATGGCACACCCCAGCACCGACAGCCCGTTATTGGCCCTGCAATGCAACACGCGTCCGTTATTGTCTGTCCGGTGGGCGAGCACGCACGATGCGAGCCGGGGCCGGTTACCTTATGGGCGCGGGCTCGTCGTCGGGCAGCCAGCAGTGCAGGGAGTACCCCCGCCGCGTCTGAAACAACCGCCTTCTGGATGTAAATATACACTACGACCACGCCTCGACTCCTCGCTCCGGCATGCGGCACGAGCGAGCCTCGCGCATATTGTATCAGTTGATAATTATGATGTAAAGTGTGGTATGGTGTAGTGTGGTGTGGTGTGGTATAGTGCGTTGGGTTGAGTACACACGTGCAGTGGGCTGTGGGTAGGCTCGGCAGACGGTGGCGCAAGCGGACTGCGGAGGCCTACCTTGACGGAGCTCTTGAGCTTAGTGCGCGAGGCGCGGTACGTCTCCAGCTCCGGAAGGTGCGCCGAAGACTTCCTCACACTCTTCGATGCAAGAATTGAGGAATCTAAGAGATAACGTTATAGACAAATCATTAAGTATAAGTACATCATTATGTAAAAGCCTGCGGTGACATTGGAGTAACATTCTCGTATGTATACTCGTATGTTACGTAACAATTATGAATAATATGGCAGAATCTTTGATACATTTCTTGTAATTATTTATCTTTTGCTTGTCAAGTAATTTGTCAAAGAACACAATAAACAGTCCCGGGTAACAAGTTAATGAAGTATAAACAACCACCTTGCGCTTCTTTCTTCAGGGTGAGCGTGAGGCGGGGGTCATGCGCGGAAGTGGGAGCTGCGGGGGGCGCGGGGGGCAGGGCAGCGCGCGCGCCGGCGCCGGCGCCCGCGCACGCCGCGCACTGCACGCACGAGCACTCCTACCCAGCACGACAGACAATTTAGTTCAAATAACCTTCGGTACATACCTTTTAAAACTCAATACTCAAAACTCGAATCATTTAATTTGCAAGTAGGCAAAAATATGCACTTTTACAAGTCAACACTTAACTCGCATATACATAGAGAAAAATAAAGTATAAATCAAATATATTATGATAAACCGACCTGATGAGTAACTGATTATGGTTTGGATCCAGCATCATATTATATTGCGTTACCTGGTAGGGCGCGGGAAGTACGGCGCAGGGTTGAGGCGCGGCGGGGGTGGGGGCGGGCGGGGGGTGGTCGTGCGGGAAGCGCAGGCGCATCTCGACGTCGGCGGGCAGCGCGGCGCGGCACGAGCCCGCCACCGTCACTGACCACGCGCCCGAGCCCGGCCCTGGCGCCACATGGGGACTCGTTATCTGACCAGCCTTATTGAGTTATAGCATAATATCATCATCATCAACCCATAACGTCCCACTGCTGGGCACGGGTCTCTCCTCACTTTCGTGAGGAGGGTTAGGCCATAATCCACCACGGGGGCCAAGTTCGGATTGGTGGATACATACCTACCTCCGAAATAATTCTCGGGTAGGTAGTATAATATCGTATCATAATGTCGTCGCCAGTCGGTGCCAGTCGTCGGTTGGGGGAAGGATTACCACTGTTTAGGGTCAACTCATGTCGGCAGCGGCCGCGAAGGTTTTAGTTACCCCGTGACTGTTACCAAGGTTTTTTTTGTATTCCGTCAAACCATCACCTGGTCCTCGATCGGTGAGGGGTGGTGGGGGCGGCGGTGAGGCGACGGAGGCGGGTGGTCCGGGGCGGCGCGCCCGTCGTCGCTGGCGCGCCTGCCCCGACAGCCAGCGCGGCGCCAGCGAGCACAGCAGCGAGCCGCCCGAGTCGCCGCTGTCACTAGAGGAGCTGCCCGCACCGCACTCCCCGCGCCCGCGCCCCCGCCCCCGGCCCGCACCCGCCCGCGGCGGCTCTGCCTCACAGAACGAGCGGCTCGGCTCGTGCACCTCGGACACGTAGGCTCGCTGCCCGAGTGATTCGGATTTGGTGCGGGCGGTGCGGGAGCCCAGGGCCGGAGTGGGAGATGCACGATCCCGAATACGGGGCGGCGGCGGCGGGGGGGTGGCGCCGCGGCCCCTGGCGAGTCGCTCGTCCGCCGCCGGCTCCGGGGCTCGTTCTCTACTGCCTTGGGTGAATAAAACGACCTCTATTTTCAAACAATACTTTAATCTTTCCATAAATAACATCATTTTAATTTAATACACCGGTTTGTTTCGGTTACGTGCGATGACAACGGTGCGGTCTATCTATGTTTAGTGCTAGGCATCGTTGCGGTCCGACGAAACTCGTGAATCTTCCGAGATTTTTATAGGAGATCGTCGGTTCCTTTCGAGGTGATATCTGTCAATATCATTCACAAATTGCACTAAGAACGTAACGATAGTGTCTGCGCGGTGGCAGATGGCACGGCGCAGCGTGCGGGCCGGTGGTGCCGGTGGGTGCGGCGCGGCTACTCTACGGCGAGGGAAGCGGTGCGGTAGTGCGCGGGCGGGCGGAGTGCACACACGATACCTTCCCGGGCTGCGCGCTGGGGCGCGGCGGGCGTGGGGGGCCGCAGCGGGCTGGTGGCGGCCGACTTGCTGCACGGGGACGTCATGGTGGTCTGCGAGCGTAGGCGGCGCGCTCGCTCCTCCTCCGCGGCGGCTGCGAACGGCGACGTACCGGCGCTGCGCGTGTCCTTGCGCCGCGGGGACTCCACGGGCGGAGGGACAACCTCGGGGACGGAGGCGCGACGAGCGTACTCTGCGTCCTCGGCGGAGGAGTCAAAGCTCAGGCTGCTTCGCTCCTCGGGGATGATGTCAAAGACGCGCTTAAAGCGCAGCGAGTTGGAGCGCTCGCGGGTGTCAGTGGGGACGGAGGCGGCTGCGGCGTTGTGCGGCTCGTCGACGAGCGCCTGCAGCAGCATGTCGGCCAACAGGTGGCCGGGGGGCGGGGGCGGGGGCGAGGCGCGCCTCCCGTCGCCGCCGGTCAGCCTCATCTGCACGTCGCCTTTGGTGGTTCTCTGCATCCTCTCGTACACGGGTATCGGAATTCGTGATTTCTTACATCTCAAGCTCTGATTGTGATTCTCGTCCGAGTTGGTAGTCTCGGGTGAGCTCGGTGATCCGTTCACGTACTCAAGAATCTCGAGTATTTCGATGCACTTCTCGCCCTCGTGGATCTCCGATTTCTGGTAAATTCTTCGAGGGGGGCGGTCGGAACTCACCACAGACGGCCGCGCCACCAGTTTTCCGCGTATCTGGTGTCTCTCGGACGTCCTGTTCTCTTTATCAGAGGTGAATCTGGCAACACTATGTTTAGCATTTATGCCAGCCTCTCTGTCGTCGAGCGATTCGAGGTCTCTTCTTCTATTGCGTTTTACGAGATTTTCATCAGATTTAGCTGCTGCCAACCTGCCGTTTCTTTGCTTGATGCGCATGTACTTGTACTCGTCCTGTGCGACCTTCGTGATAACGTCATCGATGAGCGCGCCGACGATGGCGAGGCAGTCGCGCTCGAGCTCTCGGCGCGCCCGCGCCATCTCCTCGCCGCGGCGCCGCTCCAGCTCCTTCTTTAGCTGTTTCACCTTGGAGCGGCGCGCGCACTCCATACGCAGCTCCCGCTTGCGGTGCCGCCGGTATAGCCGTTGCTTTATTTTCTCCGGCATGTACTCGGCAACTCGGACGTTCTCCTCGTCGTGGGCACGGTCGTCGTCCTCGATGCGGATGAAAAAGGCTTCCGGGCGCGGATCAGGTGCGCGCGCTCCCTCCGGCAGCAGCTCTAGAACGTCGAGGGCGGAGCGTGCGAGCTCACCGCGCCGCCGCAGCAGCGCGCCGCGCGGCGAGTTTGGGTCGTCGAGGCTGTCCACGAGGCTCGTACAGTCGGAGCGCAGAGCGTCGCCGTCGTCGGAGGAGGAGGTGTTCACCTCCATGGACTCTGTGTGCGGGAAGGCGGAGAAGCGGGGCACCGCGACGGCATCGTCGCCGTCACGGAAGTAGTTCCCGGCGCCGACTCCGCCGATGAGGTCCGCCTCAGCGCGCGTGGAGATCTCGAGTCGGCCGCGCTCCGCGCCGTGCACGGCCATGTACGCGTCCACGTTGGAGACCTGCACGTGGGAGACGCCGGGCACCGCGTCGGCCGAGTACTCGCCCTCGTCGAGGCTGCGCAGCTCGTCACGGAACAGCTTCTGGATCTGCTGCAGCACCGCTCGATTGACGTTGTCGCTCTGCAGCGGCGGCTCGAAGGCGGCGGTGGCGGCGGTGGCGGCGGTGCCCGCCGACGACGTCAGATTGTTATTGGACTCGGCGCTGACGGCACGCTCGTCGCGCACCGACAGCGGGTTGTTGCACTCGTCGCGCGGCTCGTTGCACAACTCCTCGTTGCCGAAGATGATCTGGTTGTTGGAGGTGGGGCTCAGGTGCACTATCGTGTTCACGCCAGTGTTCTGCAGCTTCACCTTTATCTCTTTCTCGACGATGCTGATCTTCCGGTCGCCGCCGATGGACGCGTTCATGCACTCGAGCTGGTCCGTTAGCGAATTGAGACTCTCGACGAGAATATTTGACACGTACTCGTCGATGTTCATGTTGTGCCTGTGCTTACTGAGCGCCGCCGGCGGCGACCCGGTCGCGAGTGCGGCGGCGTCAGCGACCTCCGACACGACGATCTCGAGCATCTCGAAGTGCGGCGCGGGTGCGGCGACGGCGAGCGACCGCTCGTACGGGAGCACGTTGCGGTCGTCGTTGTCGGCGCCTTCGGAGCGTTCGCTGACGCGGCCCTCGATGTGGCCGTGCGACGAGAGCGGGCCGCGGCGCGGCGCAGGCGCGTCGGAGTCGTTCGTCTCCTTCGCGGTGGTCGCGGTCATGGACGCGGAGAAGGAGTCGGAGTCAAAGTAGGAGAGGTCGCGGGCCGCGTCCGATTCGGGCGGGGAGCGCTCCTCGGAGTCGGGCTCGGCGGTGGCCGGCTCCGAGAGCCGCTCCGAGGAGGGCGGGTCGCCGCAGCCGATCCGCGACGCGTCGCTGTCGCTGAACGCGTCCGTCGTCGTCTCCGCGTAGGAGAGGTCGCGGTCGACGCGGTGAGACAGGAACGTGGAATCGGACATGTCCGCGGCGACGCCGCGATCCGGAGTCTCGAGCCGCTGCCGCTTGGGCGAGGCCCAGGGCGCCGGACGGAGCGCCGGCGAGCGGCGCGGCGGCAGACGCAGCTCGGAGCGGCTGCCTTCCAGAGAGCGCGTCTCGCGCGCCTCCTCGCCGCAGCAGCTGCAGGAGGGCGCGCGGCACGGGCGCGCCCACATGCGCCGCAGCAGCGCCGACTTGCGCATGAGCTCGCGGTCGCGGCGCAGGAAGCGGTGCGGCGCGTCGCACGGCGAGCAGCTCGCCTCGCGCGGCGGCGACGGACACGCGCTCGCCGCGCTCTGGTGCGTCACGGCGCCGCCGCCGCTCTCCTCGGAGTCGGAGCGCTGCTGGGCGAGTCGATATCTGTAATCATCATTTCGATCGTCGGAATAAATCTGCGGGGCGTTTTTTAATTCTGTGAGAATGATAATGTCGCCGAGCCGGCTCACTTTCTCATAATAGTTTCGGGCACGGAGTAGCGGCGGCGCAGGAGGCCGGGCGAGGCGTCCGGCCGCGGCGCCTCGCCGAGTTGCGCGCGGGCCAGCATGGCGCAGGACGCGAGTGCGGCGCGGTTGCGGTCGCGATGGCGGTCGCGGGTCCACTGCACTCCGTCGAAGCAGGTGCGCTCGTACGTACGACTCAGAGCTCGACTGAAAAATTATAAATAAAAACCGTAAAAGAACGACTTCTAATACAGAGACCTCTACATACTCATAGGTACGTACAAACGTAGGTACATTATAATATATCCCATTTCTGGAGGTGTATGGGACACCAAGAGGTACATTATTATAACGATTATTAACAGCGGTTATTTTCAGTGAAGTGGTCAAGGTAAAGATTAGTTACACTTGCGGGCCGCGCGGCGGCGGGCGGCGCGGCGGGCGCGTGCGGAAGTAATAAAACAGAGCATGTCCGATGATTAGACATAACGCGATTGACCGCCGCGCTGCGTCGCGCCGCCGCGAGAGAAACCGTGACGAGCGCGTCGCGGCCGCGGCCGCTCCGAGCGACACCCGCGCCGCCGCCGCCGCCGCCGCCGCGCCGCCGCCGCCGCCGCCGCCGCCGCGCCGCCCTGAGCGACGCCCGTGCCGCGACCAGCTGATCTAACCCGCTATATCCTGCGGACGTCAAGGAAAGCGGTGGCTCACTGCGCATTAAGAGGATACCTATTATTATAGTTGTAACATAATTATTTCGTCCCTTACGCTCTCCCTGGTGGAATTGAAGGTGCATGGCGTCCACATGACACGCGATGTGTGAATGAAGAGTGCGCGATGTGAAGCGCGAGCGCCAGTTTCACCGTCTTCACTTATCGTGCAACAAACGGAGCGAATCGGAGAATATGTAAAACCAATCGATAAGTAGTGGAGGCCGTTATTACTGAGGCGAGAGTAGTACCAGTTCCTACTATGGTGGGACCATAACTGTGAACTGAACGAGAAACACCGGCGACGACGCGCCGCGCGCTGCCGTCGCCGTCGCCGCCGCTAACGCCTCACAGCAGCTAGACGGACCGTCAATCTGCAGCGGCAAATTATATATCCCGGAATTTGTAATAGTATAGAAATATTGCTAAGATAACCGCAATCTGTGTAGGTAGGTAAAACTACCTTATGATGTGTGTTTTCGTACCGGCTAAGTCAAAGAAGGTTAGGTAGCTACTTAAGTTCGGTACAAAAGGTTGGCGCATTTTAGTCACACGCTAAATCGGGGTTAGTCCTCGTACAAATAACTTGATCTCTGGAGAGAAGGCGCACGTGCGACGGTGGGGCGGCGCGGGGGGCGCACGGGGCGCCCGGAATAGCCGCGGCAGGGGCGGCTGCAGGTAGAGCCACTGGGCACACGGGCGCAGGCGCAGCGACCGGCGGCGCGGCGTGCAGTGGACTGCGACGCGCGGCGCACAGTTAGAGGCAGCAGTGGCTGCACGTCGCAAACTCTACGTAGGTATAATACTCATATGCACATGTAGAGTCGGATGTGCGCGGTCCCGATGACTCGCTCTCCTTGTATAGAGCTGTTATTCACGTCTGAACTATGAGTGGTTCTGTGGCAGGCGTGCGTGACTCAATCTCAATTCGCCGCGCGGGAGGTTAACTTGCTTAGTGGAACATCTGCCGGGCGGCGGCGACACAAAGAGCCAAACCAATGACAGTCGGCATTTTACTTCCACCTCTGAATGCATTTCGCATTCCTAAATCATGAATGTGAAGCTTGCTCGTCTCTTTCAGTTTAACTCGCGGTCGGGTTAGCTATTTATAATAATAGTGTTTTGTTTTTTGTTTTCCCAGAGAATGTTCGTAAGGATGGTCTCAAACTTTTGTAGAGTCAATGGTAACGTATTATTTTTAATTTTAGAGATTTTTTATTTTCATGTCAATCGACAATCGAGGTTTCGCAAATTGTTTATTCCGCTAAATTCCACCAATTAGGGTCGACATATTAGTTTTCTTGGCAGTTATTTATAAGTATTATTGATCAAATTTATAAGTATTATAGTTATTGATCAATCTTGAGCGGGAATTACAAAGGTGTAATTCCCGCTCAAGATTGATCAAAATACATCAAGCCGTATACGAGTAGAATAGGCCTAGGGCGATTTATAAAAGTCCTTCGATGCGCCAAAGAAGCACGCGTGTCACATAGACTGACAATCAAAAAATACATAAGCCTTCTGAAAAAAAAAAGCGTTGTCGGCAATGTTATTGGCCCCATTTATGAATCATTCTACTGAACTCATTCCGAGAGTTTGTTATGAACGGCCACAGCACAGACAGGTATCGACACGGACGAGTCTCGGCTGTAGGCAAGCCGCCCAAGCCGTACACCGCACCGGAGCGTTCCGTTATTAATGTCGATAATGGCGAGCGGTTTTATCATTTATTTTGTAAATCACGCTGGATCCCAACCCGTGCTGTGCCTGCCTACCGGTGAGGAGGCGCGCCAACATTGCGGCGTGAATGAGCGTCGTCGCATCCCCATAGCACGAGTCGGCCACCGCGCGCGCCGCGCGCCGCGCGCCGCGCCGCCAGACGCGGACGCGGACGCGTGTTGCCGCAGCTCGCTGGGTCGGTACCGAATCCTTGAACTTTACGCACGCAGCCCACCCTGCCCTGTTGAGCTTCACCGATCAGTACAGCACGATACAGCAGCCGATAGCCGGAGTGTAGGTACTCGCACACCTACCTAGGACATTCAAAGCATTCTGATTCAACGATGTCTAATTGTAAACAGACGAACGATATCCAAAGGTTTCTGTTATTGTATAATTTACTGTGTAAACACAGTGCCTAGCTCCAGTCCAGTCTACCTAGACTGGCTGCCGCATGCCGCATACCGCCCCGGGGCGGGCTCCCTCTCGAGTTATATTTTACCGAAACTTACCGAGTGTTGAGATTCCTCAAAACATGATCATAATATTATCAATAAATGTTCTCGGTTTAAATGAAGTCAGCTGTTAGTTGTATTGCACAAAGCCTCAAGTTTGTAAATAGTCATACATACAAACATTTATCAAAATTAACGATTTTGCAGCGACATCGCGAGTTAATTCGATAACGACGAGAGGCTCGTGGAAGACACGCTGAGTTAGCAATTATCACACATGTTCGTAAGTAGAATGCCTGATATTCACAGAGCACGTCGACTATACAACACAACCCTCTTAAAATAAAGTGAGTAAGTAGTAGGTAGTTCTGCCCGCCTTCCAAGCAGAAGGTCGTGAGTTCAAATCCCAGTGCAGGCACGTACCAATGTGTTTCTTGTAAAACATATGTACATAATTATCACTCGCTTTTCGGTGAAGGAAAACATCGTGAGGAAACCCACATACCTACCGGAGAATTATTTCGGAGGTAGGTATGTTATCCACCAATCCGGATCTGGCCCCCGTGGTGGATTATGGCCTAATCCTTCTCGCGAAAGTGAGGGGAGACCCGTGCCCAGCAGTGGGACGTTATGGGTTGTTGATGAGTAGGTAGTTCGAAGCGACGCGTCTCGGTCAGTTCCCTTTAGAGCCATGCCTAACTGAGTTGAATCAGCACCGCATCCGCGAGGGGGACGCGGTGGTGGCGACTGGCGACGGCGTGGTGGTGGCGACTGTGGTGCTCATCCATAAATAACAACTTATTTACTTTGTAAAGCTGGCGTCGGCAAACATTCAAAAGGTAAATCAGCCGATTCCATCCAAGTGATAACGTGTAAAAGTGAGTTAAGTGAGTACTCGTAGGTACAAGAGTGAGATCTCTCACCTGTCGACTGGCTCCGGCCGCTAGAGACCGAATCCAAATCCATCCGGTCTGTCGGGTCGGTATTCATACGAGAGGCTTCGGTTGCAGTTGCACCCTGACTGCCACGGCGCGGCGCGGCGGTACGGTACGGTACACACAGCACGCGGCTCGGCGCGCGCGTGGCGACTGGCGCGGCGCGGATCGCTCTACACTCCGCATACTGTACCATACATACGTAATGTATTTCAGGCGAGGCGGCTGAACGTTTGACGCTCGAGCGCGGGAGGCCTGCGCCTCGTGCGTTGACTTGCCGTTATGGTGCATCAGCATTCGGAATGTGCGGGAAATTATCGCAGCGATACCGAAGATACATAAATTGCAGTATTGGTGTTCCGTAAACCGTAATCGTGTATTTATTTGCACATTATTATCTGGCTCTGGGCAGTGGCACTACTGTGACGGGCGCGGCGCGGCGCGGGCGGCGCGGCACAATAGCGGCTACACTGATATAACACAACGACACTTGCTGCGGCTAGAGACGCTGCAGAGCCTGTTTTGTAACTAAATATTATGTAACGCCTAACGACCCTCGGTAACTCTAGAAGCGTCCATTACCAGACTCGCGCTACAACTAAGGACTCTACCTAGCATTTAGCTCCATCTGTCCTCTACCTGTCTGTCCGTTTTATTTTATAAAATAACATACATACTCCAAGCGGGCTGATCAAAATGACCCCAAACACCATACATTTTCGTCACTGAAGAGTTTCGTTGCCTACATTCTGCCTCTATCTTTAAATGAGCTCGCTGGATGTGTGCATCATTCCTAATTAATCGAGCAAAGGAAATCCAAGTAACTTATCCTGCGTAGAGAGGGGTGACGAGTGGGGAGAGTGGGGAGAGTTGGGAGTGGACACGCGCCGCACACCTATATTACGTTGCCTCAATCGGTTTGGCGGGGGCGGGATATTCTGTGGGCAGGCAGCGGGCAGCGGCCAGGCCCAGGCTCGTGCACGGAATCGTTACACCACCACGAAGTACGCTCTGTGCTCAAACATTGTCTAATGTGGATATCGCAGAAGCAGCTGGGTGATCCAGCGGTGAATATCCGAACTGCTTTGGTTTTGAGACCTATGAAAAGGTGTGATGAAAAAATTCTACGGATCAAGAACTAAAAATCGTTCAGTCAATAATGATTCAATTGTATTTTTTTTTTTTAAATCAGGATTTCGATTCTATTGTAATTTAAAAAAGGAAAACATATTTTTATATAACTTTTTAAAGAGAAATGGCGCAAATCGTTTTGGGAGTGATCGAAATAAGATTAGTGTTTGTTGCAATGGAGCTGCAGCTCGTACATCATCTCGACCTGTTCAACTACATTGGTCGGATGGACGAGTCGCTCTCCTGATGTTTATACTACTCGTACTAGAACAACCACTATTGCGTAGAGGCTGCGGTGCGGCTGCGGTGCGGCTGCGGGGAGGCGGTGGCGGCGGCGGCGGCGGCTGCGTGGATACTCGCAGCACTCGAGCGAGCGGTGGAACTACACCCACGGGCGGTTCCCCGTATATGGCATGGAATGTGCACTCGAGACACTCGAGTAGTAAGTAATGCTACACCGGGATAAGATTAGACCTTACCTACCTAATAAAGTTCTGATGACATTTGTTCGCAGCGTCCGCGTCGCAGCGTTGCGAAGGGCCGCACCGGGGCTAAGTCGCGGCCGGAGACTCACCAGCGCTCCCAGAGGCTCCGGGGCTCGGCCCACGCGTCGCGGATGGTGCGCAGCACGCGCTGCAGCGCCGGCGACGGGGACGGGCTGCCACCTGCCTCGCCACCACCTGCCACCAGAACATTATATTACACTCTACATTACATTATTATTATTATATTACAACATAACATTTATTTATATATATATATATGTGTGTGTGTGTGTGTGTGTAAGTGTTTAACCCTTGGGATGTCGCCGCCTGCGCCGCGCCGCACCGGTTGCGTTGCGGATACCGCACATATTTGAACAAATCTTTCTAAAAATGTTATGTAAATTAACCAATAATTTTATTAAGTTTTGCTTTATCTTATACCGATAGCCGCTGTTACTTTTTATTTTGGTGACGTCAAACGTGATTGGTCGCGTTTGGGACGTTTCATTGCGTGCGAGGTCAGCGGCCTCGTCTACGACGAACTGTGCTGTGGCTGGCTGTGTGTAAACTTTAAGAGCCGCTTACTTTGCTATCTGCTACAAATAACGAAAACAACAATCTAGTGTTTCTTTGTCCAACGACTAGGCAGTGTACTTAGCTATCACCCAGTATAATCTCCTACCCACCCCGTAGGCCACACACACCCACACACACATATCGGCAGCCTCTCCACGCGCATGGTCTGTGGCCACACGGTACATACACACACACAATACACACTTAACACAACCCCATACAAGCGCACGCACATAGTGCGTAGCAGTGCATTGGGCTGTCACTGTCAGTGTCAGTGCCATCTGCAAAATCAATCAATCAATCAATCAATACTTTACCCATCACTCGACAACTTCATTCTGCTACAAGACATTGCTCGCCCGACACGACTCGACCTCAACATATTGTACAAGCAACATCAAATTTAGCGAAAATAATAGAAGAAACCAACAAACCCATCAACACACTTCGGCACTTCTCACACTCAACAAGCTAGACCGTTCTAGATCGATGATGTTCGATGGTACTAAAAGTGGTTCTACGTCAGTTTATTATTGGCTCGCTGTGATAGTGCGGTGCGATTCGTTGCGAATCAAGGGCGTATCGGCCACGGGGCGCGCGATGCGGTCAGCTCCGTCTCCGTCCGCGCCGCGGTGCGATGTTGTGCCGCGCGCTGCCGGGCAACGCCGCTGCCTCCGCTGCCTCCGCCGCCCGCCGCCGCCACATACATACGACTAGGCAGTCCAGTTCCACAACTTTGATTACCCATCATGCTTTTATACTTGTTAAAATAATAATAATTTAGGTGCCATCTTCGTAATGATGTAGTCCGAATGCTGAAGTCCTGCGATTCCATGCAAATATTTTAGTTGGTGCGGTAACTCCATTTTTTACACTTTTTGATGGCATCTTATTTTTGTCTCGGCCGTCCCAGACCTCCATGAACCACCGTTTGCAAGTGCTGCTTCTGAACTCAGAGTTGGACTGGGTGTCCTAAAGTGTACGACCACCTACGACTATAACGATGCGATGCGATACGATACGATGCGATACGATACGATACGATACCACGCCCGCCGGCCGCGCCGCGCCGCTTCCGTAGAATCGGAACTGAAGCCTAATGTATTCTAGGGTTAGTGGCCGCCGCCGATCGATAACTGAGTCATTTTCGTTAGATGTATTGTATATTGTACCTACGAGTACTTAGTTGCGTAGTACTAAGTGCGCCCCGCGGCTTTACTCGTGTTGACTATGACTGTTATTCCACTGAAACCGTTCATTTTTACGGTGTAAAAAGTATCGTATGTTCTATTCCATGAGCTAGTTACTCCGGATGGCGGAACGAAGAATCCAATCAACGAAAGAAATTATGATTATGTACCTAACCGAACAGACTTGACCTTCTTGTACTTAAAACTGCTTTTACTTAAAAGCAAACCTGCTTTTACTTAAAAGCGAGCAAAACTGCTTTTACTTAAAAGCAAGCTGAATACTTTCTCTACCAGAAGTCGTTCTAGAATCTAAATATCTAATTTCATCAAAAAGTCTATTCTGCAGAGGGCGAAACCGACGCGACGGCGGGCGGGGGCGGCGGTGACGTCAGCCGTGAGCGCGATAAGATCAGCATCGCCATCTAACTAATCGCCGCACCAGCTGACCTTAGAGTCGAGACGGCACTGGCGGCGGTGGCGGCGGTGGCGGCGGCGCCGCCGCCGGCTGGTGGCACGCGAGTCGGTGGGCGCCCCTCTACTCTCCACTCTCCTATACAACAACTATGAACTCTAACATCCTTCAGCTGACGGCAGGCGTCAGGCACAACAATCAACATAATCACATAGAGTAGATACCTACTCTACATGGGTACTTGGGTACATAGCAAGGCGAAAGGACATAGCTCGACTTGGACGCCAGACACCAAACTGCCAATATTGGCTGCGGAGCAGTGCAGTGGTCACGCTGTTTTGTTGCACTGGTATGTAGTTGTTACCGCTGGCTAAGCTACCGATGTCTCTTGTTGTTTTGTACATGTACTGAGTGCATCAGCATTTACCAAAGATTATTCTCTTTCTCCGCACTACGGGTGGGACCGAGCTGATGCCTAAAAGGAAATAATCCTTTTTGTGTGTATTTATTTACCAAAGACAAGTTTGGGCCACTCAACCCGAGGGCTATCCCAGCCGTATTTTTACCTCCGGAGCGGAGGTCTCCTATTGCATCAGTAGTTAGAGCATTGTAGCGAGGCAGTGCGACCACGGGTCGGCTCTTCAGGTACCAGTACCGATTTATGTATAAGTAAGTGGGTAAGTAGCAGGTGACTAGGTACCGAAAGCCGGCTCACCGTTACTGTTAGCGAGCATACAGTAATGTGCCGCCCACATGCAATACTCTCATTATTCGCTTTCTCTTCCACTATACAAAACGAGCAGAAATGTCATTCAAGAAGAGTTTCACCTCTCGTCCCGTTCTGGGAACAATCACCGAATCGTTTGCATTCACTAATATAGGTACCTAACTAGCGTGAGGTGAACCGAGGTGTAAAAAACAAACTTATGTGAGACACGCCACCGCACCGCTCCTGTTCTTCATAATACCTTCACTGAATTTGCAAGCATACATGTAAGCAGAGGTGAAGGCAGGCTACAAAGACAGTTGAGAGCGTCCGCCGGCGCCGGCCGTCGCCGTCGGTAATGTGGGTACCGTCCCGAGCGGCCCCCAAATAAAGGATACCGGAGTGACCTGACTGGCACACCGGCACACCACTGGCACACTCGGCCGCGTCGGCTCGCGGCTCGCGGCTCGCCCCGTGCGTGTGCATATTGTACGCAGAGCATTACTGGAACTGGAACTCGTACGTACCTACATAAAATCGATACCTACAAACTTACTTCAACGGCTCACTACGGCTGCGGATCAGCTTCGACGGTAAAATACTCGTTTCAGAAGCTTTCAAGTCACTTTTTGAAATAGAATGGGTCGATGGTTCCGGGAAGGGATCGCGTTCGACTCCCAGAGGGATTATGCGAGACACGAGTCTCCCGAGGGCCAGCGCGGAGGTGCAGAGGAACGCTCGTTTCAGTTCAGCCCATGAGGCTCTAACTGCGTGCGTTTCGCGTGCGGCCTGCGAGCGCGGCCGAGTGACACTGTACGTACAGTGTGCGGTGCGGCGCGGCGGCAGCGGCCGGCGACCCTGCGCCGCGCCCGGAAGGAGCCGCACTCGCTCACCTCCTGCGACCGGTCGCCCGCGCCGCAGCAGGGCCGCCTCGGGCTCGGCCCGCACAATAATGTACTACCGTACTAATACATGTCGGTCACAGATTTGCGTCCGTGTTTCCTCGTCCCAAAGGTTACGCGATCTTAGCGGTTCCTGTCCACCTGGCGCTGAACATCACGCATGCTGTGCTGATATTGTTTAGAACGGGGCTGTTCTCCCACTCCGCAGTCACGAGGGCCCGCCATTGCCACCGCGGCAGTCGCAGACCGCTGTGCCGGAGCGGGCCGGCTCGTACCCTGGACACCTTTATTGCTTTTTGTACCAAGTTTCGTACAGTGTCCTGGAGTCTATTCACGTTAGGTGAGTAAGTAGGTCCCTCTACTCTTACTCAGCCAAGGAGAGTCATGCCTCTAATCACTGAGAATCAACTGGTACTTGTAAATTATGTTATTCATATGTATGCACCTAACGATTTAGACGAGACGGCCGAGGAATTAAAAAAACATTCGGAAAATAATTCACATTAGTAGCGAAATATAAAGGTAGTTCTAAATAATTATCATTGTGTTTGTGAGTCTGTGAGGTATATATATGTTAATAATATAATTATGATATTATTATGGGTCTTCGATTCATATTTTAGAAGTAACTATACTAAGTTTTCTTATTTTAAGTTACTATTATTAAATCAACTACATATTGGCGTTCTTGAACTCCAGAGTAGGCAGTAGGTAGGCACCTAATTCACGCAGAACGGAAGTGAGCCCGAGTATGCCCCTGCCCTGTTCCACTCACCACTCACAGACTTACAAATAGGGTCAAGTTAAGAGGAGATTGGTCATTCATTTCATGATTCGCAGAATTTGTTAGAATGCCTTCCAAAACAGCGAGACAGTCTGTTGGTCCACGACGAAACAAAACGTAAATCGTCGAAGGAAGGAAGTCAAAGGAGAAAAGAACAAAATAAATAGTTGGGAGTTGAAGAACGAACGTTACCTACGCATCAGTTACGTGAGTTCCACTTACAATCATTATGAGTGGAATAGTTAGTATTTTTGGCAAAAGGACGGACTACGTACAGCCTAGAGCGGTCGTAAGTGCTTGTCTCGAGTGGCGACACGCGTTCGCGTGCGGCGGCGGCGGCGGCGGCGGCGGCGGCGGCGGCGGCGGTGGCGGCGGCGGCGGCGGCGAGCCGGTAACCTCCATTAGCCGATTCGTCAGATAGCGTCAGTAACACAAAGGTTAACTCCTGCATTACTCGATATTGAGCCTTCCTTTTTTTTTAATTTGACTCAGTGACGAGAAGAGCAAGTCGTTCAACTGATGGTAAGCGCTACACCTGCCCATAACAGTCACAGCACCACCCAGAAGACTGAAATTAAATCCGATTTTCGTTGTTAGCAAAACGAAAAGCGCTTGCGCGGAGGCACTTCTAGCAAACAAGTTGACGTGTGAAGAGATGCAAATGTGATGTGTGTACGGTGAGTGCCATGTGAAGAGGTTCGGTTTATTCCATTGACGACAGAACTAATTCCAAAAATAGACTCAAAATAACACTCATAGCATTAGAAATGTTTCACCACCCGAAATCAGCCGGAACGCCCGCCCCCGCACACAGGTAGTCAAATTGGAAACTGCACAGCATACCTACAGACCAGCCATCCCCGTCGGTGAACCAATACCTATTCAGTATTATCACAAGAGAAAAAGCATCGAGCGTTGTCATCGCAGCTCGTATGTTTATTGTAGGACGGACAATCAAACGGTAATCTGGCTCAGACGAGACGCGCCTCTCACGGTATGGTCGCCCTGAAGTTGGCGACCACTATCGTGAAGTAGAAGCTGAGCAGCACCGAGAGGAACACGGCCGCGAGGAACAGGCAGCCGAACAGCAGACGGTCGGCGAGCACGGCGGCCACCGCCACCGCCAGCGCCGCCGCCAGCAGCAGCAGCCAGAACAGCGGCATCGCCCACACGTACAGCTCGCACAGCGCGTCGCTGCGCGCCGCCGCGGCGGCCAGCAGCAGCGCGTGCGCCGCGCCCAGCAGCACGCCGCTCGCGCCGTGCGCCAGCCGCACGGCGCCCGCCACGGCCGCGGGCGCGCCCAGCGCCGCCGCACCGGCGCCGCTGTACAGGAACAAGTACCCCGCCGCCCAGCACATCCCGGCCAGCGCCACCGCGCCCGCGCCCGTGCGCAGCCCCACGCACCCGCAGCACCGCGCCACCACCGGGCAGCCGTCCAGGTAGCCCATGCTGCGGCTTCGCCACCACACCACCACACTTCACCTCACCGTACCTATGTACTGCGAATACTGCGATGTTCATGCGTCGATGTGTAGCGTTACACGAAGATGTTAGGGCTCTCGGTACAGAGTAGTCCCTAATTTATTTATTATGTTGATTGTTGCAGCAAAACAACGGCAAAATATGTATAAAAAATGTATAATTATGTACATATCCTTGTACTTTTTTACGTAGGTAAACAAATCATTGACAAGATTTTATAGCATAAAAATAAAAAAGAAATAGTAAGAACTCTATGGACTAAAGTTTACAGACTGCGTCTTACGTCGAGAGCTGTGGTAGACAGGTGCTTCTAACGACATCGCTTTGCTCAGTAGCTACTAGCAGTAGCCTCCTGGTAAGATAGTATCCCTGCGTAGTTGGAATCTGTGACTCAGCCAAGCTATAAATTTCTGTTCTAATAAACTCTGTCTTCTGTCGCTACCGCAGCCGGTAGCGACATCACGACGGTTATACGGTTACTATTTCGTAGAGTTTTTAGCTCAGTCTGACTGTCTCGTTGATAGTTTTCTTGTCGACCGTTCGTTTGCGCAAATTATCTTGTATTGCAAGGTGGTCGGTGCGCGATATCGATTATCGGAGCGGAATTCGCTTTCGCGACAGGAGCGGTAATAAGGCACCTACTCTTAGATATTCTACTAACTTCGTGAATAATGTAGAGGAAAGAGTACAATATAATTATACAACTCTTAGTGGGTAGAAACGCGTACTGACCTCGGACCGCTCTCCGCATGAGACAGGTGACCATCCGGCGCACGTCGGGCCCGCGGCGGCGGCGCTGGCGCACCTTGCGCACGCCGAGGCGGCGCCGGCCGCGCGCCTCCAGCACGCTGGCGCTGTCCACGCTGGCGCTGGAGCCGCCGTCGACAGCACGCACGATGCGCACGCGCACCGCGCCCGCCTCCGCGTCCGCCGGCGTCGGCATCTCGATCGGCGGCAGGTAGAACTTCTCCGGGTGGAGGCACTTGCGCGGCCACACGTCGTCCTCGGCCGCGGCGTCGCCGACGGCGGGCGGGCTCGGCAGGCGCAGCGGCAGCGGCGGCAGCGTGCGGTGGTAGGGCAGCACGCGCCGCGGGTACTCGGGGCTGCGCGAGCCGCCGCTCGACGTGAACCACGCGTCCGAGAACAGCGACGAGGAGAGCGAGTCGCGCCGCCCGCGCCCCGGGAACTCCACGGTGCACTTGCGGGTGCGCGTCAGGCTCACCACGCTCACGGGGTTGGCGTGCACCGTCGTGTTGCCGATGTCGTAGTTGAGTGAGCTCTCGGTGGTGGCGCGGTACGAGTCGTCGGTGGCGGAGGCGGTGGCGGTGGCGGTGGCGGACGAGGCCCAGAAAAACGGTGAGACGGGCTCCATGTTGAGGAAGGCGCGCGCGAAATGCGGCGGCGCGGCGGCCAGCGTGGGCGGCTCCGGCGACAGCACGCCGAACGGATGCGTGAAGTAGAACAGGCACAGCGGCCGCCCCTGCGGGCGGAACGACAACGCGTTAAACGAGCGGCACCCACATCAACTATCGACACTAACGTTATTATGGCGACCGACATCGAGCGGCCCGAGCGAAGGATCACAGAAAAGGATCCTGAGGGCCGTCGGTTCACTCACAGCTAATCGCTCGTAGCACAACAAAGGAGGAGGCGTATGAAATTCTCGATTCGACGCGACTGAAGACAAACGAAACCGTCGCGTTGCGTCGCGCGTCGGGCGTTAGAGGATAGTCAGACCAACCTTCACGTCGTCCGTGGAAGTGGACGCGTCGGATCTGCCGCCATTCATCTTGGGCTCCGAGCGCCCTCACATAGCACCGACGGCGGCGGCACGTGCGGCCCACGGGACTGGGGCGACGCTGGCTACATGTGCGGGACTACGCCACTAGTTTATTGTTAATTGTTGTTGCACAAGGGCGGTGGCCGGGCTCGACGGCGGCGACGGCGCGCAGGCGCGGCGGCGGTGCCAGGCACGGCCGGCGCGGGCGGCGCGCGCTGCCTGCGCCCACCCCCGCCAACTCGCTCGGGGACGGCGACCGCGCCACAACATTATTAGGAATCTTGACTGAATGAAAACTGCACCCAGGGCAGGACTCAGCTCAACGAATATGTCAGTAGTAAATAATTATTTAAAGAGAGGCGCACACATTATCTGCAGGCAGGTACAGCCAGCGATAAGAGTTGCTGTAGTCACACGCGTGCAAGCTTTGCTAGTACATAATAGTAAATTGTAAGTTGGGATCCGTTTAGTGATTTTTTTAGCTGAATGCTTACCTATTCGCCCTTCGATATTCGCCTTAGGACTAGGGTTTCCCGGGTTCGGGTTTCCTCGATTTGTCCTAGTTTTTGAGGGTGTCCGTCCGTCCGGGTTCGGTTTTCATAAACGTCCGAGGAAAAAATCCCTATTTCTACCAAATTTCTGGGTTTTTGAAATCTTTCTAATTTAGGTGCTGGTAGCCCTACGTAGCATTGGCTTTCTTCGGACAACTTCACCAGCAGTCGGGTGAACACAAGCGCTCCGGCGCGGCGCCGCGCCGGTGCCGGCGCCCGGCGCCCGGTGTGAAGGTGGAGTACGGCCCGCGCTGGCGGCGCCACCCGGAGACGTCCCGCGGCTCACCTAGTTCCGGCGGCAGGGTCGCGCAGACCTTTGCAATACATCTATAGTTGACCGCCCTAATTACTTGTTTTGCAATTTTTAATCCTAGGAAGGTACTACAATAACAGCTAGATAAAGCCGTCTGTCATCTGTTATGTAGTTGAATTTATGTTATTTTACGAGTATTACCTATTACCTGCCTTGCTACTACCGCCCTTTAGGAAGATGATTTGCTCTTTGTCTTCTTATTGCTACCTACCTATACATACCTATTATAGTAGGTACTAGGTGCGTAACATGTTACGACTAGGTACCTTATCGCACTGAGCAAGATAGAAGGCGTGGGGAACGTATGTTCCGTACGTAGGCTGTTTACCAATCTATTTTTGGATAATCATTGGTATATGTGGCATAGCCATCACACACCAATAAATGTTTGCACAAACTGTGCATAACGAATGGATCACAAGAAGAAAGAAAGAAAGCTTGCTCTCAAGCAACGACAATAAAATTGATAATTGCGACATCTATCCAGCGAGCACCCTAATAATTCTCCTCATGAATGCTCCTCATGAACTGAAGGCGTGTACTGCAACATAATGTCGCAATGTATGTATGCCCCTGTCGATAGATGGCACTATTTACAATAGTTTGTTTACGTCAAATATTTGCAAGTTGCAATGTTTGAGACTAATGAGACTCAATGCACAGTGAGACTATAGATGGAAGGTAGACCGAAACACAGTAAACAACCTAACACTAGTAAGTAGACGTTCGGGACTTAGGAAGAGCTCTGTGGTGCCTTGCGGCTTGTACCAATGTTTGCAGAGGTGAAGATTGTCCGTAGTCAGTACCGTAAAAAGCGGGGCGGGCGGAGAGAAAGGAAATAACGCAAGTTTATATCTTAAATTCCTTTTACTTACCTTAAAGTTTTTTAAATATGTATAAATCATGCAAAGCCAAAACTTAAAAAAAAAAGATTTTTCTACTTCACTCTCTGGTGGGTCAGACCGACTACGACTGAACGAAATATTTTGTAGAATAACTGGGGTAAATCGGGCCAGGTAAGTTTCGTATTTACGGAAACCGATTGTTGTGAAACACTTAGTATAATTAATATTATGTATACTAATAATAATATGGTTAAGTGCGGCTTGACTGCATGATTAGTGACAATTTTATTATTACTATTAGTGCATTAAGCTTTCGACTTTACAAGAAAATACAATTAAATAAAAAATGTATTAATCTGTCAATGCACTAAAATGATGCTAAGTAGTTACAACTGTGAGCAGCTGTTGATAATGGTCTGATGGCACGTTACACTGCCTCGATCCATAGCAGAAGCCGTGTCGCTATAACTGCTATCTAATCTGTTACAGGCGCCGCAGCGTGTTGCAGTGCACTTTTTGTTTTATTTGACGCACACTGATAATTATATGTATTCTGTTCTACAGGCCGACCGGGGCGACGACCCTACTTCGGGATCAGTTACGTCACGTAATTCTTTGGTATTGCTGGAACCCTGGCACTCATGCGGCGCTATAGTACCTACCTACTAAGAATATCCTGACTATTTTAACGAGATCTATTCTATCACTTGCTTCCACTAACAGAATTTAACTATAAATTGGTCGTATTAAGTATACCTTTCAGGACTGCGAATACATCTTATATTTTAATTACAGTATTCTGTCTTTGTCCATAAAATAGGGCCATTAATATAACAACAATCAATGTAAACAGATGTTGACGCACAATAATTTTCCCATGCAGATCATTAATCAGGCAATTCTATAAGTAATCATTATTGTGCATACATTATTCATTGAATTTGCGAAAGAGATATCGTTGCTGAATTCCTTGGTGGTTCCCGCCTTTTCGACAGTTGGGTGCAGAATGGTCGCGCGTGTGCACGTCCGTGCGCGCCTTTCCGGTGCGATTTGATTTACGTAAATTATTTACCATAATTATTATTATAAACAATTAATTCAAATGTGGGGAAGCGAATAACAATAATGACTTAGTGCACTGTGCCAGTGATAATAGAAATTTATTAGTTCGCTTTCATGCTATAACTAGGCCAGCCAGTGTTTCTGATTAGATAAAAAGTACTTGCTAATAGTAAACTTGCCCACAGTTATCATAATATTAAACCTACATTAATAATGCGGTGTGTCACCATTAAAGAAAATTTTATAATTGATCAGCTGAAACATAGCTGTCTACTTATCGTTCATTACATTACAGATTATTATAATTAAAATTTTTATAACTAAATTTAGTAAGTATTGCATGCTAGTACTGTAAATAATTTTTAAATTACAAATCAATGTTTTCTTGGCGAATTACCTAGTATCAGTAAACAAAATACCTACAAAGCTGGATAAATTGGTGTCTTGGGCAGCACTAGATTGTTATAATGATAACCGTCAAGCTATACCGTATAGCTAGTTCCGATGGATTACATTGCCATTTAGTTTCGAGTCAAAATTATGTAAATATAAAACAAGTTATCTCAAAAAGTAGGCATCACATACCTATAAAGGTAATTATTTTACATTACAATATTTACAAGGTTTTTAATGAAAAAAATCAAATTTAGAAAATTTAATACATTTTGTTTAGAGTAAATGTTGGAATTACTTTTCTCTAAACTAATGAAAAATAAGGTTTTAAATAACCGCTATTACCTTTTGTGTCATGTAAATTGTAGGACACGTAGGAGTCAGTGGGCAGGTAGGTAGGTAGGTAGGTAGGTAACGACACTGATTATGCATACGCTTTGACTTTGATAAAACTTTGTTAGCGGGCCATCAATGCTAATTCCAATGTAATGTGGTTTTGTTAGTGACCCGCGTCTGTAGGTGCCTTGGAACTAACTGTCCGATTTGAACCGAATTTAGACCGTGATAACAATACCTACTCACCTGCCAGAAAACAACGTACTTAGTTGTTGATTGTGTAATATATGGTAATATAATAGGAACAACATTTGTAATATTAGTAGTATTGTATTGTAAGTATTTATTATTCAGTCTGTTCAGTCGGTGTGTCTTGCTATCACGCAGCTACGCACGGTGCGACGTGACGGGGAGTGGCATACCTACCAGAAAACTACAGTATTCCTCTAGGATGATAAAATAATGAACGCGAGTGGAAACATGGACGTGCAGTTACTTTATAATAACTATAAACGTCTACAACTCCAGTTTTACAAGATTCTACTAAAATCGGATTAATAGCTACCGACTAAATATTTTATAAGTGAGACTACCATCAAGATAAATAATTTATAGTTGTTACGTACATTATATTTTTAAAGAATTAGACGCAGAATAAAATAATGGAAAGATTTGCATCTGATATACTATAATAGCTCGTAGGTACTTAACTAAACTTGTGTGTCAAAAAATTCATGGATGTTAGATTGGCTGTGGCTTGCGCGGTAGGTGCTCTAAAATCTAGAGTATGAAAATAAATTGAAATGTCAGACAATTGTATAAATAACATTACTGACTTCGATGCTTCTTCTAATATCTTTAGATCTTATGATAAAGCAGTTAGTAAATGACAAAGTATGTGCCTGCAAACATTAGAATAGAAAACTCTTTATTGTACACCAGAAACAAAAATAAATACAGTACAGAAGAATTACAATAGGTGAATAAGGGTAGTACAATGGGCGACGTATCGCTGAAAGCGATTTCTTCCAGACAACCTTTGGATGGACAGTAAAAAACATTTTTCGATAGCAGGGTGGGTGGCGTACAGTATTTAATAAACACAATACATTTAATACTTATGTTTCAATAATACACATACACACTATACTTAATAAATAGTAAAAATAATAATATACATGTATTTATAATATACTACACACATAATTATAATCATCATGAACACATAACGTCCCACTGCTGGGCACGGGTCGTAAGAGTTTCGTTTTTCTTTATAATAAAATATTAAATATTATAATAATTAAATACCCAGGCAAAAGATCTAAGGGACTCATTGAATAGATAGTTAAATAATAATAATATTTTTGTAAATGGTTCGTTTGGTTATCTTCTTATCACGTAAAATCTACTGAATTCATTCCAATGCAGTTTTCACTATTTTGGTGCGTTGAATTAGGCCTTCTCAAAGATTTACAAAAAGTCCAATCTAATCCAATGAGTAGAAACCAAGGGATGGATAAAATAGTTTTTGCTTGTAGGTGGCGGGCCACCGGTCTTTGGCGACAAATTAATCATAAGATGGAATCTATCTTATCTTTTAGTATTGATATCGTGATCGAAGTTGTAGGTTACAGCTATTACCAACAAAAAAACGTTTTTATAAGGTAGGGAGGTTGTAATATAAGTAAAATAATTATATTAGTTCTAACTGGGTGATAGAAACTTCAACTAGTCAAACACTACAATTATTAGAAGACTGTTTTTAAAGTCCGGTGGCTTGTACAGTACAAATTGTACTATACCACGCCGTTTTATTTCAAAGACTTGCCACGTGACAACTTTTAACGTGACAACGTGATAAATCGATGAACGCCGGCTGCTTGCACGAAAAAGATGCCACATTGTCCCGTTACGCTCATTGTACGCTTGCGCCGCATCTATCTCTCTTCTACTCGATTGGCCTATGCGTCCGAGGATTAAAAAGACAGCGGCAGCACACAACTTACATCTACAAGTAAACTGTTTCGTCGACTGTTTATAAAGTGAATTGAAAAGTTAATGTGGTTTTCATTACTCATTACAACAACAATTTCGGAAATAAAGGTTAATTATTCCTGCATTTTAAAAATCTGATTAATAGTATAATTTCAAGTATTTATTCTTTTGTTATTAAAAATGATTCAATTTTATTCATTAAAGTATGCAATCATTTCATCAATGGTTTGTTATGACGTGGTCACGTTAAACTATCGTCCGTAAACGAACTTTACAGACAACAATTTTTTTTTTATCCATTATACCTACTGCTTTATTAAAAGTCTAAAAGATACATTTGTAGGATTCTAAAATTCAATCAATAATAACATAAAACTATGACCAAGTTCAAAGTATTTAATCAGAGTTAGTAGGCATAAACTATTGGTAATGATGAATTTCTAGCCATTTGCATTGGTAAATTCATCAGCGCGAAAGAAAGAAAAATAATGAGGAAAAAGATATAAAAATCAGTCGTTATTGGTGAAAGAGTACAAGTTATACGTGTAACTGATCGGATATGAAAACGTGGATACCGAATATTGTGTGTGTATAGTACCTACAAGGAAATCTTTCTGGATCTGCGAGTTCCACCACGGTTCCGCGGTCTAAGATGGAACTGTGCTGGAACTCGCAGATTCAGAAGGATTTCCTTGTAGGCATTATGTAAACATAGTAGCTATCTGCTATGATGAATGATGAATGATCAAATAGTCGAACAAACTTATTTATTAAAATACCGCTCTTCCAGCACACGTAATTGACAAGCATATTTGATGTTATTGAAAATGATCAACAGCTGATTGCTGACACACACACGGTTCAGGCTCTAGTATTATTATTTATTCTATACTCTAGGGTCAACAACCGTTAATTTAAGATGCGTGACACACTTCAAAGAATCATTGCTCATATTCAGCGCGTCCACTACCGGTAGTTTACGGGTAATACTTTTTGCATGATAATGGTTGTTTTACTAGAAGGTACTTATCGTTATCTTTTAATAGATTAAAATTGATAAAGGTATGTTATCTAACCGCATTCAATGCTTAATTGTTTGGGTAAAATAATTACTCATTTAAAATACCGATAGAACTAGATAAATGTTCGATGACTTTATAAAGCCCTGCATCTAGTTAAGCACATCGCGCAAGTTCAAGGCGAATGCCTTCAGGGCTTGAGATTCAAAGCCGTCAAGGTGAACCGCATACCTACCTAAAAATAACTGGAATAGCAAACTGCAGCGAATAAGTTGCATTCAGTATACTTATTCAATCAATGAAAGTGATTCTTTCAACAGCAGAAGATATTTTACTAATGCGAAATACTTGTTGCGCTTACATAGATTCCGAATTAATATTAGCCTATTTGCATACTTACCTACCTAATATTAATTACGGGTTAAACTTGTAAACTGCAATAATTAACTACTGTTAAGATCTTGTTGGCCTGGTTATCATTCTGAGAACATAAAAGTTTAAATTATAATGCCATATTAAATAAAAGGTAGTTAGGTACATTAGTACCTCTACATTACAACAACGTACGTACCTATTAGTAGTGGTGAGATGTCATCCCAGTCGCCTTTACTGAGTCGGAAGATCACGTGGATAGTGGAACTTGGAGATGCACCAGTGTATGCCTTCGCACCATATGAAAAGCATCTTAATTATACCAAAAGTAAGTACCTAGTACTTAAATATTTACTGAGCTAGTGAAATAAGTGGTCAAACGTTAACCTTGAACGTTGACATCAATCGATTTTCGCAAAGAAGAATTATTGCTTGCTACAATAATACAAGTTTTTAGTAATTTTGTGTAGTTGTTGTTTTTGATTTTCAGTTTTGTTGTCCTCTCATGTCATGTCATGTTTTGTTGTCTCACATTGAAGCTAAATAAATCATTTGATTTTATTGGTTTTTCAGCTAAATCGAGTTCAATTTAGATAGGTAGGTATCTAACAAAAAAAGTTGTTAGATTCGCGACAGTTACCTCTGTTGGTAATTTAGGTTTGGAGATAAATGACAGGTAATCATGTAAACCATTCACTATCATTTTTATTTCTAAATTGCATTGTATCCGTCTACTATTTATTATAAGTACTAGTTATGACTTTAGTAAGTATACTTAATTGAAATTATGCAAAACAAAGTTTAGGAGACAATAATAATTCAATGAGAGAATTTCTACCAATATCCATAGGTAGTACGGCACCATAGTTTGAACATCGACGACCCAACTAACTACATACACATATTAATTTGGTTGATATATTTGATTATAGAGTTGTAAGTAAATAAAATAATTGTTTCATGTGTAGCTGATTTTTCATAATCTTATCATCTTTCCCCTCCCTCCTCTTTCTTTCAGTCATCACAGCGTTTGTTTCATTCACTTTCCCTACTTCGTTCCTATAATTTCGGTGCTGCCAACTTAGAAACATTTTTATCATTTGAATGGGAAATTTATTTATTCAAAGCAAAATCAGTTTCTCATTATTTTAGTTGAGCATTTATTTTATTTATTTTTCTTTTTGTATGTATAATAATAATATGAGACTTGTAGAAGCCCAACATTTTTGCCTACTTACAATAAATGATTTGAGTTTTGAATACGCTTTGTACGGATTTGACAGTAGCAATCAAGTCGCAGCTATTGCCACGACACCTGTCAAATCCAAACAAAATTAGTCAAGAACTCAACAGGAGTTTTAGGGAATGAAGGGACTGGTCATAGTCAACGCCAAGAATCAGTTAAGGCTCGTTGACACAGGGCTAGTTTACGAGCCGCTAATCGGCGAGTTTAAAAGCTAGCGAGTGAGTGAATAAGCGAGTGTCGATGACACACAAAACTTTCCACTCGCTCAGTAGCAAACTAGCTAGCGAGTTAGAACCACGTGTTGTTCGCGTGGTTGCTACGAACAACATAGATTGACAGGCGAGACAGCACAGGCTGCCACGAATAAGACGAAAAGAGTTTCGCAAATATGCAATGTTTGCTTAAAACCTTAAAAAAAATAACTGCCAAAACGCAAAGATGACACACAGCTAGTTAACTAGCTTACAGGCCAACACGCCAGCGAATTGCGAGTAAATTAGCTCGGCGTTCTATTTGACAAGCAGGTTATTTACAATCGGATGCTCAAAAGCAAATTGTAAAAAAGCTCGATGACACAGAGCGAGTTTACCAGCTACTCGCGAACTTGCTGGCTTGTAGCTCGTCAACATTTCTCAATATTGATGATCCGCCATTTTTTTAAATATTGTATTTTATTTATTTACGATATTATTTTAATACACCAACGATATACAAATAATATGTACCCCATTTATATATATTTGACATTTGACATCTAGAAAATGAGCAACGCCATCTGTTTTCAACGGATTGTGATATAAGCTATTAGTGGCAACATTGGGCGGTTCATTCGATTTCAATTAGAATCGTTCTTCGTTCGTTCAGTTCAGTCGGTCGGTCTAGCCAGCTCACAGAGCCAGCCAGTATTTCTACTTCTGTGATAATCTGTGACTCTAATCTAATTGGTCGTTCGTTCAGTTCGTTCGAGACTTCGAGTTGAGTGAGGGAGTGTTTGATAGTTTTCGGAAAGTTTTGCCCGTTTGTGACGATGTTTTCTTCGCTTTTTTAATGTTATCTCGTGTTATATAGTGATTTTTGTGTGTGATTGTGAGGATAAAGTGTTCCAATTGTGTATGAATCAATCGGTAGCGTAATCGCGCATCCACCACCGGAGTGCCATTCGTACGAACTTTGTTTTCAAAAGTTTGACAAAGTTTCGAGTCGGGAGCGGCGTTGCGTACGCGCTGTGATGTCTCAACATAACTTTCAGCCGTCAAATAGGTTCGACTGAAAGGGTTCGTCGAACACATATCGCAGAGAATGGAGTCGAGCTACGTAGGTGAGTGCAGGGGGCGGCGTTCGCGCTGGACCTTGAGTCGGCGCGAGCCCGAGAGCTTGAACGGCGGCCGAGCTGTGCCGCCGCGGACCCTCGCGGTATCTTATCTGGCGATGTGTGCGCACACCGATAGCGGCGCGACTTTCCTCTCGCACTCGCGGAGATTATCCAGCGTCTGATAAGATGCCCCTCGCATTCCACAACCCACAAATAAGAATTTTAGGTCACATCCATTAGTCAAGATCTTGCCTGATTCTCCCATTATGCTGATCCTGAAATATCAAATGCTTCATAAACTCTTCATCTAGGGTGATGTGATAAGAAAAGTAGATTGGTGAAATGCAGAGGAAGGCTTTTTGTGTAATTTTTTAAACAAAGATTCATATACCTACCTGTGTGAAGTAGGTACAGTCGTGTAATATTGTAGAATGCACTGAAGATGGCTGACGCAGTTCAACTCTACTGGGCTGTGTAGTTGAATGAGCCAACTCATTATGATATAACATAAATAAATAATCAGCAGCTTGAAAAAGTTCACAAACTTCTTCGTGGTATTGATGGTTCAGTATCTAGGCGACTATTAAATGAATTAAACCGTTTAAATAGTTCTAGGCCTAATATTTGGTAGAAAACTAAATTAAGCTAAACTGATCTGACTACTCTTACTGCTACTGTTTACTGTTTGTAAACTGATATAAAGTTGTTTTGTTTGCTATAAATTGACCGTTCCAAAGTACCCACCATTTGATCTTAAACATAAGTAAATTAAATATTCTATTTCACTTGAAAGAATAAAATGCCCCTGTGACATTTGATCATATTGCTAACAGTTGTTGTTTATGCCTATAATTAGGTGTAGATAACTGTCAAGTGAACACAATTCAACTTTAGTAAGTTCTAAGTATAGATATTAAAATTGTACATGAAGTAGGATATGTGGTGAGGAAGGAGCAGGTGGCAAGTTGCCACATGTATCTGTCATGCACCAATTGTGTTAAAGAAAGTTGTATGAAATCTTAGACGGGCCGGCTGTTGAGCAGATCATATTCTTCCTCATGGAACTGGTTTGACCACTAGTGATGCTGCCATAGAGTGAGGCCTCACTCTGCTGGCACTCGACTAACTTTGGGAATACTGTTATTAAGACTCCACACTATAAGAAATAATATGATATTTTGTTGGGATATTTTGGAAATCAATAAAGGTATTATATTTAATATAAATATAATTGATCAATCATTGATTTAAATATGTCAATCAATGTTAATCTTGGCTTAAGTGCTGCTGGACGAAGATCCAGTGAATGCCAATCTTCGGCTCTCCTCGTCCAGTCTTTGCCAGCCGTTTTCCGCAAGTTGTCTCTCTATCTTGCCGGCAGGTGTCCTACACTAAGTTTACCAAAACGTGGTCTGCTGTGATTACCTTGGTTCTCTGTAGGTTCACTCATTATGAATACTATACATAGCCAAATGAATTATGGAAACGGTCTAAAATGTATGGCATAAAATTTTTACCTAAACGCAATTTTCGACTAGGTATATATAAATATTATTATTATTCCATAATTATTATTATTTTTATAATTTTTAAATAGCCTTAATATCATATTATAATATATTCTACCGCATCCAGTGAACCTTTAAGCAAAAGTTAATAATGGCTACTTGAAATCTCATTGGACACAACCTCTGTTTTTTTAGCTGGCTCTGTCAGATGTTTACCAAAGTTTCTAAAGAGGTCTTAGCTAAATGCTACCGTCGATAAGAAGGCTGGATGTGAAGTTTGAGCTCAACTTCCTACTGTATGGTTTATTTATACTTGATAATGCCTCTGATTATTATCCGATTAGCCCTCCCACCTATGACAATGTAGTCCACACTCAGCCTAAAAATTTCATGTGCTTAAGAATGCATACATGTGTTGTGTATACTTTATCTATCAACTGTCTCAACTAGTGATTCGTAAGTAAGTAAATTGTGTAGCAGTTGCAGGTGGGCAATATACGAATGGGCTCCCTTACAAGCCTGTCTTTGGACTCCACTCTCTGCCTTGAAATTCAAGGCACGCGCTGCTTTGGCGAAACACTTTATATTTGCACGGGTCTAGTCTATTTTGAGTCCACAGACCAGATGCAGTTGTAGAATTGGGGTGCTCAAAGTCAATTTCATTTCAGTAACTAAGTAGCAACTACCTACTGCATGGATAATTAGATTATTCTAGTCTGCGATTTGTCCGGTTACACATATTTTATTATCATACAAGCCCAAAATACACGTATGGTGGAGCGTTTCCCATTGTTCATTATTCCGTATATAAAGGAAAAGAAACCATTCCCCGCGCGGGACCCCCCCATCATAAATCTCAATGAAACTCTGCAGTCGGCGCACACATGCACCATCGCGGAGGAGGACACTGGGCGGCGGAACTATCTGCGGTGAAGGTAGCTAGCGGTGAATGAAGAATGAAGGGTTATCAATACTCTTCATTCTCAGTGGTTGCGTGCAGTTCAATGAATATATTACTCTCTACGTGCGGTCGGTACGCTGCGCCGCTCACATGCGTCGTCAAGTAAAAGTCCATCAATCATGTCAACGAATCTTTGTTGACTTTACGGATCATGTAATGTGATCACGCCGCCGCTGCCGCCACCGCCGGCCGCTGCCGCGCCGGGGCGCGGGCGCGTGTGAGTTTCGCACACTATGCTAAAGTTGCATAACTAAATAGGTACCCCCGTGAATTGCACGTAGGTATGCTGTGGTGTCAACACAAAACCAATCGAACTTAGTTCATAACGGTGACAATGAAAATTCGGTACTTGCTCCGTAAATATGAGACGCGGATAAACTGACTCAAATAGTGGATTTGGCATTCCTCTCTATGATTTTCAAACAATAGTGGTTAAAACTTTAGCATGCCACTTATGTTATGTATGGACCGAGCTAGGTCGCCTATTTATTGAGTTTAATTGAGCGGTACGCGGTTGAGCGTCACAGCTCGCCATCATGCCATCAACAAATTAACACATTTTTGGTCATCGTTGCCGCCGCGCTATGACACAAACGAAATGTAGGCAAAAACGACTAGACCTACATTGTATCTAAGGGGTAGCGGAAGTGTTAAATCCGAGACGAAAACTGACGAATTGACTTTTTGTCGGCTCCGTGACGTAAGTTAGTATGGTTTTGGGTCGACTAAGAATTGTGAAATTACGGGTTCGATTCCTGCACAGGGGAAATATTTATGTGTTAGAATTGGACCTAAAAACTGATGGAGGCCCACTGAGCTGGAGGATTGGCGACGGCGCTGGCGGCGGTACCCGCAACCCGTTTCGTGGAGTGTCGGTATAAAAAGATGACAATAGTCCGAACCATGTCGCGGGTAACGGGTAGTTAATAAATTAAAAAGTGAAGGCGCCGAAAGCCGACAGAATTCCCGTGAACTTTGACACGGTTTCACATTCGCAACCTTACGCGGCGACGCCGACGGCGACGACGATGCCGCATGCCGTGGCCACTGGCCGGTGATGTCACCGCGCTCGCTCACTGACAAACCGCCGCCGCCGCCACCAGCTCTGCTGCGCTCCGACACTAACTAGCGTGACAAATGTCCTGCAAATCAACTCCATGCCGCGACTCCTAAGATAGCTCGTGACATTACTCGCGCCTGACCGCGACTGAACCAAACAATTTGTATCAGTTTATTTTATTTGTAGAGATTGTTAATACCTATTACACAATACATAACGAGTCACCGCTGCGACCTAGTATTTTTGCACCCTCCGCGTATTTCACATTTGCATAATTATCTGTGGTACACTGCCTACAGTATTACTAAACAGCATAGTTTGAAGATTCATCCTATTCCGAAGATTGCTTGGAAGCATTGGCCGTAATGGAGCGCCGCGTCTTCCACAACCCTCACCTCGGCGGGTGAGGAGACAATGGCCTCACGCGCCTGCTGTCTCATTACTATTCATAGTCGTCCCAACTGCCGACTCTATATTTGTCCGGTTAGCTAACTGTCCTGCGGTTCATGGCAGCCACTTAATCGATACTGGGAACGCATATCCGGAGCTTAATCTACGGATTCTCGGTACTTTCAGGATTAGGAATTTGTAGTAGGTATTCCGCGAAGACCGAAACGACGGCTTCGAATCTTAATGAGTGACGTTAGTCGGTCAAGTGTGCCGATTCCTGATAAAATTGAAGACGGCAGTAGCCGACGCGACGCGTCCGCGGCAGTTTCCAGTTTCCTTATGGGGAATCTGGCCGGCACGAGTTTCTCGCCGAGATCGGCGTCGGATGCGGCATTCGTTGTTCAACATCGATTGAGGTATTTATTCCCTCGGCTATCCTGGCTTTCATTCCACGTTCTCGCGTGGGTTGAAGGGGGAATCCCGGATCCAAGTTCACTCCGAGCCAAAACTTATTCGTTTCGGTATATGTGTAGTGTAGACACAATACCTTCAATTGTCGGATACTTACGAAAATCCCTGAAACGAGAACTTCCCTTTGTAGTAAAGTTTGTTGAATAGAATATTCAATAGATACGTAGTACTCCGGCAGACAGCATAGATTCGGCAGGCAGGTGGTTGCGTGTGTGCCCGCGTCTGCGGTTGACAAGAGTGCGGAACATTTGCCGGGCGGAGCGTTGACATGCACGCGCGCCTACTGAACAGCGCCCGCGCCCTGAGCGGACTGCACGGCCTGATGCCTGCAGCCTGCAGCCTGCAGCGAGGGCTGGGACTAATAGCTTCGCATGTGTGGCTGTTAATAATGGTAGCCATATGGTAGGCAACCAATTTCCAACATCAATAGTCGGTGTCGAAGCGTAATAATATACCTAAAGCAGTTTTAGATAGTATTTCCAAAACCCTGACGTCGCCATAGCGCAGGGCTCGGCTTAGTCCAGAAATCCCATTAGTGTTTGTAGTTGAGTTTTTATCAACGGCAGAGGTCCGCAGTTGTTCGCAATGCATCGGTGCACTGCGGTGCTCCGCCGCACGCCGCACGCCGCCGCACGTGTCAGCAGCGGCCCCGCTAGCGCTAGCGAGTGTTTAATGAAGAGAAATTAGCGGGCGGGAGGAATTGCATCGCGCTGGAATGTTGGGGCGTCTCTGCGGCTCATCGGGCGCACGCACGGCCGCGCCCGGTGCGCTGGCTCGTTCTCAGCGGAGCCTGCGTCGCTTGAGGTGCAGGTTCCGTTTTTGTGCCGGTAACAGTGCGTAATGTGCTGTAATTACGAACAATTAAGATTATATTGTAGCCATATTGATGGTTGCTATGTGCTCTCTGTTTGCTGACATTGTTGACATTTCCTTTAATGAAATTCTTATTGATAAGTTTTACCCCATAATAATATTTCACAATGCGATCTGTAGTGGATTAGTCTCTGACTCGTATCATCAGGGGAGATAGTGGTCAAACGCGAACCTATTTATTAATAATAACAAAAATTAGTCAATCGACTTTCAAAAAGAGGTGTTATTTTATGTTCAAAGCAGACTAAACCAAATATTTCATAGCTATAGCTACCTGACATTGCTTTATAATATAATATACACGACGTCAGTTAATTATAGTTGTTGTATAAAATAAAAAGGTTTGATTTGAACAAGTGTAATTGTCCGTCTGAAGAAGATACAATCAAATGTTAAGCATGCAGGCAGGCAGGGCAAAGAACTTACAAATACTTGATGTCGGTGACATAACTAGTGGCGTACATATGACTTTCTAATAATATAGTGGTTACGTATGTAGGGCCGCCTACACCTGGAGGATGCCCAGCCCATGCCTCGTGCGCAGGCGCCGATTCTCTACCGCTATGGGTCATAATTATTATCGTTACGTAAGCGCATAACTTTACTATAAATGATGTATCACAAAAATAGATAAAAGTTCCACAAAGAAACATCAACGGCGCAACATGTTCATAATAGGACGATGTTTGTATTAGAGCAGAAACATCGCGTTGCACTTCATAAATAGTATTTAGCTTGGAGCGGGCAGACACGCGGGCGGACATATGGCGGAGCCGCGCCCGCCTCGGAACAAATAAACAAACGTTACATTCGGCCGGTTACCTACGGTTACCGTGCACCAGCTCATTTGTAGCCAACACTCGGCGCAACGTTCAATGCCGCCGTGGGAAGGAAGTGATACCGCTCATTTACGATGTCACCCGTCACTCAAGCATGTGAGCCAAACCGGTTCGGTGATACTAATTACGGAATTCAAATGACATATTGAATGACACAATACTAATAATGCTTGTTTTCGTGCCCTCGCCCACTGTGTCTGTGCCGCCATGCCATGCCGGATGGAATGACCCGTGATACAAATCATAGCTGTAGATGTAAGAACATTATCATCTATTGATTTATTTTTCACATCGGATTACATGGGCTAAATTACGTAATTATTAAAAAATCTGTTATAAAGACTTTTTTGAAGTAAACGCTATCCTGGCCTTGCTTTCGCTTTAGATACGAACTTAAAAAACTAGAACAAAACAAGTTTAACGTTTAGTGTCACAATGGGCGGTCTTATCGCTCAGAGCGATCTCTTCCAGACAACCATGATAAATGTATAAGAATAATGACAATGCAATAAGTAAGTGAACGCCCCATTAGAGGTGAACACAACATGCAATAGTAGTATTACACAACGCTACTTATTAAAATAAAGAAAATAATTTGTAGTTAATGTCACAAGATGCAATTTAGTAATTCGTGTGAAAATTACGAAAAAAGAATTTATGAAATGTATTGATGGAATCGACAAAAATATCCACATGGTGACATAGAGCATTGTACTGCATTATACCTATCGTAACTTTTCTGTAATGTGTCTATAAAATTGGTGTACAATAAAGAGTTTTCTATTCTATTCTATTGTAGGTACAATATACTATTATAAGTATTTTGTAGCTAACGGTGTCAGATTTTTAATCAAAATTCCTACGACAATATACTAATTGTCAGGTTCAAATTAACAAATTAACTTATATCTCCCTCTCAACTTCCGATCGCCTCGCACGATCACATTGTTCGTAACGCATTCACCAGTTTACTCCCCAAGTGAAGCGTGCGTAAAGAAGTTTTACTTCAAAAATTACCTGCCCCAGAAGGAAGCCGCACTTGACTCTACAATAATGACTGTGCTTAACTCGTGCACAATTTGTGCAAAAACTTGACCTCGCTCACCGGTATCGTATCTCCAGGTGACGATGCGTACGAATTCTCTGCGCGCTGACTAAGCAGCGATCAAACATTGTGTCAACTCGTGAAATCAACCGATTCCGCCGAGGGAAACAGAATACGTTGTTGCTTCTGTTCGTATTTGTAATCTGTACATGTAATGATTGAAATGGACGTCGTCTTCTGTTTCCGTTTACTTTGATGATATTTTGTAAATGCTTCGCCCACTTCCTTGTTGGTTTATAAGAAGTAATCTAGTAGGTAGGTAACGAGTATAGTCAATGTTACGATGACCTCATTGTCTGTGAGGCCTCGAACTGTCGACAGCAGTTTAATGCAGGTGAGATGCGCGGAGGCAGGCATTGCGGCCGGCCGGAGGTGTAAATTAGCGCCTGTTCACTTATTTTGTCTCACCGCTCACTCTGCCATTGTGTGGAGCCATTTCAGATAATAATATGGAATACTCAATCTATTGATTTATTTAGTTTAGTTTCCGTTGAGCTTGGATATTATCTTGGGTCTGCGCCGTTGTTATTCTGTCACTTCCAATAGTTATCGTGCGTCGTAGCAGCATCGTCGTACAGTAGCTATCAGCATCAATTAGAGACAAGTTTATCAATCGCTTGTGAACCGTATACTTGGGGCTTGTCGAGTTTATTTTGGACGATGTATTAGGATTCCCGTAGTAGTTACCGTGTCAAGTATATTTTGATGACGTACCGAAAGGAGGAACGCCATAAGGCATAGGTACTGTGCACACTTGAGCGAAGGTCGTCTGGTGAGTCAATGGGTTCGTCTGAGATTATGCAAGATCAACAACAAGACAATAATGTTTATCGATGCGAATCCACGGGACGCCGCGCCGCCTCTCCCGCTTCGCGGCAATGGGCCAGTATTGACATTCGCGTCGTTCCGTCCGCGCCTGGCCGACCCGTCACCAAATCAATATCTGCCTAATAGGACGTCGTCTATCATTATTGAAATGTATTGTAATGATAACGCTACTGAAAACTTGTGAGGCGCTGTTTGGCCCCTTCGACACAGAAAGTGAACATTGTGAGCGTTTCATCGTGCAGCATCGACTCATTGAAATGCTGCACTGACTTCACTAGCAGCAGTTGGCTATTAATAGCTACCTACATAATGTGCGATATTGCGTGCTTCAGTTAGCATGCAAATGTAGCATGGGGCGTTGTGCACGCGGGAACACTGACGCTTTCCTCTTTTGTTGCAGACGAGCGGGAGGATGTCCAAAAGAAAACCTTCGCCAAATGGATAAACTCCCAGCTGGTGAAAGTAAGTACTTAGTTTTTTCAAGTTTACCCGTCGAGTGAACGGTTTGTTCGACTCTTTGGTCTTTTTGCGAATTTGTTATTTGTCACGGTGAGCTCGCGCTCAGTAAGTACCGCGCTAGAGCTACATTGCGGCGATGCGTGTCTGTTGTATCGCCAATCGGACGGGTAATTAGGCGCAGCGACATGTGCGTTGCCGGCTGCTGCGGCCCGGCGGCGGCGGCGGCGGCGGCGGCGGCGGCGGCTGCGGTGCCGCCCGCGCTGTGGAATAATTTACATGCTCCATTTAGGACAGATTATGAAGGATTATGAACCAATTGAGTACAATGCCTGCTAGTGAACTTCTCGCAGTCAGTTATCTAAATGGCAGATGTCATTGCATTTACTTCTATGTTAAGTTCCGGCTTAAATTAAAAAGGTACTTAGATACTTAAAAATAGGTATCCGTTAATGGGATGGTTTCAGCTGATTAATTAAAAAGGTCCTAAGGCACTAATCTGCCCTTTTGGCCGTATTCGCGACGTATTTTATTTCGACGTAAAGACGTATTTCGCGACATACACACGAGTGCAACCCACGAAAGCTATAGAAGCTATAAGAAGCAGCGTTCTTCGTTGCAGAACGACAAGCCGCTGGTGGAGGACCTGTTCCTGGACCTGCGGGACGGCGAGATCCTGCTGTCGCTGCTGGAGATCCTCACCGCGCAGCAATATGTGAGGAGATATTCATCGACTTTCAAAATGATCAACAATAAATATCATAATATTTTATGTTGTTAATTTCGTCAAAGCAATTCGTTATACTAATGTTTTGCTGTATGTTAAGAAAAAATACATATCGGATATAAAATATTTATTTTTATATTGTTAATGTTTATTTACAAGTGAAATGTGTGTAGAAACGCGAGCGCGGGCGCATGCGCGTCCACCACATCAACAACGTGAACACGGCGCTGCAGGTGCTGGACGCCAGCGGCGTCAAGCTCGTCAACATCAGCAGCAACGATGTCGTCGACGGCAACCCCAAGCTTATACTCGGTAATATTATTATTTCTTTTTTATTTGGTTCGCAAACTGGTCGATACAACGGATGTACCTATTTAAAAAAGTAATAAAATGAACACTGTGTGCTGAACGACCTTCTAACATGGCGCGAACACAGTAGGCGTACAAATAGTCCACACTCAGTATTAGATAAGTTTTATATAAGTACCCGCATAATTCCAGTTTCGCCGCATTAACGCTGCATTTCCCGGGTTAAAAACCACTATGTTACTAAAGAATAGCTGCAAATTCCAAATAATCGAATGTCAATAACGTGATCCACCATGTCAAACGCCTTGGAGAAATCTGTATATATATTATGTATGTTGCATGAACTTCGTGTTTATTCTCTAATGCCTCGGTTATATCGCTGACATAACCGAGGAGATTCCTGCAAGAAAGCTATGCAGTTGGCAGGCGATCAGTATAGTTCATTTCATATTCTGTAACGTTCTAATCATATTCGGTAATGTGTAACTCGTATTCGGTAAGATATTTTTTAAGAAGATCTACCGTTTGCTCGAAAATATGAGTGAATCGACGGCGGTCCGCTTCCAGGGTTGGTGTGGAGCATCATCCTGCACTGGCAGGTGCACTACCACCTGAAGGAGCTGATGACGGAGCTGCACCAGACGAACCTCGAGAAGACCTTGCTGGCTTGGTGCCGCACGCACACTCAGGTGCGTCGCATACGCTTTCGGTTCGGTTTCCGTCGGGTCTCTCGCCGCTTTTGTAGTATCGCGTCCCTCGTCGTCCGTTACAGAACTACGCGGGCGTCAACGTGAAGAACTTCACGACGTCGTGGTCGGACGGGCTGGCGTTCAACGCCCTGCTGCACCGCTGGCGCCCGCAGCTCTTCGACTTCGCGGCCGTGGCGGCCCAGGGCTCCGCCGCGCGCCTCGACCACGCCTTCGGCCTCGCGCAGCGCCACCTGCGCATCGACCGCCTGCTCGACCCCGAGGGTGAGCCGCCGCCGCCGCCGCCGCCTCCCTCTGCCGGAGCGATGCCAACAATGAATCCCCTTTCGTCGCGATTCCAGACGTCAACACTCCCAATCCCGACAAGAAGTCGATCATGATGTACCTGATGTGCCTGTTCCAATCGCTGCCGCACTCCGGCGACGACGTGACCTCGCTGGCGTCGCTGCCGTCCGAGCCGGGCACGCCGCGCGCGGACGCGGCGCCCGCGGCGCTCGAGGCGCCCGGCGCGGCGCCCGAGGCGCCCGGCGCGGCGCCCGAGGCGCCCGGCGGCGTGCCGTCGCGGCCGCTGTCCACGGCCACCACCGGCTCGGCGGAGCTCGGCGGGTACTACGCCGCCTTCGAGGAGGTGCTGGCGTGGCTGCTGGAGGCCGAGGAGCGCCTCGCGGCCGCCGCGCCGCCGGCCGACGTGTCGCTGCAGCAGGTCAAGGAGCACTTCCACAGCCACGAGGTGGGTCCCGGGACCGGGACCGGGAGCGCGCGTCCCGCGGCTCCGGCGGCGCCTACAGTCCCGCTCGTTGCAGAGGTTCCTGCTGGAGCTGTCGGAGCACCAGAGCCGCGTGGGCGGGGTGCTGGAGGAGGGCACGCGCCTCATCCTGGAGGCGGGGCTGTCGCGCGAGGAGGCGGCCGAGGTGCGCCTGCAGGTGCGCCTGCTCAACCAGCGCTGGGAGCAGCTGCGCCAGGCCGCCATGGCCACGCAGGCGCGCGTGCACGCCGACCTCATGCGCCACCAGCTGCACCAGCTCGACCTCTTCCGGTGAGCGCCGAATCCGCCGCGCGGCTCGGAACGAAACGGGTCGGGTTGTATGAAGAAAATCGTTGATGAATTTTTCAGACAATGGTTAACGGAGACGGAGGACCGCATCTCGCGCATGGGCTTCGAGCGCGGCGGCGGCGCCGCGGTGGAGGCGCAGCTGCGCGCCGTGGCGGCGCTCCACGCCGACCTGCGTGCGCAGCAGCCGAGGGTCGACGCGCTCGCCGACTGCGTCATCGTCGTCGACGACGACCAGCACGCCAACAGTGAGTGCGCCGCGCCCTCCGCCGCGCCCCCCGCCCCGCGGCGCCGACTGACCGCCGCCCGCCTCTCCCCGCAGGTGTGACGGAGATCGAGGACCAGCTGCGCGCGCTGAGCGAGCGCTGGGCGCACACGTGCCAGTGGACCACGCAGCAGCTGCAGCGCCTCACGGAGCTGCGGCGCCGCTGGACGCTGCTGGACGAGGAGCACGCGGCGCTGCTGCACGCGCTGGACGGCCTCGAGGCGCAGCTCAAGGAGGTACGTCCGCGCCGCGCCGGGTTGCGAGGCGCCGGGGACGATGCGGCGAATGTAATGCGCGCCGGTTGCAGATGGAGGCGAACCCCGCGGCGGAGGTGGGGCCGGTGCTGGCGCGCGTGGCGGCGCTGCAGCGCGCGCGCCACGCGCTGGGCGTGCAGCAGCAGGCGCTGCAGCGCCACGCCGAGGCGGCGGCGGCGCTGGCGCCCGGCCCCGGCGCCGCGCCGCCCGGCCACGGCGCCGCGCCGCCCGGCCACGGCGCCGCGCCGCACGGCGCCGGCGCCGCGCCGCTCGAGCGCGCCGAGGCGCTACAGGACAAGCTGGAGGCGCTGCTCATGATCCTCGACGTGCAGGCGTCCCGGGTGAGTTTCCGCGAGCGCTCCGGCGCGGCTCCCACGCGCCAGGATGAAGCCAGATGTATATCTGACGATAACTCGAAAGAGATCGGACACGTGTGGCAAGCTTCACCTTCAATGGCTTCATATTTTGTAGTGTCGAGCTCGAGCGCTCACAATTCTATTTGCTTGGCTGTCGATTTTCGGTTCATCGATATTTTATGGATTCGTGCCGTGACAGATCAAGGAGCTGGGGTTCGAATTCGACATCGACACGACGACGTCCGCTCCGTCGGCGACGGCGGACGGCTCCGTCACCACCACCAGCACGGTGACGGTGGCGACGCCCCCCCCGCGATCCGCGCCGCCCGCCTCCTCCGCCGCGCACGCCAAGAAGCCGCGGCTCGACAGCGCCAGCGCGGACTTTCAGGTCGGGTACAGGGCCTTCGAGGACTGGGCCGATCGAGCCGAGAAAACGTTGGAAAATGTAAGTTTCTTCCGAATCTGTCGTAAAAATGTACAGTTTACCTTGAGCGTAGAATAGGGCGGGCGATCACATCACTCTACCCTTTCCATTCCAGTGTAAAGCGACGCTGGAGAGCGGCGGCGCGCGCGCCGAGCCGGCGGCGACGCTGGCGCGCCTCGACAAGGAGATCGCCGAGCAGCGCGCCGACTTCGCCAACGTCGAGGAGATCCAGCGCCGCCTCGCCGGGGAGGCGGGGCTCGAGGGTACGCCGCGCCCCCCGACGCCGCCGCCGCTCGGACCCCGTCCGCGCACTGACCGCCTTCCGCTTGCAGAGGACGCGGCGAGGCACGCCGAGAGCATAGCCACTCTGAAACGACGCTGGGAGGACATCCTGCGAACGTCTCTCGAAATACGAAACACGATCGACTCGCTCGAGGAGGCCGACGCGCTCGACGCGGACGCCGCCGCCTTCGAGCGGGAGCTGGACGACATCCGCGAGTGGAGGACGCGGACGAGCGCCGAGCGCGCCTCCAACAACCAGCTCGTGCATCTGCGGAACAAGCTGCGCGCCGCGCGCCGCCTCGACGCTGCGCGCCGCGCGCTGGACGAGCGCGCCGAGGCGCTGCGGCCGCGCCCGCTGCCGGTGCCGCGCCGCGCCGCGCTGGCCGCCGCCGCCGCGCGCCGCGCCGCCGCCGCCGCCGCCGAGCTGGCGGCGCTGGCGGCGCGCGAGGCGGCGCTGCGCCGCGCGCTGGCCCGCTCGCCGCCGCGCGGCGCGGACGCCTTCCGCCGCGTGCAGGCGCGCGTGCGCGACCTGGAGGCGCGCATCCTCGCCGAGCACGCGCTGCTGGCCGAGCGCGGCGCGGCGCGGCGCCAGGCGGACGCGCTGGCGGCGCTGCGCCGAGAGTTCGACGCGCTGCAGGCCGAGTACGACGCCGCGGTGGCGGAGCGCCGCGGGACCGACGAGCGCGGAAGCCTGCAGGAGCTCGACTTCCGAAGCAGCGTCGAGAACCTCGTGACGAGGTTCGAGGACTCCCGGACCATTTTAGACACCAAGATCGAGAAGCTCGAGAAAGGTGAGTACCGCAACGACGTATTGGTCTATATTTTCTTCTTTGTTAGTTAAAAATTAAAACGTCGGTCGATCACCATGATGTATTTGACGGTGCTGTTGATGGTTGCGTTTCAGGGCTGGAGGCGCTACAACAGCTGGAGTCGGAGTCGCGCGCCGTGGACGCGTGGGTGGAGCGCGTGGAGCGCTTCGTGGCGGAGGCCGCGCCCGTGCCCGTGGGGGAGGTGGACCGCCTCGAGGCGCTGCTCGACGTCAGCAATGTGAGGCCGCGCGCTCGGAGGTCGGACGCTATTCCCGATACGACGTTCATTATTTTGTAACTCGCACAGAAATACGACGAAGAGAGCCAGACGTACGCCGACAAGCTGGCGAGCGTGGAGGCCGCCAAGGAGGCTCTCCTCGAGGACTGCGCCGACGCGCTCGCCAAGTCCCTGCACGCAGATGCGGCGGCGCTGCGCCGGCGCTTCGAGGCGAGCGTCGGCGGCGCGCGGCGCCTCAACGAGGCGCTGCGCCGCGCGCTGGAGCGCTCCGAGGCCGTGTTCCGCCAGCTCGACGAGGTGGAGGCCTGGCTGCGGGACGTGGAGGGCCGCCTGCCGCGCGAGGACGAGTGCGACATCACCGACTCCGCCGAGCTGTACCGGATGAAGGCGCGCTTCCAGGCGCTCAAGGACCTGTGCGACGAGAAGACGCCCGAGTTCCGCGCGCTCAACGAGGCCGGTGAGTGCGGCGCGGCCGGCGGCGGCGCCTTTCGCGGCGCCCGGCGCGGCGCCCGGCCGGCTCTGACGCGCTCCGCTCCGCAGGGAACGACCTGCTGCTGGCGGCCGAGGCGCGGCAGCCGGCGGCGCTGGTGCGGCGCGTCACGCACGTGAACGCGCGCTGGACGGCCGTGACGCACGGCGTGTACGAGCGGTACAAGGTGCTGGCGGAGGCCTGGCACGAGTCGGGCGAGCTGCGCGCCTGGCTCACGCAGGAGGCGGCGTGGCTGGACGGGCTGCAGCGGCGCCTGCGCCGCTCGCCCGACGCGCCCGCCGACGCGGAGGAGCTGGCGCACGAGCTCAGCGACCTCGAGAACTACGTGCACAACCACTCGGACGCGCGCCTCGAGCGCATCCAGGACATCGGCCGCCAGCTGGTGGACGCGCACATCATGCCGGCGTGGATCCGCGCCGAGGTGGCCGCCGTGTCCGACCGCTGGCGCCGCCTGCGCGCCGACGCGGCGTCGCGCGGCGCGCTGCTGGAGCGCGCGGCGCGCGAGGCGGCGCGCTCCGAGGTGTCCGTGGACTCCCTGCAGCAGTGGCTGGGCGCCGCGGCCGCCGCGCTGGACGCGGGCGCCGACGCGGCGGCGGCGCGGCGCCTGCGCGACGAGCTGGGCGCCCGGCGCGAGCTGCTGCGCGACGTGGAGCGCCAGGCGGAGGCCTACCGCAGCGGCGGCAAGCAGGAGGCCGCCGCGCGCCTGGGGGAGCAGCTGCAGCTGGTGCAGGTGCGCCGCGCCTCGCCCCGCGCTCGGCCCCCGCTCCGGCCCCGCCCGACGCTGACGCTCCGCCTGTCCGCAGAGCAAGTTCCGCGCGCTGGAGGAGCGGCTGGCGGCGCCGGACGGCGGCGGCGGCGCGGCGGCGGAGCCGGCGGCGCGGCTGGCGGCGGCGGCGGCGGCGCTGGCGGCGGTGCAGCGCGGCTGCCGCGCCAGCCTGCCGCTGACGTCGGCGGACCCCGACACCGTGCGGGCGCAGCTCCGCACCTGCCTGGTGACTATACGCGTTCCGACTTTGATTATAATTATTATTACAATAGAGACACTCGTGCGGTCCTCGGAAATGTCAGATTCACCCGCCGCGCCGTTGCGTTAAGATATGTCGGCTCCGACCGTGTTTTTACACTTGATTTAAAAGAACGAAATGAATCTCACACCAGGATATCTCGATTATAGACGACACAATTTTTTTTATAAAAAAAAATAAAAAAAAAATACAATATTAGAAGTATTCCCTTTATAAACGTTATAATTCAAACGTAAATTCTCGTACCGTACCCGACAAGACGTCATACTAAAGAACATACTTAGGTTATTTACCTAGACCCCTGCATGCCGAGGTATAGAGAGCGCGATGAGCTCACGCCCACCTCGGGCAAACCACACGACGCAGTGGACGACAAAACGAATTACAAATTCCATCCAGAGATACCTTATGACGCCGCTGAGAACTTCCGAGCCGTTTAAAAAACTTAACGACGAAAATTTTAGTACTATATTTAAAAAAAAAAAAAAAAAATCTAATTTATTAAATGTATTCAAACCTGTTGTAGAAACCTATATAAAATATGTGATATGGTTTAGCCAAGGATCCCAACAGTCTAACACGTTGTTTTCGTCACGTGTAGGCGCCGAGCTGTCGTCCTCGACAGTCACGTTGCAATACGCGCTAATATGAACATTGTGTTAAAGGCGTTTCGATCGATTTTTGCACCGACACGCTTCGATGTGCTAATTTTTGATTCGGTCATATGCGTCTCGGGAAGTTTAGAGCGGCCGCCGCCGCAATATTGTACCGGCGAAGCGGAACCAACCGCCCGCCGCGCGCGGCCTCGGGGGTTTTTGTTCATCATCATCATCATCATCAACATCAACATCAACATCAACAACCCATACCGACCCACTGCTAAGCGGCCTTTCCCTAACTTTCGTGAGGAGGTGTTATTTTTTATAAATGCCTCCATGTATTATTTTAAGAAAGTTTTGTTTTCGGAATAAAAGTGATCACGGAATTCCTTCCCTTTCCTACAAGTTTTGATACAATTAAATCGCATATCTACGCCAAGTTACGCCAATTAGGGTTCTAGAAGTGAAACCGATCGAGGCTAACCTATGTTAAATTTTTATTTACTCATTTGTACTTCTTAAACAAACTGCAGTTTCCGCACATTAAAATTTAAAAAAAAGGTAGTCTCGTAGCGGGTCGGGGCAGCCCTGCCGTAGTCCCTCTCGCCTCGCGCTCTGCCCCTGCGGACGCACCTGCAGAGGTATCCTAATTCTATAGCAAAACGAAAAAAAAATGTTTACAAGGATTCCGAAACTTTCCTGGACACAATAATAATATATTCGTCTTTACAGCTACATATACCGGTGACTAGTGTGTCAACGATAATAATGGAACAAGCGACGATCGTAGATCATTCCTTATGTTACTAGAGATATTTCTCAGGTCCGTACAAAAATCATGAAATTGATTGAATTAAAAAAAAAAGTAGGAAAATTAATCGAATCCGAACGAAAACTGTTCCGTATGAATTAAATAAAATCTTAACAAATTTTTGAAGTTATACTTCTTTTGGCGCGATGGAGAAAAATGATGAGAGTGAATTTTTACGATGCGCGCGCACACCGACACCTAAATTTAACAGCATGAAGTTAGTTCTAGGTGGTATGAAAATTGATAACTATGTTCAAGTTGTATATTCTAGTATTTTTATATGTAGAACACGTGTTTCGTAAGGGTACAATTAAACAGTGTGAATAAATAAATATTTTTTGGTGTTTTTATTAAATCAATTTCATATACGACGGTGATACTAATAATTTATTATTTATTAGTATCTCTATATATATATATTGAATATTAGTGATAAAACTGATTTGAATAAACTGTTTTGAGTGCATTTATAGATTTGAGGTTAATTGTCGGTATGTATAATTTATTTACATCGTTAATTAAAAATTATTACATTATTATCTAAAAAATATTATTTTTTTCGTTTTGTTTTATTTCTGGTATATTAACAAATTTTATGTATAAATAAAAAAAAATAATAAATTTTCTATACTTGTTTATATTAACCTTAAATGCTGAATGTTTATTTTATCTTTGATCTTAACTGTTCGTTAAAATTTGATTTATTGATATTTCAATTATTTTTTATTAAAACAAACAAATTTTATTAAATAACTCTAAAAATAACGAGCACTGAGCTTAACATGATATATTTATATAAACATATATTTTCAATCTATTAAAGTAGTACTTGAAATAATCAAAAATAAATACTCATAAATAAACTTAAATAGAACAATATAAATAATTTTCTATACTAATTCGTATCTATCTACCTATGATCTTTTGCAGGTTTCTCTGAAACTAATAATACTACATGATTAAATTTCAATTTCTGTTTTAGTTTCCGAGATGTCTGAAGATATTATTCAAAGAAATGCACAATACTGTAAAAGAAGAAAATAATATAATAGAATATAATAACAATATAATAGAATATAATAATAATATAATATATATAATATAATTAGAAGTATAACTTCTAACGCGTGTACATAAGTACACACACTCTTTTTTTTTTTGAATTGAAAAGTGTTTCGAATGAATTAAAATACGTATGCTGGGTATTGGAAACGTCGCCGGTGGGTCGTTGGGTCGTGGCGCCGGCCGGGCCGGGCCGGGCACGGGCGCCGGCCGGGCCGGGCACGGGCGCCGGCCGGGCCGGGCACGGGCGCCGGCCGGGACGCCGATGGCCGCCAGCTGTTTGCGGATCCATCGAGTGGCGCGTTCGGACGCGCTGCGATTGTTTTCGAGTGTTACATTATATAGGAGGTCCCAGGAAAGTACCTTGAATATTGTAGATGAAAAATTTTACTGAAAGGAGACATTCATTGAATTTAAAGAAACAATTCGAATCAGTCGGTCCAGTAGAGACTTTTGATCCTTATAAGGCATCAAAAAAGTTTTTTTTTTAGTGTAAAATAACCATTTTCTTGCTGACTGAACATTTTTCCCAAATCTGTAAGTGCAGTTCAGAATATGTTAAAAAAATTATGAATAGTCTCCTAAAAACGTTTTCCCGTAACTATAACGGTTAAGGTACCTGCCCTTACTGTCCCGTCTCAAAAATTCACTCTGTATATTTAAAACGAACGTTTGAACCGCCCCAAGCTCGTCGCGTGCGGCGCCGCCGCGCCGTTGGAAGGATTCCATTCAACGGCATTAGTGCCGCCGGCGGCGATATACTCATGTTAGGTCATGTACGTGTCGTCCGCCTCGGTCTAGGGCCAATCGGTTCCAGGTTTTTTTGGTCCAAGTCTACCCGAACCCTAGAAATATAATAAATAAGACCCGTCGTCATAATGTGCTGGGATTCCCTCTATTTGCTCCTCAGTTTGTGCCTCGCGCTCTTCAAATGGATAGTGAGTGAATCGACGCAATCGAGACGGGGATGTCTCTGTCGGGTGGAGTCTCTGTGTACGTTGTGAACGAGAGGAAGAGGTTCGGAACTGACGCTCGCTCTTCCCCTCCGCAGAGGTTCTACCGCACGCTCAGCGAGATCAAGTCCGAGGTGGAGGCGATCATCAAGTCGGGGCGCCGCATGGTGGAGGAGCGCGCGGTGGAGGCGCCGCAGGAGTTCTCCGCCAAGATCGACGCGCTCAAGGAGCTGTACAACCGCCTCGGGGCGCAGATCACCGAGGCCAAGGGGCGCCTCGAGGGGGCGCTGCTGGCGGCGCGCGAGATCCAGAGCGACCTGCAGGCGCTCACGGCGTGGCTGGACGCGGGCGCCGCCGCGCGCCCCGGCCGCCAGGCGCTGGAGCTGGAGATGTCGCGCATGCAGGCCGTGCGCGCCAAGCTGGACGCCAACTACGACGAGTTCGCCAAGAGCTGCGAGCCGCGCCACCTGCAACCGCTGCGCGCGCAGATCGACGCCGTGCACCTCCGCTGGGAGCGCCTCCGCCGCCGCGCCGAGGAGCCGCCGCCGCCGCCGCCCGAGGTGAGTGCGCCGCGCCGCCGCGCCGAGGAGCCGCCGCCGCCGCCGCCCGCGCCCGAGGTGAGTGCGCCGCGCCGCCGCGCCGAGGAGCCGCCGCCGCCGCCGCCCGCGCCCGAGGTGAGTGCGCCGCGCCGCCGCGCCGAGGAGCCGCCGCCGCCGCCGCCGCCCGCGCCCGAGGTGAGTGCGTCGCGCCGCCGCCGCCGCCGCCCGCGCCCGAGGTGAGTGCGCCGCGCCGCCGCGCCGAGGAGCCGCCGCCGCCGCCGCCCGCGCCCGAGGTGAGTGCGCCGCGCCGCCGCGCCGAGGAGCCGCCGCCGCCGCCGCCGCCCGCGCCCGAGGTGAGTGCGTCGCGCCGCCGCCGCCGCCGCCCGCGCCCGAGGTGAGTGCGCCGCGCCGCCGCGCCGAGGAGCCGCCGCCGCCGCCGCCCGCGCCCGAGGTGAGTGCGCCGCGCCGCCGCGCCGAGGAGCCGCCGCCGCCGCCGCCGCCCGCGCCCGAGGTGAGTGCGTCGCGCCGCCGCCGCCGCCGCCCGCGCCCGAGGTGAGTGCGCCGCGCCGCCGCGCCGAGGAGCCGCCGCCGCCGCCGCCCGCGCCCGAGGTGAGTGCGCCGCGCCGCCGCGCCGAGGAGCCGCCGCCGCCGCCGCCCGCGCCCGAGGTGAGTGCGCCGCGCCGCCGCGCCGAGGAGCCGCCGCCGCCGCCGCCGCCCGCGCCCGAGGTGAGTGCGTCGCGCCGCCGCCGCCGCCGCCCGCGCCCGAGGTGAGTGCGCCGCGCCGCCGCGCCGAGGAGCCGCCGCCGCCGCCGCCCGCGCCCGAGGTGAGTGCGCCGCGCCGCCGCGCCGAGGAGCCGCCGCCGCCGCCGCCGCCCGCGCCCGAGGTGAGTGCGTCGCGCCGCCGCCGCCGCCGCCCGCGCCCGAGGTGAGTGCGCCGCGCCGCCGCGCCGAGGAGCCGCCGCCGCCGCCGCCCGCGCCCGAGGTGAGTGCGCCGCGCCGCCGCGCCGAGGAGCCGCCGCCGCCGCCGCCCGCGCCCGAGGTGAGTGCGCCGCGCCGCCGCGCCGAGGAGCCGCCGCCGCCGCCGCCCGCGCCCGAGGTGAGTGCGCCGCGCCGCCGCGCCGAGGAGCCGCCGCCGCCGCCGCCCGCGCCCGAGGTGAGTGCGCCGCGCCGCCGCGCCGAGGAGCCGCCGCCGCCGCCGCCCGCGCCCGAGGTGAGTGCGCCGCGCCGCCGCCGCCGCCGCCCGCGCCCGAGGTGAGTGCGCCGCGCCGCCGCCGCCGCCGCCCGCGCCCGAGGTGAGTGCGCCGCGCCGCCGCGCCGAGAAGCCGCCGCCGCCGCCGCCCGCGCCCGAGGTGAGTGCGCCGCGCCGCCGCCGCCGCCGCCGCCGCCGCCGCCGCCGCCGCCGCCGCCGCCGAGGTGAGTGCGCCGCGCCCGTGCCTCGGGTCTCACCCTCCGCTTGGTTTCACCCATCCGGCCGCTTTTCATTTCACGGGACGCTCGCGATCGTTTCGAATCTTTTCGTCTCGAAAACTCGCATTCTCGTTTCTGTCGTTGCGCTTTTGGTGTCACTGTTTATAAACGATCACGCAGTAACCTCGTCACGTTTCGCATTCGCATCGCATTCCTCGGAGCGGATCTTCGTCTGGTTTGCAACTAAACAACATTTAACCCACTAAAAGTCCCCGTGTGTCGTGTGCCCCGTGTGAAATCAAATAACGCAGAGGAGGCGCCGTGGGAGGACCCATCTGTACATACGACATGTAAATACTCGGTGTCGGTGTGTCGCGTGCCGGGGACGCTTCGTGTCGCGGCGGGACCGCGGCGGAACCGCGGCGGCACGCTGGATCACGCTTGCATTCATCCATCTCATCGGGCCGGCGGGACTGAGCGCCCTTTGTGTTGCAGGCCGGGGCGCCCGCGCCGGTGCCGGCGCCCGAGGCCTACGAGAACATCACCGACACGATCAAGCGGCGCCTCGAGAGCCCGCTGGGCTCGCCCGACACAGAAAAGCCCGAATTTAAAAAGTCAAAGATTCCGCTCGCGCTTAAAAGCCCCGTGCCGATCAAGAGAGAGCTCAAAGAGGGGCGCAGCCGCGCCTCCTCCGCGGAGCGCACGCCCCCCGCGGCCCGCGGCCCCGCTACGCCGGGTGACTTCGCCGGGCCCGCCTCGCCCGCCTCGCCCGCCTCGCCCCGCACGCCCGGCAAGGACAGCAGCACCTTCAACCTGCTGGCGGACAGCGACCTCTTCACCCGGATATCGAAGAACGAGCTGGAAGCGCGCCCCGCCCCCGCCCCCGCCGCCGCCCCCGCCGCCGCCCCGGACCCGCGCCGCGCCGACCGCTGCCACGTGGTGAGCGTGCAGGAGCGCGAGATCGTCAAGTCGACGGTGACGCTGGAGCCCTTCGAGGCGGCCGACGCCGTCGTCGAGTTCGTGCCGCGCCGCGCCGAGCCCGTCGAGGTGCTGGACGACACCGAGAACGACGACTCGTCGGACGAGTCCGCCGCCGACTCGGCCGACTCGACGGACGCGGACGGGCGCGGCGAGCGGCCCGCGGTGGACCTGGGCTCCGAGCCGCGGACCTTCGTGGTCGAGGTGACGACGCTCGAGCAGCGCCGCCGGCCCACGCGGGGCGTGCTGTCCGGCGGCGCCGTGCTGCCCCGCGCGCGGGGGCCCGCGCCCGCCGCGCCGCGCGACCGGGCGGCGCTGCCCGAGCCCTCCGCCACGCCGCGGGCGGCCGCCGCGCCGCCCGCCGTTCCGCCCGCCGCGCCGCCCGCCGCGCCGACTGCCGACGAGGACGTTATCTATTCTGAAGTCGAAGACTTGCCGCAGGTAACCCTAGCGATATGTATCGTCGACGCGTTTCTATAATCAGGTTTAAATAATCACGGTTTGGAACTCGAAACGTTGTGGAACCGCCTGACGCCGTCGATCGATAGGAATGCGTTCACTTCTCACCGGCGGCAACGTAGATACGTTACACGTGTTCGTTTAGTTCGATATTGTTTTTACCGGCGGGCGTTACTGATTCGAAACGGTCGTAGTTTACGTAAACTGAAATGAGACAAATTAATTAATAACCCGGTCGATGAGTGCACTCGACACTCGCCGGCACCTCGAGGCTGCGCCGACGCCGCCGCGCGTCGCTAGTCGGACATCAAAATGTACTCAACTCTTAAAGTTTGCTATGGAACAAGTATACTATTTCATAAGAGTCCGAAAGCGACGCCGGTGGCTGGGGCGCCCCGCTCCCTCGCCGCCCACACCACCCCCGCCCGCAGCGCCCCCTGGCGGCCGAGGCGCCGGAGGAGGCGGCGCCGCTGTCGACGTCGACGCCGCTGAAGGCAGAGCCCGCGAAGGCGCAGGTGGTGGCCATGTCGCCCAAGCAGCCGGCCGATGCGGATGCGCCGCCCTCCGCCCCCGCCCCCGCCCCCGCCCCCGCGCGCTCGCACATCCCGCTCAGCAAGGAGCGGCTCCGCAGCGTCGACAAGTACCAGCGGACAGATGACGCCGAGAAGGTGAGAACCATTGCGTTATTATTTGGAAAACTAGTTGTGCCTTCGAATTTGGAAAACAAATTAATTTGTTGAATCACTTCGGAGCCTATTTGAAACACACTTTCGGACGGACAGACGGACATTCCGAAAACGACCGTTTATGATCACATCGATTAGACATCGCATAAATAGCAGTTTTCACGTAAATTTTGGCATTTAATTTAAAATGATAAATTGATCGAATGGCTGACGCGATCGTGCGCTCTCTCCCGCAGACGCCGCCGGCGTCCCCGCGCGTCGCGGCGGCCCCGGGCGCGGGCGGCGCGGAGTCCCCGCTGCGGCTGCGGTTCGGCGCCGCGTGCGACGAGGAGCTGGCGGCGTTCGAGGCGGCGGCGGGCGCCATGTCGCGGCGCCTCGACGTGACGCTGCTCACCGTGGGCGGCGTGAGCGCCGAGCGCGACCCGGGGAAGCGCCTCGAGGTACCGCCCCCCGCGCCCCCCGCGCCCCCCGCGCCCCCCGCGCCCCCGCACTAATCGCGCTCGCGGCCCGCAGATCCTCAAGAGCCAGCTGGGGCTGGTGGCGCCGGACGCGGCGGCGCTCATCTCGCGCGGCGACTCGCTCGTGTACGCCACGCACAAGCGGAACCCGCCGCTCGCCGACTACATCCAGGCGCACTTCCAGGTACGCCTCGGAACCTTCCCGCTGCCGGCCCCTGCCCGAGGAGTGCGCATGTGTATGTGTGTACGTCGCGGTTGCAGGACACGCTGCGCAGCAAGTGGTCGCTGGTGATGGCGGAGGTGGAGGCCAAGCGGAACCTGGCGATGGCGGCCGAGGACGACATCAAGGAGCTGGAGCGGCTGCTGGCCACGCTGCGCGCCGCCGGGGACGCGCAGGTGCGGCGCCGGCGGACGCACCTCGTGGCACTGGCGAGGATGGCGCCGGTCGTCTTTTAAATAGTTAACCGTCGCCGCCGTAGGAGCGAGGCGGTTCTGTCGATGTGACACTAAACAGCGTAGTTTAGCTGACGCCGCGGCTCGCGGGGCTCCTACTATCTTCGACTATCGAATACGAGCTGCACCCGGCGGTTTCACCCGCGCAGTCCCGTGTCCGTAACGATAACATATTGTCTATGTGACTCGCCGATCGTGTAGCTTGCCATAGGTAAAATATGTTTTAAAATCGGTTCAGTGGTTTAGTCATGAAAGCGGAACAAACAAACGAACTCACATACGCATTTGTAATATCACTTAGCATATCGGTATCGATAGTGCTCAGGGTTAGGTTTTGGAACTTCCACGTATTAGATTTGGAAAAAAAATTGGAAGAAAATAGTCAACGATCGTCGCCGGTTCCTCTCGATCGGACGTATTCCTAATCCAATGGGATCGTCGGGGAACTTTCACAAGAGGCCCCTCGGAACCCCTAGGAAAATAACAATATGTAGCACGTTGAGTTGGTTCGTGGCGCAGACCGGCCCGCTGCAGGCCGCCGCGGCGCGCGCGGCCGCGCTCGCCCGCGCCCTGCGCGCGCAGCACGTCGCGCTCCCCGACACCGCGCCGCTGCACCGCGCGCTCTCCGCCGCCGCCGCCCCCGCCGCCGCCCCCGCCGCCGCCGCCGCCTCCGACACGGTACGTTAGGGTCCGCCGCGGCGCGCGCGGCACGTCGCGCTCCCCGACACCGCGCCGCTGCACCGCGCGCTCTCCGCCGCCGCCGCCCCCGCCGCCGCCCCCGCCGCCGCCGCCGCCTCCGACACGGTACGTTAGGGTCCGCCGCGGCGCGCGCGGCACGTCGCGCTCCCCGACACCGCGCCGCTGCACCGCGCGCTCTCCGCCGCCGCCGCCCCCGCCGCCGCCCCCGCCGCCGCCGCCGCCTCCGACACGGTACGTTAGGGTCCGCCGCGGCGCGCGCGGCACGTCGCGCTCCCCGACACCGCGCCGCTGCACCGCGCGCTCTCCGCCGCCGCCGCCCCCGCCGCCGCCCCCGCCGCCGCCGCCGCCTCCGACACGGTACGTTAGGGTCCGCCGCGGCGCGCGCGGCACGTCGCGCTCCCCGACACCGCGCCGCTGCACCGCGCGCTCTCCGCCGCCGCCGCCCCCGCCGCCGCCCCCGCCGCCGCCGCCGCCTCCGACACGGTACGTTAGGGTCCGCCGCGGCGCGCGCGGCACGTCGCGCTCCCCGACACCGCGCCGCTGCACCGCGCGCTCTCCGCCGCCGCCGCCCCCGCCGCCGCCCCCGCCGCCGCCGCCGCCTCCGACACGGTACGTTAGGGTCCGCCGCGGCGCGCGCGGCACGTCGCGCTCCCCGACACCGCGCCGCTGCACCGCGCGCTCTCCGCCGCCGCCGCCCCCGCCGCCGCCCCCGCCGCCGCCGCCGCCTCCGACACGGTACGTTAGGGTCCGCCGCGGCGCGCGCGGCACGTCGCGCTCCCCGACACCGCGCCGCTGCACCGCGCGCTCTCCGCCGCCGCCGCCCCCGCCGCCGCCCCCGCCGCCGCCGCCGCCTCCGACACGGTACGTTAGGGTCCGCCGCGGCGCGCGCGGCACGTCGCGCTCCCCGACACCGCGCCGCTGCACCGCGCGCTCTCCGCCGCCGCCGCCCCCGCCGCCGCCCCCGCCGCCGCCGCCGCCTCCGACACGGTACGTTAGGGTCCGCCGCGGCGCGCGCGGCACGTCGCGCTCCCCGACACCGCGCCGCTGCACCGCGCGCTCTCCGCCGCCGCCGCCCCCGCCGCCGCCCCCGCCGCCGCCGCCGCCTCCGACACGGTACGTTAGGGTCCGCCGCGGCGCGCGCGGCACGTCGCGCTCCCCGACACCGCGCCGCTGCACCGCGCGCTCTCCGCCGCCGCCGCCCCCGCCGCCGCCCCCGCCGCCGCCGCCGCCTCCGACACGGTACGTTAGGGTCCGCCGCGGCGCGCGCGGCACGTCGCGCTCCCCGACACCGCGCCGCTGCACCGCGCGCTCTCCGCCGCCGCCGCCCCCGCCGCCGCCCCCGCCGCCGCCGCCGCCTCCGACACGGTACGTTAGGGTCCGCCGCGGCGCGCGCGGCACGTCGCGCTCCCCGACACCGCGCCGCTGCACCGCGCGCTCTCCGCCGCCGCCGCCCCCGCCGCCGCCCCCGCCGCCGCCGCCGCCTCCGACACGGTACGTTAGGGTCCGCCGCGGCGCGCGCGGCACGTCGCGCTCCCCGACACCGCGCCGCTGCACCGCGCGCTCTCCGCCGCCGCCGCCCCCGCCGCCGCCCCCGCCGCCGCCGCCGCCTCCGACACGGTACGTTAGGGTCCGCCGCGGCGCGCGCGGCACGTCGCGCTCCCCGACACCGCGCCGCTGCACCGCGCGCTCTCCGCCGCCGCCGCCCCCGCCGCCGCCCCCGCCGCCGCCGCCGCCTCCGACACGGTACGTTAGGGTCCGCCGCGGCGCGCGCGGCACGTCGCGCTCCCCGACACCGCGCCGCTGCACCGCGCGCTCTCCGCCGCCGCCGCCCCCGCCGCCGCCCCCGCCGCCGCCGCCGCCTCCGACACGGTACGTTAGGGTCCGCCGCGGCGCGCGCGGCACGTCGCGCTCCCCGACACCGCGCCGCTGCACCGCGCGCTCTCCGCCGCCGCCGCCCCCGCCGCCGCCCCCGCCGCCGCCGCCGCCTCCGACACGGTACGTTAGGGTCCGCCGCGGCGCGCGCGGCACGTCGCGCTCCCCGACACCGCGCCGCTGCACCGCGCGCTCTCCGCCGCCGCCGCCCCCGCCGCCGCCCCCGCCGCCGCCGCCGCCTCCGACACGGTACGTTAGGGTCCGCCGCGGCGCGCGCGGCACGTCGCGCTCCCCGACACCGCGCCGCTGCACCGCGCGCTCTCCGCCGCCGCCGCCCCCGCCGCCGCCCCCGCCGCCGCCGCCGCCTCCGACACGGTACGTTAGGGTCCGCCGCGGCGCGCGCGGCACGTCGCGCTCCCCGACACCGCGCCGCTGCACCGCGCGCTCTCCGCCGCCGCCGCCCCCGCCGCCGCCCCCGCCGCCGCCGCCGCCTCCGACACGGTACGTTAGGGTCCGCCGCGGCGCGCGCGGCACGTCGCGCTCCCCGACACCGCGCCGCTGCACCGCGCGCTCTCCGCCGCCGCCGCCCCCGCCGCCGCCCCCGCCGCCGCCGCCGCCTCCGACACGGTACGTTAGGGTCCGCCGCGGCGCGCGCGGCACGTCGCGCTCCCCGACACCGCGCCGCTGCACCGCGCGCTCTCCGCCGCCGCCGCCCCCGCCGCCGCCCCCGCCGCCGCCGCCGCCTCCGACACGGTACGTTAGGGTCCGCCGCGGCGCGCGCGGCACGTCGCGCTCCCCGACACCGCGCCGCTGCACCGCGCGCTCTCCGCCGCCGCCGCCCCCGCCGCCGCCCCCGCCGCCGCCGCCGCCTCCGACACGGTACGTTAGGGTCCGCCGCGGCGCGCGCGGCACGTCGCGCTCCCCGACACCGCGCCGCTGCACCGCGCGCTCTCCGCCGCCGCCGCCCCCGCCGCCGCCCCCGCCGCCGCCGCCGCCTCCGACACGGTACGTTAGGGTCCGCCGCGGCGCGCGCGGCACGTCGCGCTCCCCGACACCGTATGTAGTATGAACTACTACATTGTACATTTGATTTTGTGCTTTGATCTATAAATAAAATCAGTCGAACAAAATCACAATAAAAGAATACCATGAAACTACTGAGTCGGTATCATCATAATCGCAATGTTTTTGCGCCAAGCATCTGTTTTATAGTATAATATGTGACAGTGGGATGTGCGGGATCTTACGCCCCTATTGCGATGATACCGCTTTATGACGGCGCTTTATAAGAACGCGGGACGCACTACCCGGAAACGCTTGAATATTATCCGGTGCGCAGGACGGCGCCGCGGCGGAGTGCGGCGAGTTCGTGACGCGCGCCAACGTGGCGCGGGAGGCCGTGGCGCGCGCCGCCGCGATGCTGCGCGCCGCGCCGCTCGGCGGAGCGGACTACGATGACTTCCCGCTGCAGGAAGACGCGCTGGCCGTAAGTATACCTACATGCAGCCGATCCTGTTTTATAACTTTTTTATTTATGGTTTCCGAAATTGATTATTACCGTTTGGACAGAATTTATTAAGTTAATTTATTTAACTCATCCTAAAAATACACCCACCTGGATCGTTGATAATATTTAGTAAGAAAAACATTTTTTTTTTGTTTAAGGCTTGTTGTATACTACTGTATCCAACATATATTTATGAAGCTGTTAATTTTCCGTGCAAATAAAATAAGTACTCATTAAAATTTAAATCGCCATTAAAATGGCGAATAATCGATTCGCCATTTTCGATTCGCCATCAAAATTATTGAAAAATTAACATATTTAATAAAACGATAAGTCGGCGAATGTTGTCTAAAGAAAACTTCCTTCTATTTGGGAGAAGACCGCTTACCCTCGAACCCTATTACGCCTCGTTCCGTTGCATCCGCCGCCGTGCGTTGCGTACTCATAGCGGAACGTTTGCAGCGCGTGAAAGTGGCCATGGCGAACGTCCAGACGGCCGTAGACGACATCGAGGCGGAGTTCGCCGCGGCGGGCGGCGCGGCGGGCGGCGCGGCGGGCGGCGCCGAGGCGGCCGCGCAGGCGGCGCGCCTGCGGGACAAGCTGCGGGACGAGTGGGCCGCCTGCCAGGCGCACTACGAACAGAGATACGACAAGTGAGACGAGCTTTGATGCTTATGTTTGAAGATATCATTTGGAATATTTTTTAATATCGAATGCAGTTATCGTGGGAACATTATATTTTTTTAGAATATAGTGTGTGCGTGTGGGGACGACGTCGCGAGCGACGGCTAACGACGGATAAAATAATACGATAAAATAATACGATAAAATACTTTATTGAATTTGATCATAAAATCGCAAGTCGTCAGAGTCGACGTGATCCGTGCTCGCCCACAGGTGGAGTGCGTGCGCGCGCGTGTGGGCCGCGCTGTACGCCGCGCTGGAGGAGGGCGGCGCCTGGCTGGACGCGGTGGAGGCGGGCGCCGCGGCGCCGGGCGCGGCGGGCGAGGCGGGCGCCGCGGCGCCGGGCGAGGCGGCGGCGGCCGCGGCGGCGGCGCTGGCGCGCGGCGTGCTGCCCGCGTGCGGCGGCGCGCTGCACGGCGCCGTGCGCGCGCAGGCGGCGGCGCTGGCGGCGCGCTGGCGGGCGGCGCGCGCGCTGGCCGCCGTGCGCGACCTGCTGCACCACACCAGCCCCAACCCCTCCGACGGCACCAGCCTGGCCACCCGGAGCAGCCTCGCGCAGGTAAGGGCGCGCGGCGTGCTGCCCGCGGCGGCGGCGCTGGCGGCGCGCTGGCGGGCGGCGCGCGCGCTGGCCGCCGTGCGCGACCTGCTGCACCACACCAGCCCCAACCCCTCCGACGGCACCAGCCTGGCCACCCGGAGCAGCCTCGCGCAGGTAAGGGCGCGCGGCGTGCTGCCCGCGGCGGCGGCGCTGGCGGCGCGCTGGCGGGCGGCGCGCGCGCTGGCCGCCGTGCGCGACCTGCTGCACCACACCAGCCCCAACCCCTCCGACGGCACCAGCCTGGCCACCCGGAGCAGCCTCGCGCAGGTAAGGGCGCGCGGCGTGCTGCCCGCGGCGGCGGCGCTGGCGGCGCGCTGGCGGGCGGCGCGCGCGCTGGCCGCCGTGCGCGACCTGCTGCACCACACCAGCCCCAACCCCTCCGACGGCACCAGCCTGGCCACCCGGAGCAGCCTCGCGCAGGTAAGGGCGCGCGGCGTGCTGCCCGCGGCGGCGGCGCTGGCGGCGCGCTGGCGGGCGGCGCGCGCGCTGGCCGCCGTGCGCGACCTGCTGCACCACACCAGCCCCAACCCCTCCGACGGCACCAGCCTGGCCACCCGGAGCAGCCTCGCGCAGGTAAGGGCGCGCGGCGTGCTGCCCGCGGCGGCGGCGCTGGCGGCGCGCTGGCGGGCGGCGCGCGCGCTGGCCGCCGTGCGCGACCTGCTGCACCACACCAGCCCCAACCCCTCCGACGGCACCAGCCTGGCCACCCGGAGCAGCCTCGCGCAGGTAAGGGCGCGCGGCGTGCTGCCCGCGGCGGCGGCGCTGGCGGCGCGCTGGCGGGCGGCGCGCGCGCTGGCCGCCGTGCGCGACCTGCTGCACCACACCAGCCCCAACCCCTCCGACGGCACCAGCCTGGCCACCCGGAGCAGCCTCGCGCAGGTAAGTCCGACTTAGAGATCTCTCTGTGAGTGACACGGACGTCGATACGGGTCGCCGTTGCGGCAGAGTTGTTATTGTGCCGAGTCGTTAACTAACTTTTCACGGTGATTTACGTTCGACGCGCGATGATCATAATGGTGATCGATGACCTAGAAATTTATTCCTATAAATGACTTAGCAAACTGAGTAACAGCTATGTAAATAAAAAAAAATAGTTGTCATAATTTTTCCAAAAAATAACACGAATAAAATACATAACACATTGATAATAGTGTTCGAAACAGTTTGTTTGGTATAGTCCCCTCGAGGCGAGGGCGACACCGCACCCGCGCTCCACAAATAGACGTTTATTTCCGTCGCGGACGCTAAAATAACATGTATAATATTGTGGTGCCGCGGTGCCGCGATGCAGCCGCACAGAATGTAAACAATTATTATTGTTCGTCGACTAACATCTGCGGGCCGGCCCCGTCACACAAATGATAACAAATAATTAGCGTCGAGTCCGGGGAAGCGAGCAATCGCTAAAGAACGAGAGGCACATAAAATGTTGAGTGCCATTATCGAAACAAATAACTTATCCGAACGTCGGATGATCGACGCACTACTGTATTTATGTAGTTGGCAACACTGTGATACTTGGACTCGCCTGTCACACTTCTTCTGTGAGTTTTATGACACTCGAGTGGTCGAGTGACTCGTTGATTATTACAAAATAAATATTTTCATTACAACACTAGCTTGTCACCACGACTTTGTCCACGCAGGAAAAATAAACTACAGTTTATCAGTTTACAGTCAGTTAGTCTTATGTCCTCTCCCAGGGTTCTAACTATCTCCCTTCAACATTTTATCTAAATCCGTTTTGTCATTTAACCGTGAAAAGGGAACAAACATACAGAATCACGTCCGCTTTTATAATAACAGTAGGATGACGTCCATTGCTTTTAAACCAATCGCAATGAAAAGTTGTTTAATAACGAGCGATTTATAGATAAAGGTTGTAAAATGCTTTCATCGCGTCGTCGATTCGAACTAAACGCTTCGTGGAGACCTCTCGCACCTTCAACTTGATTTAACGAGCTCGTCTCTCGTCACTCGCCATTAGAGGGAGACAGCCGCGCCGCGAGGCGCGCGTGCGAGCGAGAGCGGCGATCGCTCGGTGACAGCTCTGTTCTCATCCGCACTGCGTTACGGACAACCCTAGTCAGCTGTTTGTAAATATTTCAATCGGATTGGATTGTGTGTTCCGACACTTAAATAAATAAATAAATAATATGTTTCGGTCTGCATTTCTGACCGATCTCACGATATGTCGGAAAACTTTCATGGAAAGACCCGAACCACATAAAATCGGGATGAATGGCGTAATAGGGTGTGTGTGTTCTCATTTTGCGCCAAAATGGCTAAATGGATATTGATGAAATTTAGTAGGTATACTTAAAGATACTTAAGGTCCTGCGTAAAGAAGTTTTACGTGGTTTTACTTCAAAAAGTTTCATTGCCTCGATGAGAATGCGAAATGAATACTTGCGATTCAAAATTAATTTAAGAAACAAATTATCGGTGTAATTACGGGGGTGATTATTGATTAATTAAGCGATTATGTTAACCGTAAATCTTGGCTACAATCCGGAGGGAATGAGATTCGCGAACGCCAGCGCAGCGTCGCCGCCGCCGCCGCCGCCGAAGACGGAAATGTGGGGACTATTCTACTATAGTTCCCGCGGTACTCCGCCCCTCGGAGGAAATGTTTGGATTATAATGTATAGATAATGACATAGCGTACGTACAAATCACAAGAAGTACGAGTTCTCTCTACGCAAGAAGCTACGGAACTTTCATTTTGTGGGATCCACTTGCACTTGACCGCTTTTTTTGGTTCTCATTTTGAAATTTATAAAATTCTGCCGTACAAGGAAATGAATTGATCCAAATGGAATCCCGCAGTATTTTGTCGCGCGCCGCGCCGCGGCTTCGCGGCTATTTCTGAATCCATGAAAATATTTGTGTCCCATCTCTTGTTTATATCCTAACTCCGAAACGTTCGATCGACCCGCGACTCGGTTATCTAATCTAGATCTTAGTAGCTCACAAATAGAGACCGGTTTCAGCTAAGCAAACTGTTATTCTAGGATTATAGCGCAGTAATGAAATATTGTGCTCTTCGCGTAGCGGGTGTTAGTTTCCCGGCGGTCATTTCTGTGAGTGTTCGTCGGCTGCGGCGCGTCGCGGCTGCGGCTGTCGCGCGTGAGTCGTGCGTGCGTCGTGCGTGCGTCGTGCGTGTGCCGTGCGTGTGTCGTGCGTATATCGTGCGTGAAGGAGCGGCCGACTTCCTTGCAGGCGCGGCAATGCCGTAGATCCGTATTGCTTCTCAACAATATTTTGTAGATTTTGTGTTGCATCCGGTGCCGGTAAATTCCGCATTTTTGGTTGAATATTATCGCGCGCTCCCTTCACTGTTGTACGCTATAACTCGTAAGTGTTATGCTATAATATTATAGCGCCGCGTCTACACGGAGTACTACAATGACAGCTCGTTGTTCCGCAGGCGCGCGCGGAGGAGCTCCGCGGCCTGGAGGCGCCCGGGGAGCGCCTGCGGGGGCAGCTGGACCAGGTAACTAGCCGTCTTCTGTCACTGGCTTTTTTGTAATGCTATCTTTGTCACTATTTTTTTCCCAGTATTCATAATGCAGATTATTAGTTAAAATATAGAGAAGAGAAGGAAAAAGAGAGAAGAGAATATGTTTACTTTTAAATTTATTTAACACAAAAAAACGTAGTTTGTGATTTCAGCTTAGTTTCATTGTGCTAGTATTTAACGCCGATCCGGTAGTGTTCCCCGAGGGGGCGCTGCCGAGAACTCGATCGGGCTCCGGCCTCCCGCGCCACGGAGGGCTCCGCGTCGGTCGGGGCAGACCCGAGCCTAAAACTTATTAGTGGTTCGGCCGCTATCTTATTGTACCGTTTATTATTGCCCGCGGCGGACGATTTTATTCAAAAATACGGCAACGAGTGCCATTTCTATCGGCGAAAGAATCGTAAAAGCGACAACTTTGGGGGACCGTCTCCCGGGAGCGCGAGGAACCTAACGAGCTACGTGACACCGATTTATTCTTTATCCGCCGCGGGGAGGGGGGAGGGACACGGCACGTGGCCGGCATCTACCTGGGACACCGTTCATGCCTAATGTGTTTCTTTGTCGAACTGAGTGATGACGCGCCTTCGCAATCATAACGGGGAACGTCATCATCTAACAAATATTACAGTACGAATCTAAGTGCTGCGTTCCACTGCACTGACACACATGAGGTGAATGTATTTGGCTACAGCAACCTTCAGAGGATAACTTCCTCATTGCTTGCACTCCACTGGCCAGTGCCACATGTACCTACCTACCTCCGTGCACCAACTGATCGAGAGTTCTGACCGCCCTAGGCTTATTATGGGGAAAAAAAATGTCTCGGTTTGTCTCAGATTTTCTCGGTGTAGTTGAAATGTGTAGGGTAGAACAATGATGCTAGATTAATAGTGCATGCGAAGACACGATTTCAGCGCCGAAGCGCGCCGTGGGTGGGCGAGCACGGCCGCCTCGCTATCCGTGCGTACCAGGCGCTGCTGCAAGTGGAACCGGCATCGTTACAATGCATTATCCACATAATAGATAGAGAGATAGATAGATTCGAGATTCGAGGAGGAACGGGGTTCGCGCCCATAGGTGTCGTCCCGTGTCACGTGGGGCGCCGTTAGCGGGCGCTCCACCCACACTAATGCTAACTCACCTGCAAACCTGCGAAATGGCAGCTTTTCTGTTCATAACGTATTTAGACTTTTGTCAAGTGTTCGTTTCGTAACAAAACAGCCTTGAGTAAGTTTCACGCTCACACAATTCAACCGAGTTTGTAATACGTTAGGCCAGCTAGCGTCCAATATGGACACAATGTGTCCAATGGACACATTCGATGAATTTTGAGACCGCCTTCGAGGATCATGCGAAACTGTGTGCAGATGTTTAAAAACTGTTCCGTTTATTTCGATAGACAAAAATGGACAAATCTTGAGTGATGTCGATTTGCCGGACTTCATTCGTCGTAACGCAACGACCATCGCACGTACAAATCAGATTGCTCATAAAGTTTACGCCCAATTCGAGAAACATAAACTACTCCAACTGATCCTCCTCCCGTCGCAGGCGCTGGCCAGCCTGGAGGCGCACCGCGCCCTCGTGTCGGGCAAGCTGACGGCGCTACACAAGTACACCGCGCGCCTCGACGCCGCGCTCGCCTGGGCCGGCGACCTGCGCGCCCGCCTCGGCGCCGCCGCCGCGCTGGCGCCCGACCGGCGCCAAGCCGAGCGCGCCGACGTCGCGGTGAGTACCCGCGCGCCGCGGCGCCGCGCTCGCCTGGGCCGGCGACCTGCGCGCCCGCCTCGGCGCCGCCGCCGCGCTGGCGCCCGACCGGCGCCAAGCCGAGCGCGCCGACGTCGCGGTGAGTACCCGCGCGCCGCGGCGCCGCGCTCGCCTGGGCCGGCGACCTGCGCGCCCGCCTCGGCGCCGCCGCCGCGCTGGCGCCCGACCGGCGCCAAGCCGAGCGCGCCGACGTCGCGGTGAGTACCCGCGCGCCGCGGCGCCGCGCTCGCCTGGGCCGGCGACCTGCGCGCCCGCCTCGGCGCCGCCGCCGCGCTGGCGCCCGACCGGCGCCAAGCCGAGCGCGCCGACGTCGCGGTGAGTACCCGCGCGCCGCGGCGCCGCGCTCGCCTGGGCCGGCGACCTGCGCGCCCGCCTCGGCGCCGCCGCCGCGCTGGCGCCCGACCGGCGCCAAGCCGAGCGCGCCGACGTCGCGGTGAGTACCCGCGCGCCGCGGCGCCGCGCTCGCCTGGGCCGGCGACCTGCGCGCCCGCCTCGGCGCCGCCGCCGCGCTGGCGCCCGACCGGCGCCAAGCCGAGCGCGCCGACGTCGCGGTGAGTACCCGCGCGCCGCGGCGCCGCGCTCGCCTGGGCCGGCGACCTGCGCGCCCGCCTCGGCGCCGCCGCCGCGCTGGCGCCCGACCGGCGCCAAGCCGAGCGCGCCGACGTCGCGGTGAGTACCCGCGCGCCGCGGCGCCGCGCTCGCCTGGGCCGGCGACCTGCGCGCCCGCCTCGGCGCCGCCGCCGCGCTGGCGCCCGACCGGCGCCAAGCCGAGCGCGCCGACGTCGCGGTGAGTACCCGCGCGCCGCGGCGCCGCGCTCGTCTGGGCCGGCGACCTGGGCGGCGGCGGCAGTGACCCGGCGCGTGTTGCAGGCTCGCGTGGCGGACCGCGCGGCGGAGGTGCGCGAGGTGCTGGAGAACTACAACAACATGGAGCGCGAGTGCGGCGCCGCCAAGCAGAGCGTGGCGCCCGACCTGCGGGTCCGCGCCGCGCGCCTCCGCGACATTTGGGCCGAGCTCCGTGCCCCAACTGACATCCCTGCCGGCGCCCTCGCCGTCGCCCCCGATGACGCTGCCGCCGATTCCCGAGCTGACGTCCGTGCCGATGCTCCCACCGACGCTCCAGCCGACGCCCCCGCCGACGCCCCCGCCGACGCCCCCGCCGACGCCCCCGCCGACGCCCCCGCCGACTCCGCCGTTACCGTCGCGCGCGAACGGTCGCCGCTCGCCGCCGAGCGCCGCGACGCCCCCCGCGAGGGCGCCGCGCCGGCCCGAGGGGGCGGGGAGGCCGCGTCCACCGACAGCTCGCGCAAGGGCTCCGTCGACAGCCAGGCCAGCGGTGAGTGCCGCCCTAGTGCCGCAGCGGTGGTGGGAGGGGTTACTTGAACGTGTCTGTGATGGGATTCGGTGGTGGACCGAGGAAACGTCACGATTCGTTCTATCAATCGCGAACGTGGAACGCGAGTTTTATTTAGAAATTATGAAGAGAAAGGTTTCGTCAATGACCAACACTTGTACCTGTAAAATCCTGACGTTTTCTCGGAATGTAACGTTAATATGGTGATTGTGAAATACAGACGGATACATAATTCCTAGTAAAGGTACTAACCCCACGAGCTCCCATAGATGACAGGACGTTCCTCCTTCGAGTAGGTATCGTTATGTATCCGGCTGTGAATCTGTGACGTCCTGTATATAGATTAACTCCTGGTTTGGTAATAAATGTTTGGGATACTAACGGCTCGTTTCATTCACTAATCTGTCGAGGCATCGCTTGCACCTGAAGTGAACACACCGCAATTGAGTCAGTCGCGGCCTGTCTGTGGCCAGTCGTGTGTGCTCACTTCACTGATAAGTAGTTTAATAACCCACAAAATGCCGGCCACGTGACCTGTGGCGGTGTGGCGGCTGCCACGACGCTACCACTGTCTGACTGTCAGGTGAAATGGTGTCACAGGACTCACAGGCACGAGTGAGTTGTACTACTTACTAGATGTGTAGTTAAGCTAACCGACTGTTTGCACACTCCACTGTAACCACTAACACGATGTAGATAGACTGGCGGTGGCTTTATTAACTTGGTTAATTAACTAATTATCTGTAAGATTTATAAAAATTGTATTTCATTTTGTGTTTGACTATTTAGGATTTTTACTCACAGGCTAATTAAACTCGAAGTCATCGAAACTTGTACACGTTCGACGGCTGGTCCACATCTGTAACCGTGACAGTGACCGTGACCGCTGGCGTGGCTCTGTGACCGTGTCACGGTCCTTGCTAAATAGGGACGCGGGCGTTTGACGAGATTTATTTATTGCTCTTGATCTTCTGGTAATTGGCGGCGCAGCGCCGGCGGCCTGCCGCAGCCGCCGCCGTCGTGGGCGCGCACCCTAAACGTTCTTCAATTGGAACCTCGGTCGTATGACAAACGAAAAATAATGCCAATATTGCAATGTTTTATTGAAATCTGATAAAGTGACAATTTATTGGAGAGGAATCATGCGTCGGTTAGATAATACGTCGATAATTTTAATTATTTATTCAATTGTTTGCTTATTTCGATTTAGTATTACTTCCCCTATTTCTCTAGCTAGGCTACCTTCAGAACAGGTGAATGTTGTTTTGTATCCGTGTTGGACAGTAGTACCTATTATCTCAGCGTAATAAATCCTGCAATCCTCACACCTTGGTGATATTATGTAAACGTGCAGCTATGCCGTAATGCAGTAAAACAATTTAAATGTAAAATACATTATGTCGCCCGTTCGTTCGTCGTAAGGGGGCACCTTTCATCAAGTTAATCGTCGCGAATTAACGAGCGCCGAGCTTTACAACTGCCGACCGGGCGACGCGTGCAGTATGGCCACTTTGAGAACAAAACTACACTGAAATTGTTACAAAATTAAAGAAAGATAACAAAAATACTTCATATAATAATTATGTTACTAAAATAAAAAGTCTAGCGTTGTGTAAATTATTAGTGTTTCGAATAACACATTTCGTGATAATAGAGTTTTCTATCAACTTTCCTAAACTCTGAAGTTACTAGAAAAGCAGTGAGGCCAGTTCCTCTTACTTCGCGTACAAAGTGTAGGTACTGCGCTAGTCGCTACTGCGTGCGGTCGGACACGCGCCAAGTTTTTTCATTACCCTCCGCCGTTTCCCAGATCTACAAACACGACATGACAGCACATGAATATGTACGAGTCCTGGAGCATGTAGGTACAGTACACTCGTACAGTGTACACTTGGGGTTATCGCATCTCTGCATCAAACAAGTAACAACCGCGTGCCGCTCGGCTGCGACGCGCGACGTCGCAATGTTCATAGTGACTCATATTCATTTGGAACCCTTGCCCGGCAAAAAATGCTATTCAAAGCTCAAAAATACGTTAGACTATTCAGTTATTGTGTTACAGGCATTCAACACACCAATTTTTGCATTATAAAAATACTGTAATGGGATTTACGAATACTCAATAAAAAATACTTTATTAAAATTTTATTCAAATAGGTAAAAAGCGATGGATACCTACGCATACATTTACAGGACTGTTGTCTTTTAGATTAAACATTTGGCCAAAGTAACGCTACGTAACACAACGCAGCAGACTCCTCCCGAGGATGTTATTTAATTTAACTTGCAGTTCAAAACATTATTAAAAGCGGAAAGCAAATAAAAAAAAATGTTTGTCATCACGCACGGTACAGAAACTGCCACCATTTACCATTTACCAGAAATTACCGCTATTTCGAAAATACAATTCGCAGCACGTGTTGAAGTTCTGAATTAGAATTCAGAACTTCAACACGTGCTGCGAATTGTATTTTCGAAATAGCCGCTGCAATATTTTCCACTAGTATTTAAACTTTCCACCGCGAACGTTGAAACTGGAGCTGCAATGTGTCATAAAGTCTGCCAATAAAATGCACCCGTGGCAACGATAAAATCTCGACTACCCACAAATCACGCGGCGTCACTCGCAGCCGAACGGAGTGACGCGCGGCGTTGTCGCCACTCCCGCCGCCTCGCCCGGCTCGGAACGGTGGGTGTCTCGCCTTATAATACAATTTCCTGTTGATTTAGTTTATGACTAGCAAAGATTTTGAATCTTCATTAAAAAACACTCATCTTTTTTTAAATAATCACTAGTTGAAAACTTTAAAATGAAAGCAAGGTTATCTAGTACGCAGGCTTAGAGCAAATACATGTGGATCACACAAATGTTTGCCCTGCGCGGGAATCGAACTTACAACCGCACGCTTAGCATTCGGCTCATCACCCACTTACGCCACGGAGGCCGAGACTTCTGCTTATACAATAAAAAACTCAAAACTCAAAACAAATGCAAAACTTATGTTAAATATTCGTAAGTAAGTATAAGTAGAACTTACGTAAACTTTAAAATATGCTTCCAACAAGAAAACATTTGGAAGGTAAGCTTCGTTGAAGAACTTTGAAAGCTTAAGCATCCTCGTTATTTCGCAAATTCCCTCAAACGAGATTTTCTCAGTGAGCTTGTAAATTTCTCATTATAAGGGCTTCTCATTGTCCGAGGCTGCCGCACGCCGCACGCCGCCCGGTTCTGTCCGCTGTCGGAATGCGGTCCGCCGTTTATTCTCCTCCAGAGGTTTTTAAATGAGAACATTATTCCAAGTTTGGTCTGCGCTTTGTGCTGCTTCATTCAGGCGGCCGAAAACAGGCAAAGCCGGTGACGCGACCTAGTTGTCATTCCGACATTCTTAAAGACGAAAAAGCCTGTTCTACTTTACACAAGTTTGAATCCAAGAGTTTTTGTTGGGTTCCTCATTTTCATAATATTTTTCCATTCTTCAAAAGATTAAAAAGTATTTTTCACGGATTAGGTAGGATACTAAGTCCTCCTTGCCTACTAAGCTTCGTTTTCAAACAGCATAAAAATGGATTTAAATATTGAAAAATTTGTAGATGGTTACAAATAAGATAATCGCTGTCAGCTACTGCGGTGACTACGTGAGGTGCTCGGTTTGCTAAATAACTGAAAACACTACTGAATTATTTTGAAAACTATGTTATATCAGTGTTTCGCTGGTTCTGCTGCCTAACCCTGAAAGTGAAATAACAAACAATACCTACTGTTGGACGGCAATGTGGTGCGGCGCCGCGCGGCGTCGCTGGCGGGGCGGGTGGGGCGGGGGGCGCCGCACAAAGCGGGATCTGGAGCGAGAGGAGCCCCCGGCCGTGCAGCCGCCTAGCGCCTAGCTTGCGCGCGGCGGGGAGGCGCGGGCTCCGATGATCACTAGTCGGAGGAAACACTTGGATTTATCAATGCACATCAAGCTGAGAGGCGATCGGCCATGGCTCCATGCCTGGTTAGGTATATGGTCTCCACAATTAATCGGCACAACTTTATCTTAATCTGTGATCTTACTACGATACTAACGCCATTGACACGGGAACTGCCGAGTGAGAAACTCAAGACTTTAATTTCGCTGCACAAAGGAGTTTGAAGAATCGAGCAGAGGCTGATCGGAAAGTGTTTTCCAGCCGGCCTCTACTGTGTGTCCCATAAACTCAAAGCCAGACGTCAGTGCAGACAGACTGCAAATCTTACCGTCCTCACGATATAGTTATCGCAAAATATATTATGCTAACACCAAGAATGCGGCTTTATTCGTAATTACCGTCGCCCGTAGTTCCACAGTAAAGCAGTAGAATGGCGCAATAGTAATCGCTACCCGCTGAGAGTCCGCGAGCGTTCGTTAGCTTTTGTGCAGATCTTGGAATCTGGGTTTCGATTACTCCGCATTGAGGAGTGGGCCGCGCCGGGTGAGCTCCCTGCCTATACAGTAGCCGGCGTAATTCTGTGGTATCTATTCTGTGGTAATACCCACCACGGAGTGTTTTTCATTAAAACACTAACCTTTGTGATATCTAAGCACCAGTAGAATCTAGAGCATGATCTGTACATGACATTTACAGAGCACTATGAAAGTCTGTAATCCAATGGTAGCAAGTCAGGAGAGTAACTTGTAACTACGGGTAGTTATAAATTTTTCCTTGAGCAAAGGTGTAGTAGAGCTTTGTCGTGTTTTTTCTCGTGTTTAGGTAGGGTTCTCTGTATACTTAGCCCATCAAGGAAAGTGCCTTTCGCAGACCATCCTGTGACAGACGCGTAGACGTAGCCGACGTAGGTATGTTGGGTTACGTATGTAGGTATCTATAATGTGCGTGTCGGAAAATTTACTCTGTAAAAGAATCTTGATAAGAGCGTGATCGCCACCTATTGCGAAATGCACATTTTGCATCGAGTGCACATTCTGGACATAACCCGTCTTAATATAAGAGGTATGTCCTATGCAAATCACAATAATGATAAATTCCGGCCGAGTTTCATAACAAAAGAGGAGCGAAGGGCGTATTAATGACTAGCACCGCTGCACCCCAAAATACGTGTTAAATCGTCCAACCGACCCGAAACCTTATTTGAACCTTTAAGCTACGTACCCGTAGTTAGACAGACCTAACTACGGGTACGTACTATGTTCACTACACGCCAGGGAGACATAGGCTTCGTACCTAACCAGAGTGGAGGTGTAATTCCACAAATTGTTGTGGGATCGCGCGCCGCTTTACGCCTTCGACAACGTTAAAAATGCAGGACTGCGTCCCGCCCGCGCCGGCTATCCGTTTCGAACCTATCTGGGTACACGTCACTTGCTCTCGCGCTCCCTCCCGGCAGCCGCTAGCCGTTGTGTTGTGTTCCCAATGTGAACGCGTCGCCTTAGTGTGCCCTTGAGGAGGTGTCGAAAGAAAAAAAGACTGTGCATGTTGTCGCATAATATTTTTGAGCAAGTATCCCACTCTGATTGCAGCGCTGCCACTGCTATCATAGCTAGTTACTGTTTTATTGGTTTCATCGAGTAAGTTATATCCTAGATAAAATAGAATTTTGACACTTTAGTTGCCTACGCAATGATTATATTAGGTAGATAAAGTATTTCGATGTGAGCTGCATAGGCACATCCCGTTCGGAACTCTCCTGTCCTGGTCGGCTCGCCGGCGACCTATCTGAACTGTTTATTGCAATGCAGTGCAGTGCGCCGACATTGCTGCGACACTTTGCAGGTTTTATTGAAATTATTCGTTTTCGTTGTGTGCTGCGTTTGGAACTTTGGACAGTGCCTTGTTTTGTTTATTGCTACATTCTTGCAGTTACGGCCCAACAGTGCACAGTATAATATAAAAATAAATTGTTCGTCTGGCGAAAGTCTTTAAATTTTATCAGTAAATTATATTATACCTTACACTAGGTACCTCATATACAAACAACTTCTAACTATTATTGAACACGATCTCAATTTCCATGACATCAATGGGCGTAGTTTCAATCATCGCATCGCGCGTTGCTATTAATTACTGTGCCATGTCCCCCGCATGATGACCATGCACCGTCCCGCCCGCCTCGGCCGGCCAGACGGCACGGCGCGCGTCCGGTTCCGGCCGCGCAGACGGGGCGGTTCGCATCTGTAATTTGCTGTCTGTCTGTTTTGATGCGTATTCGCGTTTTTTGGTAGGTTGTAGAGGAATTTGTAATTTAAAATCTAGGAAAAGCTCTGGTTTAACCTCGTGTTATAATTGTTTTCATCTCAATTTTTTGCTTATTATGCCTCGAATATACAAAAAAACTGAAATACTACTCGCTTCTATATCGTAATTCAAAATTTTCTAGGAATCATTCGATTCGAACAGCTGATACAGTAAGTAGGTAACTATTGACCCGAGTTCCTACCTAGATACAAATATTTTAGTTACATTGTAAAAATTGACATGAATTAAATTAAGGACGTTTGTATTCGTCTAAAAACACAGTTATTATGACAATTCTGTTATTCGAAACGGCTTATTGAGGTGTAAAAATCTTTAATTTCCACTGCCCCTCACGGGCGCCGCTCCCGGGGCGGCACGCGGCGGGGCGGCACGCTGAAGGGCGGCGGCGCCCGGGGCGCCCGGAGCTGGCGCAAACTGATAACGAGACTCACCAAATTAGCCGCAACTCCTTTGTGCCACTTTGTTTGTAGTTTTGGAGAAAACTTAGCGTAAAGTAAAAATGTACCTACTTATTACAATTTAATGGCTTGTTAACGAAATGTCTGTTTAGAGCATTACACTCTGAAAACATCGAGGATTCCTATTGACCTAGATTTGATAACGCAAGTGCACTGCATGTTCATTTATTAGTCCAGGTGGTGGCTGTTCCAAACCCTAACTCATCAATAAACTAACGCTCGGTGATGATTTGTGAGGAGTCTATTAAATGTTTTTGTCTTTATACACGTTATGTTAATTTTGTTACCGATTTGTTTTATCCTCCATTTCTCTTTCCGTTTCAGGTACGTACCTATACTCTCTTCGATTCGCAAGCTTGGTTTGAGTTGGTAAGCCCCCGTGTACACTGGCCGGCCGCGGCGACCGGGGCCGGTTCGCAAACACCCGGCATGCGGCATCTCGCCCGGGCCAATATTGACCGATCCGTCTGTATAGACCATTACCCGCAGCCTTGGCGGCAACTAGTGTAAAAACTTCGCGATTTTATTTTTGTTTGAGTTGGGGATCAAGAGGGTTGAGATTTCTTTTATGTTTCAATAATTTATGTAATAATATCCACCTTAGTTCATAAATTATTGAAGTAAAGTGAGGGGCAGTAGTAAAAATTCATTTTTTAACAATAATTATGCGTTTGGTAATAGATTAAAGTACAACGAGAAATTTAATAACGTCTCAGTTTGAAGCGTAAGAAATAATCGTGAGCTAATTATTCAAAGATTTCCAGTTTTGTAATCTTTCACAAATAAAATTAAAAAGGCAGTTATTCGAAGCAGATAACGGAGCTCAGTACACTTACAAAATAGCACCATGTCAAGTTCGTTAAAGAAACGCTACTAATATTAATTCGTAATACTAATGCATACCTACTCGATAGTAAACTACACTTGGTATCTACTAAAACACTAAATTCTTGAATACCACTAAAGAGCCTGCTCTCCTGCTCTTATTAACGCACCGGGAGCACCGGGAGGGCAATGAATTAACAAGATATTGCGTGCGAACACCTCCGCGGCGCCGCGCCGCGCCGCGCCTCGGCGCCGCCGTGAGTGCGAACTGCTTTGTAAATCTTCCCGGTTAATATCGTAGAGTGTGCGCGCGTCTTTAGTGCGGGCGTGGCTACAGGATTAGACTCATCGAAAAGGAACCAGCATCCACGTACAATTTTATGCTTATATTATGGTATTATTATGGTACTGGTATGGTAGTTGATATTAAATTTTACCTTATAAAAATGTCAGGTTAGGGATGTAGGGTATCCACTTTTTTTATTGTAGAAAAGTAGTTTCGATTCTTTGCCCTTGATATATTTCACGTAGCAATGATCTAGTATTCCGACCCGCGAGAACGCGAGCGGTGGCGCGGTCTCGCGCGCCGCCGTCCGGAGCGAGAATACTAATTGATGGTGCTTAATTAAGCAGCCGCTACAGGGTGTTACAAGCCGTTATACTAAACAGGTAGCTCTGATGTGCATATATCGCGTTAAGGGTGCCATGCACGCGTGGGGTAATTTGTGTAATACTCTAGCTTCTCTGATAAATTGGATTTTGTGAATGTTTCATTTTTATAGTCTTTTAGGATTTTTCATGACCTTTGATTTTTATTTGGCCTATCGACTTTTTACCAAGCGTCAGCCTGAACACTGTTCAAAGATGAATGTGACCGTATTGATTAGCAGAACTCTACATTCACCTGAATACCTTCTAGACACTAGACAAGACTAAGCCGCTCTAGACTAGCTAAAGTCGGCAACACCGTACTAAACAGCGCTGCACAACTACTGCGCGTGCCCTGCCCGCGGGCGGCGGCGGCGGCAGTGTACCGCGACTCCGCAGACACGGCGCCGCGCCGCGCCGCTCGGGACACACTCACGCAGGTGAACCCTGCCGCGAGTTCATTTGAGGGAACGATGAGTAGAGACATTGTGGGCTCAGGGCGTACCACCTGCCTAGTGGTTAGTATGAAACGACTTATAGGCAACTTTAAAGTTGACAAGCAGGCCACTAGGCACCATTTTCAAGATTCGCTGAAAAAACTATGAAATTTCTCACAAGTCATAATAGAGAGCAAGTTTTATATTTTCTAAACAGCGGTATTTTGTTCTGTCTGAAGTGATCCGCGCACGACCGCCTCCAGACAACGCCGCGAGTGAAGCACCCTCGACTAGCGCGCGCCCGCGGCCCCGTCTGGCGCAGGCACCGCCACTTACTCATACCTACTTGTATCCCCGCGTCTACACCGCGGACACGCTTACTGCACTGACAATTTATGTCTACGGCACTCGCAATATTTAATGACAGCAACAGCGCGGGCTAATAAGGACCCTCAATATTTATGGCGTGTCTTCGAAAGGTACCGGTTCATACTTGGAGACCATTACGCGACCGCTCCCGCCCATAAAATTGAATAAAATACAAGTCAGTGGCTGTCTTCAACAACATGCAATCATGCTCAGGTCAAAGGAATAAACCTCGTTGGGATCGCGTGTCGGCGCGCGGCGGCTAAACTCGGGCTAAACCGATTGTGGCCTTTGCTCTCGCCCTCGCCGGGCGGCGCCGCGCCGCGCAAATCTCCTTTGATATTTCTCTGAACAAGCCGCCGCCGCCGCCGCCGCCGCCGCCGCCGCCCGTCGCCGCGTTGATCGGATCGTCGTCAATCCACTTAACCTTTGTGTTTTTGCACAGATCGTGTTTAAAAACGTGGAAAAAGGAAATATATCGTTCGGTCGCGCAAATTCAATTCTTTGGGAATTCCACGTTTCCGGTTGAACGCTTATGGGTATTAAACTAGCAGGTAAGAGATTTATGGTGTCGTAGGGTGGGGGAGCGACGAGTGCGGGACGCGCGGCGCGGCGCGGTGCGGCGCGGCGCGGTGCGGCGCGGCGCGGTGCGGCGCGGCGCGGTGACGGGACGTTTTCCTGCGGTGAATAATGCGGTACTACGCGCGTGATTTACGACCGCGGCCGCGTGCTGTGACGGGTTTATTCCATGCTCCGATGATGAATGCGCGATGTTCGCGCGGTCGCGTATCACCGCTTTATCTAATTGTTTTGTTTCGAAGTGAAACGGGAAATCAGCAGCGGAGCCACGTGAAGTTAAACCTTTATTTATTTCATAACACCTCGGATGTCGCGCGAACAGGTTAAAACAAAACAAAAGAGTTTACACATTTCTATGTGCCATAATCTCAACGAAAATGTCGTAAATATATCAAAAGGAATAATTTTGAACAGAAACATTTTGTTAATTCAGCAAATCTAGTTGTATAGCTGTTACCAAAGTATATTATACAGTAAATCTCCAGCGACGAAACAAACTAATTAACTCGGCACCTTCAGTGCGCCGCGTTACTTGTAGCGAACATTCCGTATCGGAAAACACAGTTTACCTCCGAACGGTCTCTAAAAAGCGCACCTTTCCACCCGATCCCCCTGCACAGTGTACAGTGCACAGTGCATGCAGCAGTATCTCAACTCCGGCCCCCGTGCACCGGCCCGGCCCGGCACCGGCTCCCGTGAAACGAAGCATCCGCTCACTTCCTTTATTAGGGAAAGGCGTCAATGAAACCGACACATTCACTACAGGAAAAGTCATTCCGAAACAAAAATATACAAATAAGGACGTCAGAAAGGGATGGAAAATAATAGGGGATGTTTTCGCTCTCGTTTGGGCGGGCGGCGTAGACAGTGCGAGTTGGGCGGCCGCGGCGCGAGCACGCCGTTACGTAGCGCCGTTAGCGTAGCGGCGTTGTCAACACGTGCGGCGTTACATTACTGTGTTTTACCGCTTGATGGTGCAGTGTTGTGATGTGATAGTGAGCGCCCAGTGGCGCCCCCTGCCGCCGACGCGGAGGTACACCATCACCGACGTCAAATGTTTAAAAGGCGGTGTTAGAAGCGGCGCTATTTGTTTGTATGTAAATATAATACTCACAGTAAACATCTTCGGGACATGCCGTCTGTCGGCTAACAACTGGTTTATCGGCTCGGGGTTTAGTCGATTGTGAACTTGTTCGTGATTAGCTGGAAGCACGCCACTTTCGGTTTCACGTAGTTTTAGAGTCCACAGCTGCTGCTGTGTGTCCAGGTAAACTTATTAAATCAAATCGTCTGCAGATTAAAGTTTTCAAAACAATTAATGATAACACATATCAGTAAATAAGTGTAGTTGGGCAAGTTATTACAGTATAAAGTAAATTACGCACAATTTGCATGTATTTATATAAATGATCTGTAGTATCGTGTAACTTAGTTGCGGTACTTGCAACAGTAACCATATTTATCTACTTTAATCCAAAATACCGCGAAATATCGAAATACCGAAAAATACCGCCACCGCCTGGCAAGCGTGCGCGTACGTCCTCCGACAGGCAGCGCTCAGCAGCACAGCTTCCTCGCGAGTGCCTCTCGGTGTGGCGTCCTCGGAGCCGGAGGGCTGCGCCCACTCGTGCCCCGATGTCTATTATCTTATTATTTATCGTCCCGTGGGGCCGGCCGCCCCTGCTCTGTTCCCAGTTATTAGATTCGCGGAATAAGTAACGGAAGCTTATTATAAGGTTATAAAATGTAATGGGTTCTGTTTCGTTTGATACGGATAAATGGCGTCGTCCCGCGAGCGCCGCGTTAAAGAATTTAAATAAATTTGCCGCTGTGTTCGCTACATATAAATTAAAATTAATTTATAGGTTCTTTTCGTTATTTTGATGAACTAGGCGGCCGGTGCGTCGGTTCTCTGATATTCTCCCCTTGCCGCCTTTTTGTAATATCGCCCTATTTTGTTCTAGTTGTGAATAGCGAAATAAATTAGAGTGATATTACTATACCGTATGCATTACGCAGTTCCGGCGAGGTGGATGACACGGCGTGTACAATAGTTTGCTTGGCAGGAATCATTCCTAACCGGTCCCCGCACAAGGGGCCCTAATTACACCGGCTATTAGGCGGCTACAATGCCCTTTCAACCGGAGCACGGCTCTGCCGCCATCGCCTACGACAAGGCGGCAGTATGCAGCCAAAATGGTTCTAGTCATTATGAACATGGTTGTGCTATATATATACAGCATGAACTACCCAAAGCTCTTCATAGTTTAGTCCGATATCGCCAAAACCATTCGACGTAGTTCCTACCTATAAAACATAACTATAGTACACTGCGCGGTATACGAGTTTACTTGACGCTTGGTTTAGTAGACTGTAGCCAGTAATGGATTGCTTCACTTAGAATCTTCACCTAACACATGACGGCCTGGGGATTTTGACTGACGTTCCCATAGCGGCACACACTTGGATGGATGACTATTCAGTGAGTGTCATAACATGAGAGCATTACCATGCTTTGGAGAGCACGTTGAACCGACAGTCCCGGTTGTTATCAATGTATAGCAGTCGGAGGCTCTCGGCAAACTCGGGCGCCAGAAAAAGACATTATACATTCAAGATTGTTAAATCAAATTTTTGCTACACAGTTTCACCGACAGAGAAGTTTATTAACCTTTAGTTATACGATTACGTATACGGTTGATATTCCTCCTATCCGTACAAAGCGATTCGAATCCACTTCTATAGTTTGAACAGCGAAGTAATGGAGTTCTTTCCCAGCGTCTGTTTCCCGAGAGCTATAATCTGGAAGATGAATAGGTATGCTAGGCAAGCATGCTCTACCGTCGACCGCGACGTCGCTCACCATCAGGTGAGACGGCGGTCAAATGCTTGTCTATTCGCAATATAACACAAAAAAAATATAGTCGGTCCGTCACGTCTCCCACCACTGACTACGTACAGTGTAAGTACTAGTACAGCCACCCGGCAGTTCCCGACGCGACGCGTTGGGCGACAGCTGGTGTTCGGTTGACGACAACGTAGGTAAGTGTCTGTGACATGTGATGCCAATTTATTTTGTTCTCGGGCTTTTTCTGGTATCGCGATGTCTCGAAAATTGCAATTTTTCTCTTTTAACATAATATAAAAGCTTTCATCTCACCGCGGTAACTATTTGAACGTGTCCTTCACAGCATATTCCATCCCTAAAGACCCCTTTCAAAGGCTTTTACATGAAATTCCACAAATCTATACATATAGCTAGACACTTATCTTGAGGTGGATTTTCATAGAATTAGCATCCTTCATAGTTAGGTATATCCCCCATTATGTCGGGAACACAATAAAGATTCTCAGAATACGTGGAAACCCGAATTATTATTCAGTATGGCAGTTTTTTTTTTAATGGTAGGTATGTTAATTAAAAAATAATTAACAAAAATAAACATCTTACACCTCAAGTACAAAGGGCGGGTTCATCGCTAAAGGCGATTTATTCCAGTCGACCTTTGAATCCAGAGACATGATAGAGCATGATACATGAGACACGATAGAGACATGTGGTGTCTGTACAGGCGCACACACTTACAAGCCGGGCTCGGTACCGTTATAAGGTAACTTAGTTTTCTGTTCGTACTGTGGCTTCTGCGCGCTCAGTGTCAAGGTCGTTCCGTTCGCGAACATTCAGGATATGAAATAGGATTCCTCGTGCGTCGCAAACGTGAAATTAAATCTGGAGCCGTGCCGTAGCCGTAATGCCATCAGATTGTTCTTGCTTCCGTTTCGTAGAGGCTCTAGTGATCTGTTATGATAGAGTCAAGGTTTCTGCTGATGTATTTACCTTGATTCTATTCTGATGTCTCACAAAGTAGATAATTGCGTAGAACTTTTAATAATACAATACTACCTTTTTTTTTTTTTTTGCCCGCGATTTCGTCCGCACGGACTACAGTTCTACATTAAAAATTATCCTACGTCCGTGCCCGGGGTTCAAATTAAAAATAATAACGCGTCACCATCACATACATAGAATCTGAGCCCTAACTAGGATTCCCTGTATCTAGGGAATCGGAACAACGAGGACCATGGTCCTACAAACACCTAGACTCAGAGCAAATATTAGTGGTTCACACAAATCTTTGTCCTGTGCGGGAATGGAACTTAACCCGCTTCGCAGTCTGCTCATTATCCACTTACGCCACGGGGGCCGTCCAAACTATTTTCATATCAACTTTTATCAAGATATTTGTTTAATACCGAGAAGAGGACAAACGGACAGAATAACAGACGGAGTTACTTTCGCGTTTGTCTTGGTCACACACGCTTAGTCCATAAAAAACGAAGTAATTTCTGTGGACCCATGGATATCCAGGTTAGGGTAGGGGACAGTACTAGTGGCTTACATTAGCTAGGTACCTCAAAAACAGCTTTTCCATTCTGAAGTTCAGGACACACAATACAGGAATAATTACGATATGATAACAGTGATTTCGCGTGCGTCACGCTCCACACACGCGGCGAGGGAAAGAACTGTTGACAGATCTGTCGTAGCGCCGTTTGACATATCACTGACAGGCAACCCAGCAACAACTAGGCAACTAGGCAAACCAGACACAATTTCAAAAGAAATATTTCACGTTCACAATAACACAGGACAATTACTAAATGCCACACTAAATGGGTATCTCTGAGTAGTACAGTTAATAAAACGTGTCGCGTCGCCACCAGGGTTGTCCCGCGACCAATAATTGAAGAGCTGTTCGACGAAGGTCAAGGCTGGCTCTCGTCCGTCGCTGATTAGCGCTCCCGCTCCGTTATGCAGGGGATGCTACCCCTAATTGTCTGTCTGATGACATGGATAGACATTATTACTGGTAACGAAGGTCCTTGTGACGTAAAGACAGCCTTAGGCTGACGGAACATTGACAAAAAGACGTTTTTCCTTACGGACGAAAGTGTAACAAAGGAGGCTTCTCTCTATTCTGTAGACTCGTTATTTGACTGAGACAATTTCTGCGCTTTATCATCCAACGAGCCTTGGTTCGATCCTCGGCCCCGCATCAGTGACTTCTTCTCGTGAGTTATGTGGGGATTTCCATCGCCCCGTGCTTCGGAGGACACGTTAAGGCGGCGTCGGTCTCAGTTGTTGTCGATCAATGTCAGTCTTTAAGTCATGTCAGAGGCCCTCGGGCGGCATGACATACTTTTTCACCAGGGCCTGGCACTACCTCATTCGACAAGCAAGCTATTTTATGTCTGAAACAGATTGCAAAAACGATAAGAGCTACGTCTTGCATATCTTCTACGTAATCTAGTTCTATTTCAATTAAGTACACAAAAAAGCATCATATTTCAAGCAGGCACAGTCAGCAACAAAAGCCGCTGAACATCCCCTCTAACTTTACGCAAGCAAAACATGAACATTTTCGTAAAACAGTAAAAAGAAAGTTTAAAAATGTTCAGCGACATTGGTGGCTGACTACACCAAAAACGTTTGATTTCGCTCAGTGAATTGTATCGGAAGCGCTCGCGTGGAGATGCTAATAAACGATAATGTCATGTCGGATAGAAAGGGAGTGCGGAATCCCCTGGCACTGGCATTTGTGTGCCGCTGACTTCATGAATGTATGACTATGCTTCATTCCTAAAAACTACTCAAAACTAAATGTCTAAAAGTTATAATACTAGGAAAAGGCACTAGGTACCTACTTATTATGTTTTTTCACTACACATTCTAAGAAAACATACTTAGAGTAGAGTAGGGTAGAGTTATCCAAAGTGGTCGTTAAATTCAACCAGGAGTTGGTATGTAGTAAAAGCGGGCTTACAAAATACTCAAAATTTTATTTTCCCAAAGCAGCAAATTTTAAATCTTGTTTCTCTTTATGCATACTAATAAGAATGGCAAAATGTAGGCGTCATGGAAAAAAAACGGTTGTTCTTGTTTTATTAAGTTTTGGGCAACATTCCTCATTCCGTTATCTCGTTACTTGCAATGGCTCAATACGAGGCGCTTTATGAATTTCCTTCCCAAATATCTGTAATAAAAAGCCACTAACCCGAGGGCCTGAACAGCACCCTCATCACGGAGAGTCAAGGTTAAGGCGCCTCGTCTCGGATATATCAAATATCTTGTTTCTCGTGAGGTGTATGCTATTCCACTTCGCCTGAATTTGAGTAATAAAACGGAATAAACCCGGGACCGTCCCGCAGTGATGCCTGCGCTCCATCACGTCCCGCGGCACGTGCGCACACTTGACACTTTTTGTAGCAGCAATCCGGTATTTGGTGCCTAATGAGTGCTTTAGTATCCCAATTCAGCGAAAGTGATCAGTTTTTCAGCTAAATTCCAATATTTCATTAAAACAGCGGTGGTAGCCTCGTGAGAGAACGTCCGCCTTCCAAGGAGAAGATCGTGAGTTCTAATCCCAGCGCGGGCATGTACCAATGAGTTTCTGTGAAACATATGTACGTAATTACTATCACTCGCTTTTCAGTGAAGAAAAACATCGTCAACCCACAACCCTACCCGAGAATTATTTCGGAGGCAGGTATGTTATCCACCAATTCGGAACGGGCCCCCGTGATGGATTATGTGTTAAGTCCTCCTCATGAATGCGAAGAGACCCTCTACCTCAGCAGTGGGCCGATATGGATTGATGATGATAACAATATTTTAAAAGACGAAAAAAGGATAAAATAAATTTTAGGGAGTAAGCAACGTATCAACAAAGCCTCGAGTGTTGCAAGTGCTCATAGGCGGCGGTAACCATTTGCGTGGATCCAATGGCCTCACCTTATTAGTTACATTTCACCACAGCAGTAAAGGGTTATAATCCACTCCAGCCCGAGTCGCAACTAAAAAGTCGCCAAAGTATTAATGACGAAGCAACAAATCCTAAAGAGTTGTCCGCTCACCGATACAAAAAGTATCGAGTGTGCGGCGTCCCGGCCCGCGTGAAGGTTAAACAGGCGCACGTGTTTAATTATGTAGAGATGGCTGGTTCGGGCTGGTTGCTTGCCGGCTGGTTAATTCTGGCAGAAAAGTTATAATACGATTCACTCTTGTTTCTTTTATGAAAGTTTTTTTTTGAGATTTGATCGTTGACCGTGTTTTTCTTGCATTTGAAGAGAGCCTCTCGGACAAGTGCTTTTAAATATATCAATATTTAATGCTTGTAAAAATTACCAACAGATCTAGGCGCAATATCTGCTTGAATATCGACAAAAAAGCAGCGGAAGACCTTCTTGATGTTCCAAGTTAAACTAATTTGCCTTGTCAAGCTTTCGATTCTGCTGTGGCCGTTCGATATTAAATTTCTCAATTTCCGCGGCTACAACAAATAAAAGCCAATTCCGTAGCGGAGGACTAATCTAAAATATTAATGAAAATATAATTCACGCAGCGAATATCATGCCAAGCATTATACTAGGAATTGTTTGGCGAGACAAAGCGAATATTCGACAAACCCCATAAGTGGCTCCAGGGCTCAGGGTTGTAATAACGCCTTTGATCTTGCCGCAGTTTAACTTCGTTATCGTGCAAATCGCTTTCACAGTTCGTCAAAGTGATATTTCATTTGGAACACTATTTGCCCACGACTGGGGTCTGCTCAGCACACATCCCCCGCCCCTGGCCGCGCCGAGCGGGACAACGCGTACCATAGCCACCCTGTTAGTCGGCGGGTGCGGTTAGGCATATCTTCATTATGCGGACTAATATGACCTCCCCGTGGCTGATGAGTTTGTCGTTATATTTAACTTTTCGGCTTAAACGAGGGGATGGCGCTCAGATTATCATTCACACAGATGTGGTAATCATTCCTTTATGACATGCTTTTTGACAATTTGCTAAAATAAATTGAATTATGTTCTTCCTTACATTTTAAATTTGAGGCAAATATTTTCCAGTCACTTTACCCGCGCCATTATACGACTTGTACACAGAACAGGTTTATGCAAATAACATAATGAAATTGACCTTTAGGCAAACCAAATTAGCATACCCTAAATATTAAAGGTAACAGGCCGCCTCTCGAAATACTGCCCAATTTACCCCTTCACTATAAAATTAACCTTTTGAATTACTAAATATTTATATTTGCGAACCCTTTATTAACCGTCGATGAAAGTGGATTGAAATAAAAATATTAAGTTAATTGCGTTCGCGGTCCAGAGAGTTAAACAGCCGTAAGATCCGGCAATACCCCGGGAAGTACCTTCATCCCTTACCCGCGAGCAGTTTAGCAAGCCTTGGCGATATCCGCGCGGGGCGCCCCTACCGCTCCCTGCAGTAACGGAACTTGAGCTAGCGGGACGATTGTAATTGGAACGGTCCACTCCTAGATAGATTATTTGGACCTATTTTTTACCGTTGCATTGTTGACAATTGTTTCATATAAATCGATAACAAGCTTGGAACAGTAAACTCAGTCAACAACGGAGGTTCAGTTCACAATTTCACAAATATAATTATCTCTTAATTATCAATCATTGTAGAGATCATTGATATTTCGTTCAGATGTAGACTTAGTTATCATTTGATTAACAGACTTGCGTTTTACAGTCTTATAATGTCTGCCGTCTGACAGTAAAAGGTTTAAAACAAGGTAATCGTGCGTCATTCTAAGATAAAGCATACCTTACGCGTGTGAGTGCGTGCAATGGCTGATGGCTCGCATCGGGACGTAGGTAGCAGATTTACTACTCCTATAGAGTCAGGGTTGGCACTGAACCGCTGCCCGTAAAACTAATTTATGAGCTGATACCCGGCAATGGGCGCGTGACGTCACACGCCCGCGATTGATATTTGTGGCCGGATTGTGCTGTCAGGTAGCGCTCTACTTTATAGGGGCGGCAGGCTCCGGAACTAATGTGGGAGGGTAGCTACAGCCTACGGCTAACCAGACCTTTTCTTTTTTGGGGCTTTCAATTGGTATCAATAGAATTACGACTAGGTAGATAAAATATATCAGGACTTCATTGGAGTAGTTTAAACACCACATTGAAGAAGTATCGGGGGTAAAGGGTGTCGCCATTTCTGCACCAATTCTATACATATGAATGCGTATGAATAGAAGAAGGTTTCTGAATAACTTCTTTTGCCAAAGTTCGGCAATCCGCGGCGATATTTATAGATCTGGCGCTTGCACCCTTCCTTGCCCACCCGCCGCCGATATTTACATGCGCAGATGTTTTATTCAAAGCCGGAGCTGTACAAAGCTCGGCGTTTCTAATTCCGCCACGAAATCACTAAATTGTAATCTTGTCTCCGAACGCTACAAAAAACAATATTGCGAATTCCACCTAAACATAGGAATTCCGATTCCGACAACAAATTGTGTCTACTCCTTTGAAAATTTATGAATATTTACGGTCGGCCTCGCTCGTAGCACAACGGCCGGCGGAGACGGACCAGGTTCCAACTCGCAATCGGATTACAGTTATCAGTTTGTGACAATCGCTCGTTAAAACGCGCCCAAATTAATGTTGTTCAATTGAATGGAGGTGAGTTTTGAGAGATTTAATTAAATTCCGTCGACGAAGGTTTAATGTTCGCGCGACTATAAGTTGCTCGTTTCCATGCTAGAGCTTCATTACGGCTCTGCCCGGAGACTGCCGGGAGCTGCCGGGAGACTGCCAGGAGCTGCCTGGATTTCATTTTCGAGCTGGAAATTAGTTTTGATGAGAGTTTTGGTTGTTTAGTGCCTAGGCGTGAGTGTGAAGATTTATGTTACAGTATTTCATTACAATCACAAGTTGCTGTATTAAAAACCTTCGCTTTTCGAAAACATTTCGTTATAATAGAAGACTCGTAGAAAACAATGTTTTATTGTCTTTGATTACTTAGTGTACTATTTTTACTCACAAAATGAGACTCCTATTGCGCCGCATGGGATTTTCTACAAAGATATAACTGAGTAGGTACTACAAGTAGGTAGGCGGAACTTTCGAGTTTATTTTTCGTTGCAAACAGACATCAAAGGTGCGGGATATAAAACAAACAAACGGCACGATATCACTGAAATCTTCGTTGGGTTAGGGGGGGGGGGGGGGGCTTTGTTTACTTTTACCGGCCATTACGCAAATTGATAGGATCCGCGTTGTTTTTATTTAAATTCTCGTTGGCGCGGAGAGGAGCTCGGCGGCTCGGGGAACAGCATTTTAAACGGTTTAAATGTCACACCGATTTAAATTGACGCAAATCGAAATAATTTTTAGTCGAGAAAAATAATGTGCTACAGACGAGGCACAATACATATTGAGTTACGCTACAATACTACCCGACCAGTGGAGGATCTAGGATTTTAGTTAGAGAAGCCCCTTCACGAGCCCCCTCGTGCCCCCGTACGGCTGCATTGTCACAAACATTTGAAGCTTTCACAAATGCCCCTTAGTCCCTCCCCTTTGTGTCCGCTATTGGACTTAAAAATATTGCTTGAAAAATATTCTCAAGATATGTGCCAAATAAAGAGAAAAATCTTTAGCCCCGTCTTACTGATGAAGTATCATAAAAAGAATGGTATAATTATAAAATAATCTTACAATTTCTACTACAATATCCGATACAACAACTCAATAGATTACCTTGACATTTAGAGCACACGTCCAGAGCTATGATGGGTCCCCTAGGCCCCGCTACACGTCCCCCATCATCCGGGACGCGTCCCCGGCGTCCTGGGGGAGCCCGCCTGTCGTGCCGGGATGGTAACGGATCGCCCCCGGGAGGACTAACTTAGCTCAACTTAGCTACAACTCATACTTGGATACCTCGTTACCTACTCGGCGACCCTGGCCTGAAGTCCTGAGCAGCTTCGAGAGAGTTACGAGGACGTTTTGGCATTTGTAATTGGAATTGTGATAGACTTTATTAGAATTCAGAGAAATATTTTCTTCAAAATTCGATCTCCATAGTGAAGACGTCCACCTTCAGAGAGTCGTGAGTTCAAATCCCAGTGCGGGCAACCAATGTGTTTCATATTATTATGTACCTAATTATTTCATTTTATATTATTTCTATTAAGGCACAAACGGCTTACAATAAAATTTTAATAATATTCATAATTGATATACGCACACCAATCAAGCTGCCGCTAATATGTGCGGTATAATATCACTCACTAATCGGTTAAGGAAACCGAATTACCATAAACCCGAGAAGTATTTCCGAGGTATGTGATCTACCAATCCGGATCGGGCCCCCATGGTAGAATATGGCCTAATCCTCGCGTGAGTGAGGGGGCCCGAGCTCAGCAGTGGGCCGATATGTGATGATAAGGATGATGAGACATCTCCTACGTATTTTGATTTGCGAAAAATCAGTCGAATAAACTAATATTAGAGACGGAAGATTTGTAAAACACATTCATTATAAAAAAATAAATACTATAATTTGTAATATAGTTCCATTTTTTTTTTATAAATGTCCGTGAACACGTCCCTGAAGCGTGGGTGACGGTCGCGCGCTACTTTTAGACACTTTTGACCACGTTTAGGGGAAGCTTTAAACTGCCTGTCCCTTTGATAAAGGTCACATTTGAACGAAGACAAACCCACCTACGTGCATGAATGTTATGAAGTTTTTTCAATAAAATATACGAAAACCGTCTTTCGAGGCGCCAAATGAAAGGTGGTAAAACAACATCGTAGCTAGCAAATGAGGGTTTGACGTTTATACGCGAACGAGGAGCGCGCGACATGTCAAACATTTTATGAGGGCTATTTATTTACGAGCTTATTTGCAGTATCATACAAAATGTAAATATATATATAGGTGTAAACTTTTACGGAATCAGACGGAAGAAACCGACGGATTATGTCGCACATCGAAAAACGTTGTAGAACAACATCGTTTAGGGTTCCCTCGCTGCTCCACTCTTGCTGTCCAAACCCCTGCCGTAGTACAAACAGAAAAGTAGGATATCTTCATACAAAGACACCTAACGTGGCTTGCACCTTGGCCTGTACGCACGCACTCAAAGACAATTATTTTCAGGCGCTAGCTACAGCCACCCGAATAATCGCCCCTTTGTACAAGCCACGTTATAATAATATATCCTTGTATGAAGATAACTTACTTTTCTATTTCTCCTGTGGCCTGCTGACAAAAGTAAGCAAACAATAAACATGCGTCCCCTCCGGCACGGGCGGGTAATAGCTACCATGGGGTGCGGGTTCGGTGCTCGTGGAAGACATGCTGGAATTACGCCTACTGATGAGTTTATTATGACTCCGCTTGAAGAACTAGATACTTTCTGAAAAGTACACTATAGCGAAATCAATTCGGCCGGTCAGTCTATCATGATGTAATGGACAAATTGAGCCGGTGGCGGTGGCGACACCGATCGGCGAAGAGCTGATCATTTATGAAGAAAAATTTGCCTACATTTGATTTTTAGAAGTAGATACAGGTATTTTCTATGTCCCGAACAAACTTTGTATATACATAATTATAGCTTCATCATAATTATATTTCCAGTCACACCCATAAATCTCATTCACTCAACATCTGAACTGAACAACTGAAAAATCCAGGTGAGTTCCGATGTGAACACAAATTACTCATAAATAAATACCCAGTATCAAAACAGCTCCACCACCGTATCTACCTCTCAACCCTCTAGAGGGCCGCCCTTGAAACGCTCGCCGCGCCGCGCCGGGGTACGAGAGGAATCACAAGTGCCGACACCGAGATATGCTACCCCTGTGAGCTGCCTAGTGCCTACAGTACCTACACCGGTCTCTGTACTGTAGAGCCACGGAATAACGAATAGTAGACAAGACGGGACTGGGAACGTTCATCACGAAGTTTCATCTTAAGACATCCCGGCGTTGCTCCGGTCTTGTATGCATCCACTCAGCCCAAGGATATCGAATATTTGTTATATACTCTATGGAGCCGGCGCGTATGTAACCCGAAAGTTACGCTCAAGAGTTGTTGCGCGCTGCATGACGTCATGTGGTGCACTGCATAACGTTACTTGATGCCTTTTTCATACAAAATATATCAAAATACACCATGATGACTGACAGCGCCGCACGCCTCGCAGCATTAATCTGTTTTTCACCTAACTCTGCAAACATAAAATTCTATCAGTTTTGGCGGGATACGAGGAAGACATTACACTAGTGTTTGTGAAAAACAAAGACCGAAAATGGTCGAAGATCGCGAGTTTCATACCGTTATACGAACAGTTGATCATATAAAGTTGGCAGAGGGGGGGAAGCGTGAGCGTGCGTAGTCCTTTGGTTAGAACGTTAAAGGCTCAGCCTAGCTAGGCCCTTAATAAATTCACTTAACAAAATCTTCCCCGTAGTTAAAACTTTATTACCTGATTCGATCAAAATGTTCCGCAGCTCACGTTGTTCGTAATTGCTGCAAGTTTCTCCACTTCAAAGGAACTCTTGCACCACATTAGCGGTTCCTCGAGTTCCACCAATCACAAACTTCCGCTGTACGTGCGAGGAACGTAATTCTATAATGCAATACGAAGCCTCACTACGGACACAGTGTGACGCAGTCAGTGGACTTTACACAGAAGGTCGAGCAACGGTTCAAGATGTATGGCTTATGAACATAATTAACGACACGGACCTTTCCCTATGTTAATCAGATTCGTGTAATGACGTGTGGTCATTTTAATTACTATGCAATTGTAATCATTTTATACGAATTTTTCAATTGCTTCTCATTATTTTACTTTGAATTTTAATCCTTGGTGGTTCCAAATTTAGCTATTAGTTTTATATGGTGGCTATTATGACAGGAATGAACTTCTGAGGACCTATTTTTTTCTAGACTTCATTTTTCTTCTGAACGAAGTTCGATCGTTATTATTCGATTGACTGCCCAAAAGAGGGTTGTGTTTATATGAGTAGCTTGATACGAAGACTATGTACTGTCTGTCGCTACACTGCTCCCCCCTGATCCGAGCTATTCCATCGATACGTACGTGATATTAGAGCTGAAATATAAGGCGGGGCCACACCTGCGCCTCCGCTCGAGACGGACGACACTTTAATGGAAAGTTAGGTGCGGCGCACACCGGCGCTATCCTTGTTATTAATGATTTTAATATAAGCTGGTGCCCCGTTTAATGTGTCCGTAATTTAATGGTTAGTATCCTATAGGCTTTTATAATGTTATGGGGAAAGCATTTCACCATATTCGCAAAAACTATTTGAATCTGTCCGCAAATCGACCCGTTTTTATCTCATAAACACAAAAACTAGTTGAATAAGATGAGGTCTCTACTTATTTATTCATTAGGGCGTGCTACGTGAGTTATTTATTATTTATCTGTAGGTAGGGCTCAGTGATTCTAGGAAAATTGGAAATACGCAGTCGGCTCGTCTAATTTCGTGTTAATATTAATGTATAGAGCAAGTAACCGATTGGGAAAAAACAGCAAACTCACTCCTCAATCCCTCGGATCAATAAATAAAAGAGTTGATATCACCTACCATCAATATCCACCTCCGCGGCTCGGTCCGCATTAGCAGCTTTATGACGATTGAACGCCGGCCGCGATCCGACGATCTTTCGCCGCCAATCCACGAGGATTAGACGCGGCGCAAGTCACGAGCGAAAGCGTTTTTATTGATTGTTGTTTTTAGTTGTTCACTTTACATGTGTTTTTAATGGGAATAAGTAGGTTAATTTTATATAAAATGTACACACACATACATACAGTCACGCCTTCCCCCGTTGGAATAGGCAGAGACTACATCTATCCACATGCTACGATCCCAGCGGGAAGCAACACGTAAACACAAACTTAAAACGTAAACGTATATAAAACTTCTTGTATTATATTGTTATTCTAAGCAAAGTATGAAGATGATGATACGAAAAGTCATAGGACGAATCTAAGCTTTTGGTAAGATTTTTGTTTTTGTTTAATTACCATTAAAATAAATAATGCCAATGAATTTACTACTGAAGGCTCTTCTAATACATTAGTTTTCTACTAATTAATCTAAATAATTGGAATTCCGAAATGACTTGTGTTTGAATTTTACAAAAGTGAACGTCACTCAACCAATTTATTTATTTATTTATTTATTAATTAATATGGCACAGCCACATCATACACATTAATACTTAATCTGATGAGTATGGACCAGGTACAATTTATATCTGTCATTGAATCCCACAAGGCACGGACTTCCTGCGCACTGCGGAACGCAAACGGTTCTGTTGCAATGGATAGAAGCCATTTAGTTTCTAAAAACTTTTATTTTCGTACCAACTTTTATTCCTAATAGGGATAATACCGTCTATAATTTACTTTTGTGTGTCTTTTGCACCCACGTAGTTCCCGTTCCCGTAGGAATACGGGAATAAAATAATGATAATGTAGATTTCTCGCTGATAATGTAGATTTTTACAGGTGAAAGAATTTTAAAAATCGGTTTAAAGGCTGAGGCGTGAAAGCGTAACAAACAAACAAACTCATTCGCATTAATACTATTAAGTTAGGATATCTTTAATGAACCAGTGGATTGGCACAAATTGTACAAAAGCTGTCAGTATAAACCGCTCATCTCCTATGGCTCGCCTCGATTGTCCCGCGATAAGATGACATCGCGGTGAGCCGTCACGAGCCTCTAATGTGTCGCCGCGCCGGTGCCGTGTGCACTGAGCTTTACAATACAACAGTTGGCAAAAGATTAACCCACTATCGGAAGCACAATAAGAGAAATGAAATAGCTGTGCAACGTGGTTTCACTTGCGTACCTAATTCTCGTTTTTCTCCAGGAGCTTTGCATTTTCTCGAGAAGAAATACAGCCAATGTCAATAAAGCACAACTGCACCCTTGATTTAGACAAATCGAATGATACCACATTTATCAAAACCCATCTAGCAGTTTAGGCTGTAGGTCGAGACTAAAGATCGGACATCCTAACTTAATAATTCATCATCATCAACACATAACGTCCCACTGCTGGGCATGGGTCTCCCCTCGCTTTCGTGAGGATGGTTAGGCCATATTCCACCACGGGGGCCAGATCCGCATTGGTGGATCACCACCTCCGAAATAATTCTCGGGTAGGTTGTGAGTTTCCTCACGATGTTTTCCTTCACTGAAAAGCGACAAGAAACACATTGGTACGTACCCGCACTGGGATTTGAACTCACGACCTTCTGATTGGAATGCGGAAGTTCTCCCACTAGGCTACCACCGCTTATAAATAAAGCCGCTTATAAACTTAATAATTATAAATGCGAATGTGAGTTTGTTTCTTACGCTTTCACGCCTTAACCACTTAACCGATTTTTAAAATTGTTTCACATATGGAAACCTAAATTATTAGCAAGTAACATAGGCTTTATTTTACCGCCGTGTTCCCACGGGAATGGAAACTACGCGGGTGAAACCACGGGGTGTAAGCAGCGCCCTCATAAGATACAACTTTTGTGACATAGGATACGTTTTATCGCGATAAACTGTAGTCAGCGCGGGCGAAATCGCGGGCGAAAGGTGGTCTTAAATAAGTTTTGCGTCACATACAAACACACATACATACGTACGGCGGAAAAACATATAACCTTCTTGGCAGTCGGGTAAAAACTACAGAACTTTCATATTAACTTTCACTTTCTCTCCATCCCCTTCCTTTGCTTCTTTCGTAAAATCCTTTCTTAAAAGGGGTGCAGGGTAGGTACAGCAATCATTCCAAGCCTAGCTAGTCCCCAAGTTATCACCGCGAGCCCCCTGCGATCCCGCCGCCCGAGGGCGGTAATGCGGTGCGGCGGCTCATTTGTTTCGCTGACGTGGCATTCCACTTACAACAATGATGACTGAATCATTTGAATACTTCAGCAGTCATAGGGACATCCAACAATCAAATATTTGTAGAGAATAAATACCTAATTAATATTGAGTAAGGGTATATTATGTATGCGTCATTATCACTCGCTTTTCGATGAAAGAAAACCTCGTGAGAAAACCCACATACCTACCCTAGAATTATTTCAGAGGTAGGTATGTTATCCACCAATCCGAACCGGGCCCTCGTAGTGGAGTGTGGCCTAATCGAGATCGTGCTCAGCAGTGGGACGATATAGGTTGATGATGATGAAGGGTATAATAAGTACGACAAAGTGTTGATTACTGTATCATGAAGTCGTTTTATTTTGTGCGTCGAATTCGTCCGCTGCCCGCCCGCTGTCCGCCCACTGCCCACCCGCTGTCAGCTTACTGCCTAGGGTATCAGAGCATGATAAATGATAGTTTTTTTTGTCATTTTGAATAGACGAGTCTAGATGGGAACTCCAACTGAATGCGCGATCCCTCAAGGACGAGGGTGTAGATTTGTAATAATATTTCATAGAAACATTTTAATTGCAAGGGGCTTGGAGAGCTCTGAAGAGGACGTAGTTACGCGGAATAAGTGAAATAAACATGAATATTCTTTGTTAGTTTCCTACTTGCATTACGTTTTTAGACACCGCGTCGCGTTTACGGCGCGGTGGTGGTAAATAAAATGACTGCACAATCTAGTTTGGGCATTAGTTTGGTTGTATCAAACGGGAAACCTACAGATTTACCAGTTTTCTTTAAGTTCTTGCCATTAAACTTGGAGTGCCAACAGCTACCTCGTCACCCGAAGACATTGCCGCAGACCTTAATAGACCACTCCATTCCACCACCGACATTTATATCAGTATAGCGCAGTTGCTTCCCATTAGGAGATTACTTTTGTATTCAGTCCAACGAACTGAATGCCGCAGCCTACTTCTGTAACAAATGTTACAAGCACGGCCGCCATACAAACCTGCGCCCTAGTTACTAGCGATGGCCGAGTTCCAAATGACAATCGAACGAATCGCATTCGGTGCGAAATTACAATCGAGTCTATAAACATCTCGCACTCGAATGAACTATCGAGATGTTTTACGACGGTCCGAGTCGCTGACTCACCGCTGCGTTCTTCGCTAGCTCTCTCTAAATCCGACTCGGTGTAAACTCAAAATAATCGCAGCTGGTGAAACCAATCTCGATTTTTTCCTTTCCGATGTTTGAAATCAACTCCGATTCACTTAAATTCGACTCCCAGGGAAAATCATCGAGATCTATCGAGATGTTTGATCTATCGAAACAATCGAGTAAATCGTGTCGGAGTCGGCCATCGCTAACACTACCCCGCGCCCTAGATACCCGCTAATCTTCGCAGGGCACGTAACAAAGCGGCTAAATATCACAACTTCGGCATCCCCCCTGACGCGACCTTCCCGTTTATTGTTTCTAACTATTTATTGCAATATGGGCACATACATAAACTTTATTGACAAACTTCTAAGACTTTGGCCTACATTTTTCCTGGTAGGTCAATTTCTGAATTAATTCTTTCTTCATTAAACGTACAGTGTACGACTTTATGAAATCACATTAGGTCGTCGCTTTAGTATATATATAGCCTTACTTAAACACTGCGACTGCTTTTTTGGGTTCTGCTAACACATGATTTCGTTGGAACTGCTAATCATTACACATATGAAATGCAATTACGTGGATAACAAAACAACTCTCTCATCATCAGTCTATATTCGGTCAGTGTCGTGGGCCTCTCATACCCAGCCTCTGCCAGCCGTATTCTACAATCGTCGCTCCATCAGCTACGCTACGTTTGCCTACACGCAGTCTCTACTCCAGAACTCGTGTAGCCCATCAGTTGTCGGTTCTTCTAGAGATATGACCTGTTGTCCTGTCCACTGCCACTTCAGCGAGTTTATCCTTACATCAAATATTTTAATTATTTATTTATTTTATTTTATTTTATTCGGAAAGAATACAGTGTACCATAGCGTTAGGGTTACATAATTATGTATGATTCTAAACACCATTTAAAAACCTTCACATATCGAAGCTATTTGCTTGTTATTATTATTATTATCTGTGGGATCACCACACTTATTACCTATATTTTCAGTTTTTATTTTCATTAAGAGTGTATCCCCACCCGCCATGATGCCAGGACGCGTGACGTCATTCCGGGAAAACTTCGCTCTTTCCCGCACTGTTCCCTAAGTAGCTGTCAAAGTTATCAAAGCGGGGTTGTGTTTTAGAGAAAATTTGCGTTGATTTTTGAAAGGAAAATATGCACAGTGGAGTTATGAATACTTTGAAATTACTGATCGTATTGTTAACGGAAGGGAACGTGGAAGGCAAAGGGTGGAATTAACTTGTTGGAGTCCTTTAAGTTGAGCATTACCTACTGGCTGTTTAATAAGTGGGCTAGATATTGATTAATGATTTAATTTATTAACGCCAGAGGCGGGACAGCTAAATAGTAGAAGGCGAACATTTAGTGTGATTTCAGAACTATATAACTTCTATTACCAACCACACCTCTTTATAATGTAGCGTATTTCAATCACTAAACATAAATACAAGATTTTTCAAAAAAAACTACTCTATTTTTAAAGTTAAGTACCTTCACATAATCAGTGTTACCAGACACATTTCACGCCCAGCCCTCACAATGTGGGTCAGATAAAAACAAACAGATTTGCTTCAAACACACATAATGCCGTAACACATCGAGCTCAATCTCTCACATAAGGCCGGTGATACACCATCAGCCGACCGTAATATCACAGTAGTACAAGGTAATGGCGCCCAGCGGGCGTGACGTCACTACTCGCAACCCTCTGCACCTAGGACGTTTTATACACACTATGGACCCGGCACGCATCTAACACGACAACGAATTCTGTCAGTTTTGGCGGCAGGGGACGGGGAAGGCATATTACACGTAATTAGTAATTACTAGTTATTCCGAAAAACAGACAAAATTAAAAAAAAAAACCAAATATTCATAAAAATATTCCGACACTTACTACCAGGTGAGACTTGACTACTCTGCAATAATAAAAAAACACAGCCTGATTAAAATTTCCGGAGTTGGCCAGTTTAACTTATATGCATAGTCACGCATCCAGTTAGACAATAGTTCAAAATCTATTCACTCTGTAAATGACGCATACAAGAAATTAATAGCGTTATACGAACAGTTGATCATATAACTCTGGCAGAGGGGGGTAAGGGTCAGGGTGCGTCGTCCTTTGGTTAGGTGGTTAAAGCTCCGCTCTAATGCCGCGCTTGTGTCAATACAGCCCGCGGCGATGGGCTCATTTGTACCCTACTTGGAGATATTAAAATGAATTCATTCGAGTTTTAATCTTTATTTTGGGACTAGAGGAGATAAAAGTACTTACTTTAAAACCGTTGCGAATTTAACTCCTTTCGACCACGTCATCGTCACTTAAGGTAGATGGGGCGGGAAAATGTCCCATACAATTTTGGGGGACCAGTAATGACGTCAGAAGTATTTTAACTACAGCGTCTTTTGGTTTGGTGTTTTTGATTTACCTTACCTTTTTAGGTGTGCAATAAAGAGTTTTCTATGTCATTCGTAATATAAAGTTTCTTTTTAATTAAAGGTTTGTGGAGAAAAGTGTGAAGTAGTCCGGGCCCGTTTTGTACACCCAGCTTAAATGAAGTCTGCACGACTAAATAAAATATCTAGCTTGGAATTTAAGTTTGTACTAAGTTAATCGTGACGATCATGATAATAATTATTATTGAAATCATGTCATGGCCGGGATCAAACTTCTTCCACTGTACCTCTAGTCCGCCATATCTCCACATCTCCACATTCGTCTAATTGAACGCACAACCCGCCTAAGTCTAAGAGGCTCAAAAAGACTTTCCATTCTAATTACAAAACAACAAAAGCCAATTAACTCTCCCGGAAATGAAGTAATCTACAAACGAGACCGACAATCAGCACAACACGATCCCAACACAATTATTTCAACCACATTTTCTTATAAACAGCAAACGTATTTAGTCCAAGAGAATATTATGGAGCAGGAATATTTGATTGAGAGAATTTTTATCAGAAGCCATTCGGCCATAGCGGGGCTGGAGAAAACGGGACAAACCGTACTCATCTACCCATCTCCAGACATTTTTAATAAAAAGTTAAATGAGAATATAATGTTTGCAATATTAATTTATCCAATTAAACGTTCATTCATTCATTCATTTATTTATTATATAATTCTGTTTCCACTTGTACTGTGTACCGTGTGTTGTGTGTGTGTGTATGTGTGTGCGTTGTGTGTTGTACTGTGTTGTACGTATCGATAACCACGGAAGAAAAATTGAAAAATCTGCTCAAAATGTACGCGTCATTATCTGGAATTAAAATTGGAACACTTAAGCCGGTTTCTGAAACGTATGTTAACTTCGGTATATTCCCATCGGGCCCACTAATCATTTTAGCTTTACTTTAGCAGCCGATTGTCGTGGTCTCTATCTGGCACTAAACAAATAACAAGGACAGCAATAGACTTAATCTGTTGTTAAACTTAACTAACGTTCGTTAATTTTATACTTGAGAGCGCAGCACTTTGTTTTAAAAAGTATTTAAGTAATAAGAGTGCTCACTGTTTATGATTTATTTAGCTGCTCCTCGTTTAATAATACTAAATCCTCTCTCATTATTTAATTGCGTTTTCGTTTTCGTTTTCAGTGGCCAGGATAATATAATAACTAAAATACAACGATAAAATAGGGAAAGATTACATTTCAATTTCATTCTCTTTTTTGTATTGTTTTGTTTCGATATAATTTGTTATCTTCTATCCCAACTTTGTGGAATTCCGACAAAGAGTAGCTCCGACTAGAAAACTTTTAAAACTGGGACTAAAACCGGGACAACCGTGTTAACCTGTTCGCCGCCACGTCGGTCGCTAAGGGGAAGGTCTGTCAATAATGGCACCCAGGGGTGTCCCAGTAAAAGGTTTTAGCGCGATTCATATTAAAATGATACCGACTTCCGTCGCCTGGCTACGACAAATAGAGCTATTTCTTTCTTTCTGTTCGATTTTGCTTTTAGGTCCCTACTTTTAAATCATTCACATAAATTAGACTCTAATGCGTTGCCTTGAAAGTCTGATTTGCAGTGATTTTAACTCCTCCCTTTCACAAAGTACGTACGTGACTAGAAACGCGATTGGGCGCGCTTGACGCGTGCCTGTCGGCTGTCGGCTGTCGGCTGTCGGCTGTCGGCTGTCGGCTGTCGGCTGTCGGCTGTCAATGTCGACCAATATGACAGTTATTCCGAACTGAGATTGTATTCGTGGTTGGGAACTAATGGATTGTGGTTTCTGTTGGTCCACAAACGCCCGAACCCCTTAGACAATAATATTTTAGGTTATTTTTTATCCATATGCCAAAGGTAATGTTTTTGGCGCGTGTCTTGCTTATGTTTGTAATTTTTTTTATTACCTTGTATCTTCCCAGCGGCTGGATAGATTTCCATTGTTAATGTATCATTATATTTGTCTTAAAAACCCAAGTGTCCTTAGATACGTGTTTGAAAAACAACCACAATGGCGAATTATTGGCGTGAAATAGTTAAATGATCTTCTCTCGTGTCGATGTTTCCAAGTTAAATCTGAAATGGACTGTTTTAGATGAAAAAGTGTGAAGAAAAATGTTTTTATACTATAGTAATGGTGATCGATTTAAAATGCCACATGGGGTGGGTTTAGTATTACATCCCGTACATCAGATAGGAACTCTACTTTTAGTAAAGTGCTTATATTTTTCTCGATTACCCTACTATGTTCTTCCTCAGGCTTTTAACTAGCTCCTTACCAAAATTGATCAATATCCGTTCAGCCGTTTCGCCGTGAAAAGGGAGCACGTAGAGAGTGAGAGAGACAGACAGAAGTTAAGTAACTCGTACTTTCGCTTTTATAACATTAACATTAGGTTAATTCTAACAATCTTATCACACAACGTTGTTTCAAATTGCGAGTATGTGTCTACTAAGCGCCAGCGAAGCGTGAGGGGGTCACACCGGGGGTCATACTATACTCAATGTCACCATGCCCCACCGACCACACTGACCCTTGGTTAAATATTGCCACTTAACGGCGACCCCGGCTAAATATAACCGGTTAACGGAGACTTAATCTACCCATTACCGCGGATTAACGACGATAGCACAGCAGACATATAGCACTACACACAGAACGGACACTCTGCAGCTCGCGATCCGCTTCCCCGCACCCTTACCCGCAATCCGGAGGACAATCGGAAGGCTGTCAATGCTACTCGCTCAAATGTAACAGACAAACGGGTTAGTATGAATCGTCATACTAACGTGGTTTTTTGTTTTAGTCGCGTAGTATGTTTTTGAATACTTACATACGCATTAGGTGCGTGTGCAGATAATTTTATTTGTGTGAGTTGTCAAATAAGCTTTTGCATGGAATGTCCAGGGTGTGGCAGTAGGTAACTGCAGATAGTATGAGGCTGGGGTTACAAGTTTACTCTGACCATTAGTTCAGTTATGTTAACTAAGAGCTTTATTGGAAACTCGGTAGGTTTTGAATATACGACGTCGTTTAAGTACCCGCTAAGCTTTGGCGAGCTTCGTCTCAATATGGGGGTAGAAATAACGTTTACTTATGTTGTCAATTTTGACAAATATATCTGAAAGTTTTATAATCATGATTATGAAACTTTCAGCCGATCTATATGTCATTAGAACTTTATTTAAGGCGAAATGGGCGATTTTAGAGCGTATATAAATCGTCTAGGTCAAGGTGGTTAATGTTCTTTTCCCAATATGTCCCTGCTTAGGTACGTTTTTTCAGACTAATTGACATTCAATACACGTCGACCATCAGGTAAAATATGGGCACTGAAACCTTCTCTCTCCTATCAGTAAATAATCTTTTAACATTATCAGTTAACCGTTAATTAGCGTGTGGATTATCAACACCACTCTAGATTTACTAATTATAATAATCCAATAATGCGTAAAAGTTTTAAATCATATCCCACGAATCCCCTAGAGAGAACCCTGGTACGTTGTAACGAAGGAAAAAAAAATACGCATTTTATGTTTAGTTATTTTTGTTTGTAGATTTTTTTGTTTATTTCCCAAAGCACGACACGCCATAACTGTTCACTTCGCTCTCTTTATTATAAAATCAACGAAGATAAACAAACCTCTTTTACAACGAGCAGTAGATTTCTTGAATTACATCCCAACCGGGAAAAGCTAGTCATATTCATAAATTTTACCGGAATCCCGACTAAGCATGCTAAGAACACGAGGCTATACTTCTATCCCATTAATCGCTGCTTCATTCACGGCTCGTCCCACAATCCCGGGCGGGACGAGTCCGCTAACTGGCCGCTCTAATCGCCCGTTGTCCCGGGATCCCGCTAAGCTGCTTTCCTTACGGGACGGATGCTTGAGGGACAGATAATTTGTTTGATGAGATTATCTCGATTTCATACTTGGATTACTTTGAAATCGGATATTTTGTTTCAGTTAAGAGCGCGATCGGATGAGATAGCTCTAATAAACAAAGCTAATCAATTGTAAAAACAACAATTGGGCGCGTGGCTGTACCTAGTGATAAATTTATGTTGTTTTTGTAATAAGCTTTATTATTTTCCATTTTTTTTTCATGAGATATTTTGATGCACGCCTACACCCCTCTCTCCTTTTTTTTTTTTTTTCCCGGGGAAATGCATTAGGCATACCACCCGGCCCCGGGGGGGGGCGGGGTGGTTATGTGGGACTCCCCCGCCAGCTGGTCTGGCGGGGTTTACCCACTAAAACCCCGGGGTGTTCTCCTCTCCGCATTATGGAGGTGGTTACGGGTTCGCACGGCGCTTCCGCGACCACCTCTGCGGGCGCCCTCCTGGGCTCGCCACGTGAGGCTTGGGCCTCTTTCTCCGCTGGGTGCGTCCCGGAACACACGGGCCGCACCTCAGCTCGGGACTTCTAACTTGGGCGTTGGACCCCCGATCCGCGGCCCAAAAGTCCCCGTTATTGGTCCCTCGCTGTGCCCTCTGCTGATCAGAGGGACACGCGAAGGACCTCTTTTCGCCAGGTTATTTGCTACGGCCACCAATTCCCCTAGGAGAATTGCTGACCGAACCCCAGGGTGCACAGGCCCAGCTGCTGCCCTTCCCTCCGGATGCAACGCATCAAGAGGGACGAACAACAGCTGGGCACTCGTGGAGGTTACCTGGCCCGCACCCCACACCCCTCTCTCCTTCACTATAGGTGGTTGACTGGTAGAAAATGCTCTTAGCGTTAAGTCCGCCATTTGTACTGGTTAGTTCATCTGTGCAATAAAGTATTAAAAATAAATAAATAAAAAAAATATACGATTTGTAACCGGTTAGAGTCTATCACTACATTTACCTGTTACCAGGTAAGCAGATACAACGATTTTCTATATTTCGTATTTTACTACATTTGTGTATTTAAAAAGATACACCAATGCTTTGCCAGTGTGTATCGTATGTGATACAAGGCGTAGAGGATGTTAAACTTCTAGAAACAGTATAGACAGCACTCAAAAGAGCCAAATTTCGTGAGCCACCCGACTTTATTAGTTCGAGACCTTACATAGATATACAGTTGTTTTACTATTGTATATATTACTATAGATTTATTTTTCACTCACAAAAATAAATTTATAACTAATAAAAAAACGAGTGTGCGACCACAAGTAAAACTTCTTTAGCTCTATCTATATGTATAACTAACTGGCTACGAGAGAAAGAGAGAAAGAAAATGTGTGCTCGCACCTCTCTCTTGCTCCTACAATAATATACGAAACCTAACTTTCTCTCTTTCTATCTTCACAAACTTATTATCTCCCTCTCAACTTCCGTTCGCCTCGCTCGATCACATTTTTCGTAACGCATTCACCACCTTACTCCCCAAGTCGAGCGTACGTAAAGAAGTTTTACTTCAAAAATATAATTTTAGACATAATGCTGCCGGCGGCTTCTGCAGCATGACAGCTAACGGCGGTATACCGTCACGAGTCGCGTCCCGGGAGCCCGGCGGGCGGGCGGACGTCTACATTATATTCCACTGACGTTTCATTGTAATTGAGTTAAATTTCAACCACAAACCAGCGCTTGGAGGAGTTTTAATGTGGGATAAGATATCAAGTGACATTACTTGATGGATGCGTTAGGATCGAGGGAAGTAATGATTCATTTCTCCAGCCCCCTTTTCAATATTAAGTTTTCCTAAACCTTAACTGCACAGATTGGGATAGCTAGTACAAATAGCGGACTTAATGCTAATAGCATTTTCTACCATTCATTCATGCAGTCAAATTAAACCAAATTACACGTGGCATAGTCGTTGATGAGTTAGTGTGATAGTGTTCGCAAAAAAAATATTGATGTGTTAATCTTGACAAAACCTTATCAGACCGTCTTACCCAGATTTCAATATCTAACATAAAAATCTTTCGAACAATAATACTACAATCGGATAAGTCCCGAGACAAAGCGGCTCCAAACCGGGGCTCGGGAAGGATTACCGCTTCCACAAAGCTTTACCCTTCCTACACCTACACAAGGTGCCCAATATAGTTCGCTATAATACCGAAATACCTACTATTTATGTATGTAGGTACTTCTGCGGACGCGTGTGTGCGTCGAAGTGCGTATTCCATCGCAGTGGTTCGACGCTCGGTTCAGTTCACAGGAGCGTTGTTGCGGCGCCGCGCCGCTGTACACCGGCGAGGGTTCTTTCGGTTATTTTACACCTTACTGTATTTCTGAATAGGTTTAGTCTACCTTATCTATAGAGAGAAATAGATACCAATTTTTTTAGCCATAGAGAGTACTGCCTTAAAACAAATAACATCATTGTCTGACATGCTGCATCGATATAAACACTTTATCGAGCAATGGTGTGCATAACACGTCAGGGTCGCATATATAGATCCTGACCCCTTACTCGGAATTCTTGTAAACTCCTAGGATCATGGTCCTACGAACGCCCAGACTCAGAGAGCAAATACACGTGGTTCACTCAATTTTTCGCCCTGTGTGCCTCCTCTAAAATGTATTGTAGCAAAGTGGCTTTCTGTAGCCCAGTTTTCACCCCCTCGGCCCTTATTTTGTGGTGGGAGTCCTCTTCTGCAAGAGACCGCCCGAGGAAGTACCACACCTTTGCCAGATATTCATCTGCCAAGCAGTAGTGTGCAAACATTACTGGGTTTCGGTTTGAAGGGCATTGTTTCCAGCGAAATTACTGGGCATATGAGACTTTAGTGCCGATGTCTCAGGGGGAAGGGCGCAGTGCAAAAGCTCAATAACTATTTCGCAGATACAGCTTTCTTTGTGAACCCGTAGTATAACATGTGACACCCAAGAACAGACCGCCACACATTGAATTTCCATTAGGTTGCGCCGCGGCAGGCACGTACCGCGTACAACGTGTTATCGGCCGCAATTTGCATCGCAAGTGACTCTTCCGCTTTGTCTTTGTCCCCATACACTGAAGCTTCTTTCTAACGTCATATATGAATAGCAAATGAATAATCAATAATGCTTCTATTAATATATTATAATCATACTAAAAGTAGGGCACAAGCTGTAGAATTACAATGTTGCTGCGTCCCGTAGCATCCGCTATTCTTGTCTGTTCTTCCGAAAAATATAACTTCGTCGTCAAGTTCAAGTTATTTTCAGAAGTTTGGAGCTCTGTGTCGAAGAGAGCGGAATTAAGTATTAATACCTCTGAACTGTTCAGTATTCTGTGCTGTTAGTACCCTGCAGGCTTTTCAGGTTTCATTTTATGACTGGCTGTGCCCCGTGGTCTCGCCCGCGTAATTCGAGCCTCCCGCAAGAACTCTGCATGTTCCAGCCTATGTATGATGAGCAATAAATATAACCAAAGATTTCAAAAAAACAAATGTCAAATCGTGAGCTCATACGAAATCCAATAGAGCAAATCATTTCGGGAAAAACTTTACTCAATTTTTTAAAATTTTACAAACAACAAAAAAAAACTAATTGATGGAGTTTTATGCTTGGCAACACTATTATTATTTACCTATTCATTTTTATTTATTATACTAAGATAGATTTTCATCCCAAATTTGTAGTATACGATTGAAATGCTTCGAGCTTGATGGAAATAACTATAATTTGTCTAAAATCCCATTTGCAAAGTAGGTAGCAATTTCTCTAGTTTTATTTTTCCCCGAGCAGCAATTTTAATTTTCTAAAAGTACCTCTAGCCAGACACTACCCCCCGTAGCATCCGACGAGAGGGCTTCATACCACTAGTAGTGGCTGAGAGTGAGCGCCTAATCACGGACTTTTCAATATTCTATGGCCTCGGCAGATATCAAACATTTCTCTAAAATGAAAATGTTTTGGTAAGTCCGAAAGAGCAACAGACGTGGCAAATCGAGACGACTCACTATTAGAAAAACTAGAAACGGTAATTACATCACAGATTTCGTTCTGTAGAGATCGAAGCGCTCATTCCTTACAATTTCTATTTCAATGGCGTTTGAGAATAGTTTTTAAATTTCCACGAACTGATTTTATATTTACTAGACAAAAACAAACAAAAAAATAAATAAAAAATGAATATTTATTTACCTTCTTCGAGCCTATATTTAACAAATCAATGGAAAATGAGCTGTTACAAATAACTAGCAGTAAGTAAGGTTGTATAATCACAGGGCGTTGTAGCCATCGCCACGTGCGTCGGTTCTTTTACCGGACAGGGTTCACAAGTAGAGAAATAAAAGGAAACGCAAAGAAACGTTCAACTTAATTCATTTGCCTGCAGGAGGTAGGTAGGTACCGCGCAGGCGGCAACGAACTCTAATTAGCTTCTGTTTTATTCCTAAGGCTTCTGTGAACCTTTCAATAGTTAGAGGGAGATGTAGGCAGACTCACACTTAGCTACTCTGAAGAAATATTTTGTACCTTATTACGATCATGTCATTATATAAGACGTGAGATGTCTTCATCAACCCATGACGTCCCACTGCTGAGCACGGGTCTCCCCTCACTTTCGTGAGGAGGGTTAGGCCATAATCCACAACGGAGGCCCGGTCCGGATTGGTGGTTATCATACCTACCTCCGAAATAATTCTCGGGTAGGTATGTGGATTTCCTCACGATGTTTTCCTTCACCGAAAATTACCCGAGAATTACCTACATATGTTTTACAGAAACACATTGGTACTAGGGATGGCGATTCTTTACGAAAAAGATCGATTTTTAAATCGATTCGAATCGTAGTCTAATGAATCGATTCACGAAAAAATCGAGGCCTACAAAATCGATTCTTAAAAAATCGATCTTTTTTTCAAGTTTGCGTTTACAATGTAAATTTGTATCAATTTTACTAAAAACAACATTAATATTGCAATTAACGATATCTTATCAATAAAATCAGGGAATTCAAAAATAGCAATTATTTTTATTACCGTATCAAACTATAAGATCAACTATAAAAAAAAAAGTATTTATATACTAACGGCCTTACTAATAAAAAAAAGTTAAACATCTGTGTAACAACTGTTTTACTATACAGTGAGTAAGCTATGAATAGGCGTTACACACTCCCTTTACTAATAATCCGTGGGTAAACAATGCATAGTTATCAATTCCTTATAACAAAAACCACTGGCAACTTTCGTAAGAAACGTTCGAAAACATTACGTCATATTATCAGAGTCTTAATATTAGTTCTAAAAACGCTCATAACTTTGAGTATAAGTATGAACACTTCCATCAATAAGAATTCCACATATTACTTATTAGTTATTTCAATGCTGATTATTCCTCTGTAAAAGTAAATTTAAATGATAATCACCATACAGCCATCTCGCGAGATTATGAGTAGTTAACTCTTTAACCGGCAGCACTTATAATTCAGGCACATTCAACTAAATGCAAATAATGGTATGGTTTATACCAAAACAGAAAAAATCGAATGTCGATTTTCAAGGGTGATAGATCGATTCAGTGAATCGACACAGTACTTCATATCGATTTAAAAAATCGATATTTTCTGCTCGAAAAATCGATTCTTCGATTAATCGATCTCAGATCGCCATCCCTAATTGGTACGTGCCTGAACTGGGATTTGAACTCACGACCTTCTGATTGGAAGGCGGACGTTCTCCCACTAGGCTACCACCGCTAATGAGATGTAGCGTTATTTACAAATTATTATATTAAGTAGGTGCTTGTAATTAATTATCGAGCTTTTTGATGAGAGGAATGTTTAGCGACTCGCACAGTATTTTCCTATTTTTCAGTTTAGATGAAAGTAATGTACTAATAATTGTGTACAATATGTATGTGTGTATGTGTGTGTAATAGTTGTGTATTGTGTGTGTAATAGTAAAGTCACAAAAGACATAAAATACATACCACATACATAATGGTCACCGCGATCCGTTTCCCCACTTCTACCCGCAATCCGGAGGGAAATTGGGAGGTCAGTGAATATTACACGCCCAAATGACAATTGATAATAGACAGATGGGTTAGTACGAACCTTCATACTAACGGGTTGTCACACATGAGATGTGAGACAGTTTTGACATGCTCAGCGACTTTTGTTCGTGACTGTGCTCATTGATTGAATTCCATTGAGAAAAGCTGATTAAAATAACACTAATGTAATTCCAAACTCGATCCTAGTTCAAGTTTAGCCTCTTTAAAGAGATTGCTTTCAGTGAAAATTAAACTCCCCGCTTTTTGTGTCCGTATCTGAACCCGACGTCCGGAAACTTCATTAAACTGTCCGGAGTTTTTCCGGACGCGTCGCTAACCGGACTCGCCCCGAGTCCGGACGACATCATGTTTTTTAAATAACCTCCGAGTCGGATTAAAAGTTTGTAAGTACTTTGCGCTTGAGCCAATAAATTGAGATAAGCTGAAGTTTGGCGGAGTTTAGGAAATATCGTGTCTGGGAATTTAAAGTATGTATCGGATCGGGAATGAATCTGTCTAGCCGATATAAGGTGGTGTAGGCAGCTATACTCGGGTAGCGTCGCTGTTATTATAAGTGACCAGTCTGTCGCATATCTCACGCCTTTATTTGTTCTGTGGTGTTTATCGATACTGAGAGGGTTTTCTCGAATGTCGTCTATCTATTGTATGCAATTTTATTAAAATCGTATTAAACCTCTTGCCATAGCAATTTTCGAACCAGCTTTAATTTTGTTCCGAAATTCCCGGAATTTAACAAAACTCTACAAAATATAAGTTTACCGAATAAAAGCGGTCAGGGGGATCTCGATACCGAAGTTGATTGAATTTCCCAATAAATTCCCGGAGTTATGATGCGAATAAGCACAAAACAAGCGAAATATAAAATCGCTCCCCAGCTTTAAAGTTCGAAAGTTTATGTTTCCCAATTTGTATCTTTTTAAATTTTTTATTATTTTGAATATTTTTCAATATCTGAATGTTAAAAGATGGTTATTGGAAACACTGCTTAATCGCCGTACTAGCTGATAAAGATCTCTCTCATATTCCACATTGTATGAGTTTCAGACGCAACCACAGCGTAATGTTTTGTCCGGAGAGATACTTGCACCGGGTACATAATAAAATTTAAAAAAATGTCCCCATTCTATAATAGCGTCCAGAGTTGTCACTACTTTATAAAAGTTAAAAAGTCCAAAATATCCGTCCGCTTTTTCGAACACGTTTTATTCGTCGTGCAGCGCAGCGGCGGGCGGGTTCGATCCCGGGTTCGTTTCCTGTGCCGCCGGTGCATGCGACGCGACACGAAAATGTCTCCAACCGTTCTGTAGACTCGAGCGGATGTTACTTTTGCGTGTTTTGTTTTGTTTTCCTTCCGTATTTCACGTGTATACGGTGTACGATGCTAATAATGCCTGAATTCTGGAATTAATGCTTATAATATGTCTCTCATCTACCCAGACACGCGTGTAAAAGTTTCATTAATGCCATTGATCGATTAAGTTTTTCGATAGAGACTCTTTCTTTGTAATCAATAGCTGATAAGCGCTCTGGACATTTATTTTATCTACGCGCATTTATAACTAGTCGAGTCCCGCGATTTCTTCCGTGCTAACTATTATCTGTAAATTATTACTTGATATAAAGTAACCCAAGTTCTATTTCAAGATTTAAAGTATCTCTATGAGTATACCAAATTTCATAAAAATCCATTCAGCCGTTGCGGCGTGAAGAGAGGACAAACAAACACACACACTTTCGCATTTATAATATTAAGTGTCATTTAGAATTTGATAGTTAGATAGATAGTTCTAAAATAAACAGAGTAATGTCAGCTGCAATTAAGCGTGATAGTCTAGGTTACCATGCGATTACATTTTACAATCCAAACGATCTATCTATACACAATCTTTTTAACAGACTTTAGAAAAGAGGAGGTTGTCAATTCGACAGTATCTTTTTGTAAGTTTGTTACAGCAGGACTCCATCATTTATTAACCAATTTGGAAAATTATTTTGTATTTAAAAGGATAATCATACTCTCAGATCGATCTCATAGAAGTTTCGTGAAAAACGATGCCGTAGTTTGGTTTTTATTATTAGTACATCCAGTTGAAGTCGGTTTGTTTATGTAAGCCACAACACTCAAATTAATTAGTATTTAGTAGTTAATAATGTTGTTTTGTTGTTCCAGACTGGAGCCTGCGGCTGTCGGGGCGGCGGCGCTCGTCGCAGCAGTCGCCGGCCGCGCTGCTCGCTCACTTCGACACCAGCGTGCAGCAGGTAACCTATCTACTAGTCATCTATCTATCTAAGCCATCAACAATTGAATGTATCATGCTGGAGGGTAAACAGGGTTAGCCGCGATAAAGCAAGGTAGCAAATAATTAAAAAAAACATAAGACGAAGGACAGTTCAATGCAGTGCGGCGTGCGGCACTGTCACTTTAACACATTTTTATTAAAATGACAGCGTCGCGCGGCGCTGTCAAAATGTACAGAATATGTCAAAGTTACAGCGTTACGCAGTGTCGCATGCCGCGCTGCATTGATTTGTCTTTCGCCTAACGCAACTTTGATTCGTCGAACTAAAGCCCTATTTGGAGACACATTGCTTGATAGGAGATTCAGGCGCGCTGCTCTTCCAGCGGTCAGTTTGAGAAGGCACGAAAGTACTGAACCAAGTTTAATTTGGTTATGTATTTCGACTACCCTGACAGTAGAAAAACATATCCAAATGGATACACCATGAAAATCATCTCGGGTAATGATGTGACGTAAAATACAGTACAATAGTAACATCTTCTTTTTAAGCTAGTTAGGAAATTTGCTACAAAAATACTATTATAATATGTTCGACGTATGGTAAAATGATACGCCGTCTGCACTGAGCATTCGATTTGCCTTAATTTATTAATTCTTGGAGGACTTTAAAAGTTGAACATAACCATGAACAAGTCTTAGGGTTACATATCGATATTTGTCATCCTCGAAACTTAGAGAAACATAACTTCAACCCACAAGAACTTCAAACAGAATACCACAGATCACATAGTAGTCCTACGATACCTCCAACGAGTTCGCAACTATTGGCTTTACCAACCCGACGTGCGAGCTAACGGGATCCGAGCAGCGATATCAGAACTCGGAGTCAGCTCGAATTCCCAGCGGACGGCTGCGATCGCTATTGTGGTCACCAGTAACCGTCCAATGCCGAAACAGAGCTCAGTTTGCAATTAAATTAGAATATCTACTGCAAAAGTGTAGAAAAAGACTGACTCGAAGGACCGATGTTTAACACCGTTAATCGATTACTTATATAAAAAATCATGAACTTCAAAGACGTCATATATGCCAATGTTTGACGTTAATATTTTTTCCATCTGCAATGGAAATTGAATACCGTATTTCCGAGTTATGAAGGACCTCCTATACCGGTACAAACCAGAGCCTCTTGGACTATTATCAAAGGTTTTAAAAGTCCTCTCTCCTGATAACTCCTAAACAACAAACAAAAGACCACTGTCGACGGTGGTAGCTTGCACTATTCATGATTCTGTGGTGTCAGCACGCACAGTGGTATAACACGAAAGTAATTATGCACTGTCTATGGTACCAACACGCCACAAACAACGGCCTGCACCACAAATTGCAAGTCAGCTCTGATTCCCTGCGGACCGCACTGCCAGTTACTTGATCAACAGATCCCGGTTGAAACCGAATCTTTTATAGCCGATACAAATAATATATTATAACCAATAATACGGTTGCCTCATTACGTAAAACAGCAGATCGACACTAAGCGATGGGTCGCAAAACGTCACTAGAAATATTATTACGGAAACCGATCGCCCCCCTATCGTCCCGCCTGGCGCAGAATGCACCTCGGCATTAGATACTAGCGCCACTTGCGACAGGAATCAGGAAGTGCTGCAATAGATGGAAACAAATTAGTAAAGGTTTTGTTTGACTCCTTTGACATCAGGAATTGAGGGAATTACTAGTTAATTTATTATTTAATTACTGGGCATATGAGATTTTACAGCCGATGTCTCAGGGTGACGAGCGCAGTGCAGTGCCATGCTAGTTTATGCAATGCAAAGTTCTAGATGGAACTGCATCTATTGTGGGCAGGCGTAGCGTTTAGCATTAGGTGAACGACTCGCTCGTCTCGTCATTCAGCCAAATAATAAATAGAAAAGTCCGTCGCAAGCCTGTCCTCAGATACGTAATAAGGCCAATATGTAGATTGCAGCTGAAATTGAGGTCGCAATTACCACCTATAGCTGGCCCGAACCTAATTATGTGGTTGTTTTACTTGTTGTGAATAACATAATATTGACAAATGAACGCTGCGGTCCGCGGAAATTAGTTTATTTTGGACTAATTTTGGGGTAAACGAACCTCACATGGCACCATTTCATGGAAACCAGCAAAGGTATACTAATTTATTCAGAACACTTTTCATGGAAACTTTTCTTATCCTAGGAAATTTAGTATAGTTACCTACATACAATTTTTTCGTTAATAAAACTAGTCCGGGGGTAATTCAAGAATGATCTACGATCGTTACGCATGCCATCATTTACAGCCCGGTGTATCACCAAAAACCAAAAACAACTAAATGGAAATTCTAATTTCCCACCACAAGAAAAGTTTCCGAATCCAAATGAGAAGTTTTTCAAACGAGTTAGAATACAAAAGATTTCATTTTATTTCAATACGGCAACCTGTTAAATCGGTTTACGTAATAATAACCATTTTATAAATATTAACTGTTCATTAAAGTAGCTACTTCCCAAAATTACAATATGCTTTTAAAGTTATAAAGTAAAAGCTACCTTTTCATAACTTAATTAAGCACGTTTCAATTTTCCCGAAGAGCCCAGAGATGCGCCAATCGCGAGGATTGTCTCCCTTTCCCCAAATAATTCATCAACGGACGAATAACATTTTCCCTTCGGTGTGCCGTCATTACACCCCATAACCGACGCTTTTGCAGTGTTGCCAGAAGGGTCTCTGAATTCCCCAGGTTTTGGTCACAACGTAACAGTTATTATTTAATTTTTTGCTTTTTTCTTATTTCAAAGGAAACGGGGGAGTTATTTTATGTTATGTTTTGGTGATGAGCCGACTGCAAAGGGTGTGGTTCGATACACACGGAGTTTGTGGGCCATGGTCCTCGTAGTTCCTAAACCCTAGATGTAGGATTTCTAGTTAAGGGTCAGGATCTATATATGTGACCCTTACGAATTATGATTAGCCTTTATTTTCCCATTGTTGGGCAAAGACCTGCCAACATGATTTCTCATCCGTGCTCACGAGGATCTCCCCTCACTTTCGTGAGGAGGATTGGACCATAATGCACCACGAAAATAATAATTTATTAATATTTATTATAACTACTGGAGTTTAATTAATCCGGTAAAAAAAATGTGAGCCTATTTTTTAGTCCCATTTCATTTAAAAGGCCATAAATTATGTGGAAACACCCTATTCTGGCAACACCGCAGTTCCCAGCCACCACGACAACGTTGCCAGTGTTTATCTCTTCCGAGCAATTTGGCCTGTCCTTTTGAAAACATGAAATTTTATTACGCCGGAGGTTTACGCGCGATCAACAATTTTATATTTTTCTATTTTGGCCCTCATAAAACGGTATTGTTATCGTTTCGAGATGGCTGCTGAGATTTCTTCACTTGTAATGCTGTGGAAGTCAAAGACGTTGGAGACACGAGGGTAATAATCCACTTCGAGAATGGTTTCAATATTTCCTGGAGATTTTATATTGGCCGGGGATAGATGTTTAATCGTTTTGTTACGGAAGTTGCATTATGCCGGCTGCACCATGCTACATCATGCTGCTTATCGCCCAATCGGCATGACACTGCCGATCGGATCAAGTAGAACTGCCCTTATGACGCGTGAATTACCGTGACTTGGTGGTGTATATGACGGAACTGCAGATGAAATTAAGTCTGCAGCGTCATGCTGATTGGACAGGCAGTATGGTGTATGGCCACCATTATAGATGATCGGCTATTTAATTGTTAACGGGATGGTGGATTCTTTTATTTGTATACATTTTATATTTGCGCCATCTGTGAGCAGCCTGAAGTAATCATCTAGTTCAATCTCATCGAAGTAGATGGCGCTGATTTCAATGTATAATAACAGGCGCTTTTGAACGTCGACGACGCAGTTTTGACTTTTGAATTCTTTATTTTTCAATCTGATACGTGCCACAGCTGGGCAAAGCTCTCCCCATTTCGTCATCGTATCTCTATTTTCTTATTTATTCTTAGTTATTACTTTACTGCACAGATTAAATAGCTAGTACAAATAGCGGACTTAATGCTAAGAGCCTTTTCTGCCAGTCAACCAGCCATGTTAGAATTAAAAGGCCTGTAGGCGTGCACCAAAATTCCAACTACCGTTACGTAATAAGCTTTTTTATTTATTTGTATTACTGGCGATACTTTATGTGCCCACTAGGTGTATTTTCAGAGTTTCAAAAGCAACGTTCTAGATATCTCTAACCGTATCTTAATAATTATTGTCTGTGGGGAAGCAGCGGTTTATTACCAGCATGATAAAGTTTACCGCAACTATTACCGCACGGAATGTTTCCTCTGTTTTTCTATTTTGTATTGCATCGTGTTTCCTACATGTCGGTCTGCGAAGCATTTGTAGGCTGGGTTTTGATTTCCGAGCTACTTTTTCGTTGTTTATCTTCGAAGAGGAAGGATTAAACATTATCCAGGACGCCGGGGTTTTATCGGTACGTGGGTTTAATCTGACTTGTTTGTTTTCCATAAATAAAACAGCCATATTCAAAACAGGGATTTGCAAGTAAGAGTAGAAAATGGGATCCCGATACTGAATCTGTAAAATGAACATTCAATGGTTATAAATACTATTATAGGCAGCGCTTACCATCAGGAGAACGACCTGCTAATCTTGTTACTCTATTGTATTAAAAATCTATCCATGCCACAGATTGATGGCCTACGTGGCGTAAGTGGGTGATGAGCCGAAGCGCGAGGTTGCGGGTTCGATTCCCGCAGAAGGCAAAGATTTGTGTGAACCACTAATATTTGCTTTGAATCTGAATTCCCGATTCCATAGATACAAAAAGTCCTAGTTGGTAGTGACGCGATAACCTAATAGATAACGAATGATAACGTAATAGTTCATACGTCTGTCTAATGACAAGTGGTGCTGCCGTCTATCCCCACTGTTATCCGCTTACTATGCGCGCGAAACTCAGGCGTTCATTCTAATTAGGTACCTACATTAATTCCGCAAACGTAACGTCACGTAACGAAACTGTACATAACGCGAGTAACGTATTCCATTCCATTTGACGCGTTAATGATGATTATCCGTTTCCACGGCACTGATCCATTTGCCGACAGTCGCCTTCGACGAGGGGCTGCGGCCGACACAAAAACTTAATTACTTTCTGACTTCCAACGCCGCCGCCGCCGCGCCGCGCCGCGCCGCAGTGACTTGCAATGCTGTATTGTCACCAATTATAGTAGCCATTTTGTTTCTACAAATATACTGGCAAAAATTAAAATAACTTACAACTTAATTTTGAAGCAGAGATATAGCTAGGGCTTACCGTGTTTAAAGAATGCAAAGAATGCAAGTTTAAAAAATGCTACTACTGTGTCACCTTGTATACCTTGAAATATCTATTTTTTAAATCTGGATTATTTGTGGTTTGTTGAATTATTTCGTTTTACTTGACTTCGTAATATTTTACGGGTACAGTAAGTGACAGAAGCCGCTAAACATCTAAACATCTCTTAACTTCTTCTACATTTAGGCATACTCAATAGAAAAAACATGATTTATTGATCAAGTTATATTACTGTATTCCGGTTTGAAGGGCACTGTTTCCAGTAAAATTGGACTGGATGAGGAAAGCCGCTGATCGGGCTTAGTGGCGTTCATTGGGAGAGGCCTACGTCCAGCAGTGGGCGAGTGTGGGCTGATGATGACGATGAAAACTTTTGACATTAGCAAGGCGCCACTATCTAACGCTGTCACCAAAGTGACTTTTTCTATTGAAATCTCAAAAACTTCATAGTGTTTCCATTCTACATAAACGTTGGGCGATCTATACTAAATTGAAGGTTTGCAAAACTAATGAAACGTATACTACTACTATACTAATGAAACGTACATTCTAAATAAATCTAGTTGCAATAGATAGTTCTAGCTGCTCCTCTAAAATAATTGAAGATAATTGAATTCTGAAAAGTAATTTCAAAGACGTTGCTGCCGCTTATACTTCTCCTTTACAATCTTGATTACCATTATTTACGAGTGATACATTGTTTTCTAGATAAAACCACTTTAAACGAAAATTGTGGTTAATTGATCTCAGATAAATAGGAACTGTAAGATTATTTAGATAATAAATGCTCAGCGAGGAATAAAATAAACTCATTTATGTGTTGAATCTGTAATCCTGAAATTCAACAACTCTACCAGTAATAAAAGTAAAAAAGGTTTTAATGTTACGCCATAATGTTAACCCCGCAAGTGCCACGCGGACTGTATACAAAAGAAAATAAAATATTCCACTCAATTAAACATGCCTTATTTTTACATATCACACACGTCGCATTTGCCGTGTCACTTATGTTAATTCTAACTATTAGTTGTTAATTCCGCGATTACATATCATGACATAATTATATAGGACCCTAATTAGGATTCTCTGTACCCAGAAAATTAAGAACTACGAGGACCATGGTCCTACAACCACTCAGACTCTGAGCAAACACTCGTGCTAACTGGCCTATTTAATAACTTTTCTTGATAACTTTGGGTAGATTATGCGCGACGCACGACGGGTTAATAATGCTCTGAAACCTTTTTAGGGCCTCAAATAGAATCTCTTGTAAGAATATTTTTTTCGTTATTTGGCTTTCTGTTCAAAGGCATCCCTTACAATCTCCGCCGGGGGCTGACTTCTATTCAAGGCTCGAGGGACCGGTATCGATCCCTTGAGTTTACAACTAGGTGAACTTTTGGAACTTTTATGGAAAGTAGCCTTTTTACTGCTTTGCATGTAAACGCCTCTTAAAGTCAAGCTCGCCATTTAAGTTCAGCGCGGTACAAAAATGTAGTGTGCGGAACTTAATGACGTGCTTAACTTTAAGGAGCGTTTATAGGTAAAGCGGTAGAGTCTTGTTGTCAAACCTGGACATCACATGTCTAGTCGGTCCAGGAATCTGGAAGCCTCCACGGTATTGGACCGTGCTCGATTTATCTTCGCCAGCATTCTTTCAATCTCGCCCCAATCCAGCTCCTCAACGACTTCTATTCAAGGGAATGATTCCGTCGACCCCAGGCTCTTACAACTAGATTTTTGAAAATACAGAGTTGAGTGTCGCTGATAGAAACGACGCGTTTTGTTTTTGGTGTCTTAAGCTCTTATGAGTATTACCTGGAGTTAAAAAATATTTTTGTTTAAAACAGCTAACTCATCTATCTTTGTACCCTTCCCTGAAACTTAGTGAGGTAACGTTTCAACTTTCTCACGTACTAAGCCCGCGTTTGACCTCAATCTCATGTGATGGAAAACGACGATGCGGCCGAAGGTAAAACACGCCTGCCTAGAAGGTACCTATCCACTCTGGAGTTCAACTCACCTGGGAACATGGCGTAATAGTTTGGACATTACGAGGGACAATAGAAATGCACTTACTCTAATAACAATTTTGGCACGAAGCCAAAAATGTCAGACGGCGGAGGCTCGCATAAAGATACCGGCTTATAAAAAACCAATTACTCTCATACCTCTCCCACTTGTACAGAGTACTGGCTCCTTGAAAAAGGCCGCGTTTTCGTATGTAAAAGACGCCCGTATTTTCCGCATTAAGGCCAGCGAGGCCTGTAAATCAGTATTCCAACTACGGGGTTACGGTCCCTCCGGAATTGCGGTCACAGATGACCCTGCGTCCGGAGCCGATCGGTTCTATTGAAAGATGTATAAGAACGGTAGTGTTCAAGCACAGACGACATACAGTAAGTGCAGAATAGACACCCCACCCCGCGCGAACCGCTTCCCCACATCATTACCCGCAGTCCGGAGGGCAATCGGGAGGCTGTCAATTTTACACGCCCAAGTGTACTAGACAAACGGATTACTATGAACCGTCATACTAGCGGGTTTTATTTGGTTTTGGTCGCCTAGAATGATTGAACACTTATTAGTTACACACACATTTAGCGTGTGTATAAACGTCAAAACTCAATACTTATTTATTGGAACTAGACAAAAATAATGCACTTTTGCAAGTCAAAAACTGAAGTCTCATCATATACATGGAGAAAAGTAAAAAAAAAATTCAAATATGATAAACTAATTGGTTAACTGTGATTGTGGTTTGAGTTTGAAATGGGAAATTTTCCTTTCAAGTGGTCATTTTATATGTGTGAGTTGTGAAATCAGCGTTTGTTTGAAGTGTCCGAGGTTTGGTTCAAAGGAAGCATGGAATTGTGCCATGTCGGGTACCGATAGAGGTTTTTTTTCGGAGTTGATCGGTTTTCGATGATGGCGCTGCGAGCGTTTGTGTTTTATTGCGCGCGTTGTCGCGGTAATGCGCACATTCCGCTGACGAGCCGCGGCCTGCGGGTTCTTATACAAGGACATTTAGATAGGTAATCGTCACGAAAATGAAATAGGGGGGTTCATTTTATTAGGAAACGAATTTTCATCTTCCGTTTTCGCATTGGAACTGCTTCTTTATGTGATGAATAGAAGCTTAAGTCCAGGGTTGCCTGGTATCTGTTTTGAAACAGTTGTGATGGTCGATTTGGTACGGTTCTTTGATAGAGATGGCGTTGAATTTGCCGAGTACTTTGATGGCAGACGCGTTTTAGGAAACAAGCATCATCCCAGCTGGACCTACAGTTGCAGTGATATCACAACTGATAGCCTATTTTGTATCAGCGTAGTGCAAGGAAGAGACTCATGAAAGTGGAATAAGCAAAAGAAGTGTGTCAGGATCACAGCACGTGAAAAGATGTAGTCTCTGCCTACCCCAACGGGAAAAAGGCGTGACTGTACGTATATGTGTGCATGAAGTGCATGAAGGACGTTATATATCGAACTCCCCGCCGTTTGTCTTGTAAAACATATTGCCCACTACAGTTATAATGCTATTCCCTGTTGACTAATGTTGTTTCCCGATGCCTAATGTTGTTGTTGTTTGCTGTAGATCCGCGACTGGCTGGCGGTGGAGCTGGACATGCTGCGCGCGCAGGCGGTCGCCGTCGGCGACTGCGACGACATCCTGCTGCAGATCGACAAGCAGAAGGTAAGCGCCGTCATCGTCTTCATCATCACCGTCATTGTCATGTTTACATTACTTTCCAGTCCATAAACGATCTAGAATTTAGAACTAACGATTCATCCTGGTTGGTTCAGAAGTTTCTTAATACCCACCAGTAATTTCACCGAAAATTGTGCTCTGTGAATTGAAACACAGCAATGTTTGCACACTACTGCTTGGCGGATGAATATCTGGCTAAGATCTGGTAGTTTCTCAGGCGGACTCTTGTAGGAGAGGCCTAAAACTATGATTGCGATATCGTACGCGTATACGCGCGTATCGTACCTACATCTTGTTGCACACCAGGACAGGGCTTGAAATAGAATAATGATTTGTAAATGTTATCCATTTCCGGCTCGACACGAGTTAGCGCGCAGGGCGTGCTCGCTCACTAATGGTTGTAATTCGAATGCAGCTCGGAACGTGGGTCCCCGCGGTTGAAACCAATCTATCATGCGCGAATTGAACCGGACACAGAATAAATAATAGGACGCGGGGGTGACAGGGTTACCACTCGATTGTTAAGGGTATATCTGTGTGGGCCATCCGACCATACATAAATCAAAAGTAAAAAGCCAATAATTTTTTTCATATGGTCCCAAGAGGCTACACGTGAACGTTCGCTGACGCTACCACCGGATTATGAAGCTCGTTTGCTAATTTTTGCAATCTATACTTTTAATGTCTAACACATTGACGTTTCATATACTACGTACTAAGGTAAGTGGTCACCAGGAGGCGCTTGAGCATGAGCAGTCTGACTCCTTGCATCTTTGTCATTATTAATTATGTTACAGTCATTAATTTTATGTTACGTTTTTAAGTACTTTTGTCTATAGATTTAAGTTTTTCTTGTGGTAACTCACAAATGGTTTTAGGAATTTATTAGAACACCTGTTTGTCACAACTACGGGTCCGTGAGTTCGTTCGATAAATGGAAGCTATTACCAAAACCAGTCGACAGAGCAAATACAACAGTATTTCCATTTAGTCGATTTTTTAATTAGAGATGGGTATAAAATAATCTATATATTATTCAACTTTCGACATTTTATTCCCTAACGAAAGTTAACACAGTTGGGCATCGAGAGCTTCAGCACCTATTGTTCCCAAACAAAACTCTTGAACAAACACCGCCTTGAATAGCGCAATAAACAGACATGCAGTTAATTTAAGGAAATTCGATTTATCACTTTAAAACAAATAATAACGAACTAAAATAAACTTAATAATAAACCTTATAAAGTTGACAATTGGTTGTGCGTGGTGTATCTGTCCGTGTAGTCCATAAATAAAGTTGGCCCCTTAACAAAGATGTTGAATTAAGGGGATGCGATGCTAGAATGTGTTCGGAGCAGGGCGGGGTGTAAACAATAGTTTGTAGGCGAAGAGCTCACCTCCTTAAATTATTGTATCCAATAGTTACTGCCAATCGATAGCTTTGAGTTTTTCAAGTAAAACTTGTTTACGCACGCTTGACTTGGGGAGTAAGCTGGTGAATGCGTTACGAAAAATGTGATTGGGCGAGACGAACGGAAGTTGAGAGGGAGATATTAGCTAGTGAAGATAGAAAGTGAGAAAGTTACGTTACGTATATTTATTTAAATATCTTTAATGAGTTTTTTTATATTTTTTAGTTGAAATTTTACTTCTAAAATATGTGTCTCAGCACACATTTAGTTTGACAGTACAATATCCAAATTAATTGTAGATTTTGGTTAAAGTAAAATAATGCGTCTTGCGGTTTTTTTATCATTACAATAGGTCGAAGTAACAATTATTTAGGTAGTAAAGCGCGCTACCTATTGTTTAAAGATAAATCTACTACGCTATCAAAAATTTCCAATTTTATAGAACCCATCAAACGTCTTAAAGTAAATTGTCTTTGCCAAAAATGAAATCTTTCTCTCCTTTTTCCCCCTTTTTAATAAACGCTGAAAAATATTACTACCATTTAAGGGCTCTCATTCTCACATCACATTTTACGAGCATTTCGACACATTCTTATATACGATTGTCGCGATGCTTGCCTCTTATACTATAACACTGCTTCGAAGAAAACTGCACTCTATGTTTTTGGATATAAAGTTGTTTTTAGAAAAGTTTAGTGATGAGGCAGGTGGGTTAGATCTTAGCACGTTGTGATAGGGTATATTTTTGTTTGATTTTGTTAAAATAGTATGCTAGTCTCGTAAGGATGCCTTCAATTAGTACCCGAGGCGGGTACAATGAGGAATTCTATGAAAACCCGAAAATAAGGATATATTGGAGTAATAGATATTAATGATATCAGAATCTAGGGGAAATTTGTAATGGATATCTTATAAATAACTGATTTTACTTCAAGCTAACCGTGATCTGATTCTTTGATAAGGGCTCACAACACGATCTACTAAGACTGATGATGGTCTACGGTGGGCTGTGATGTTCTCGTAATCAAACAAAAATATAAGAAATGCTTACTTTTACAAATGGTACAAAAACTTAAGAACTTAACACCCCCACGCCTTAGCCAAAAATTTCAATAGATTATTTTTCGAAACACTGCCAAATGTATCAACACAAAAAGACTAAATAGTCAAGCACCTATTAAAGCCTCTTTCGCCCTCCCTAAACCATTGAACGCCTCTAAATCCTCCTATCCGTATCTCCACAGAGTATATAATGAAACGAGTAAAGAACCATTACCAGATCTAATAAACTCGGTAACAGCTTTCATTCTAATTTATTTGTCAATTAAATCCCTTCACCTTGACCTTCCTCCGAAGCATTCCCTCGGAGGTCTGATAACGTATCTGCCAGGCGGTGGTCTGACCAGGAATGCCGCGTTCAACTCTGCGCTCCGCCTTAAGTAGCGGGTTGGAAGCGTCCAGTACGCCTGCGCGGCTTTAGTGATGGGACACTGTCGATAGTATCGTCACAGAAACATTAATAGTCCGCGTTTTCTTTTTCCATCATACAAAGATATATCGATAGATGATTGTTTATTGACATCAAGACTAAACCAATCATCACCATCATCGTCAACCCATATCGGTCTCTTCGCTTTCGTGAGGAGGATTTAGCCTTAATCCATCACTGGGGCCCGATGCGGATTGGTGGATAACATACTTACCTCCGAAATAATTCTCGGAAAGGTATGTGGGTTTCCTTACTATGTTTTCCTTCACCGAAAAGCGAGTGATAATTTCTGATATATTTTTTTTTAATAGTACAAGTAAATCAATACGTATTTAATTTTCAATCAGTGAGCTGATCACGAATGTAGTAAATACAAAACCCGAAATATAAGAATTATGTTTTTTTTATTAATCCCACCGCTGGGAAAAGTTCTCCCCCATCACCTTTCACTGATCTCACTCTATTGGTTATCAATCGTGTTGCATATTATTATTTACTTACAAGCAGTTAAAAATGCAAGTAAGACAGATATAATAGAATAGAATAGAAAAACACTTTATTGTGCACCAGAAACAAAAATAAACACAGTACAGAAGAATTACAATAGGTAAACAAGGGTAGTACAATGGGCGGTCTTATCGCTGAAAGCGATTTCTTCCAGACAACCTTTGGATACTCACAGATACTCCTTAGTTAATATATAAACTTTTACTAGATAAGTGAAACGATGGTAGATCTTTTCGCTCCAAGCGATTTCGAGACGATAATCGATAGAAAGAAATAACGAGGAAAAGCGGACGATGGAGTTGTAATGGTTGTAAGACGAATTATAAAAGAATAGTATAAATTTATGAAAAGTAATTTTTTGGTAGAATTCATAAAACAAGATGTAAAGCTATGTTTTTTTTAGTTACATACAATAAGAGCCTAAATTTCTGTGCTATATATTAAAATTAAAAGCAATTTTTACCTCTACTACTGCATTCAATAATTGTATACTATTCGAACAAGATTTGGGTACATTTTAAATAAATATTTTTATCGATAACGAAATCTATCGACATAATGCTATCGATACAGACCCCATCCTTATTCCCCCTCCCCCTTGTCAAGGGTGAGTGGTTGCTAGGCAACGGAAGCCGGTACGCGGCGTGCCACGTGGCCTTGCACGTGGGGACATTGGGGTTGGTTGGTTAGATTGGTTACTTTGGTTAGTCGTCCGGCAACCGCCCTTGGAGAAGGACGTGCCGTCAAATGCTAAGCGGCGTTCTGATGTTAGCTTGACAGTACATTGTCAAATGCACACTGTCTCCGTGTGCGTAAGCTCGGGTTCTTTCAGTCACGACACACACACACAGAGACACGTACATTGTATCTGTCTGTTCTACTACTTTAATCTAGTCTGAGTGGTCTTCGTTAAATTTTTCCATAGATAAGATTTGAGGGCATAATAGAAAATGATAAATTTTCTTTACACCAGTATTTCCCGATACTTGGAAATTAGAAGCTTCCGCGGCTTGTTGATTGGGTAGAGTTATTTAAGTACTATGGTGAGATGTGATGAGATGAGGTGGGAGTTAATTGTTACTGAGGAAAAGGTGCCTAGGCTCCACCTATATTCTTGGGCAGTTAAGAGGCTAAAATGTAAAACGGTAGGTCCATGTAGTCCGTGATTTTCACGCTACTCACATTAGTAAATACCTTTAAATAATATTATTTAACTTACATTTTTCAAAATAATATATCCATAAGCCAAAAATGATAAAGGCAAAATTAGTTCTATCTTCTAAATTTCACAAAAACCCTAATTCAGAATTTTCAATCTGTAAGTTTTATCTAACCATCATTTTCATTGCGCAGATAGCTTATGTGTTGGGTTTATGTGGACTAGACTACAAGGGTACTACAAGGACTACAAGTAATTAGATACTTTACTAACGATCGAGGTCAATATTTAGGTACCGCTAAGGAAAAAAATACTAAGAAGCTCGTCTAAAATTAAAGAAGAATAACGCTTTTTTGTCTGTGGTCTAAAACAATTTCGTTGTTATGATAATATCTTTATTAACACCTTAAAACAACCCACCTCTTTATCGACACAAACGTAAACGAAGCATTGTCCGTACAAAATATTACCTCAAATTATTAAGACTAAGCCCGGGCCAGGCTATAAAAATGGAAATATTTGGACCACCAGTCGATTGGGAGCTTCCAACTTCCTACATTATCCACGTACGGGTTCTCAAAAAGTATGCGGAGTGAGGGACGGGAGAGATCAACTTATATAAGGCAGAGCACCTGCTTAAGAATAATATACCAGTTAATAGAGAGCCGCCAACTTAGAGTATTATTTTCTTGTATGGCCTAGAAATGTGCTTGAAGGTAAGGGTGGGGAAGGTCTAGTTAAAGTAGTTGGTAGAGGGATCGATACAGGGAGAGCGAGGTGTCGCGCCGGCCGCCGCCGCTAGGGATGGGATGTGTTTACATCACCAATAACATCGACATATTTATTTTAATATAATTTATGTCCAAATATAATATAAGTGTACACAAGCGGATGCTGTGACAAACTTTTCTACCAGTCATCATATTAAAAAAAAACATATAAAAACGATAAATATAAAATGATAATCATCGAATATTTCTTGTAACATGTCTTAATTGTCAATCTTTTGTATCAATCACAGCGAGTTGAATAATTATTGTTAAAGCGGCTGTCATCTATTTTATATTTTGTTGGTGTAATGGTGTGCAGGTGCACTTATATAGAAGTTATGTTGAAAGTCAAGATCCTAGAGATCTTAGGACACCTAAATAAAACTAAAAAATATATTGACATTGTATTATATTATTATAGGTATGGTATCTACCGGACAGCCATCCCTACCGTCATTCCACCGGCGGGCGCGGAGGGAGGCGGACGTCTCGTGTTGTCGTACTCCTAATTGTTTCCAAGTTTAATTGGACGGTTACAGCCGAACGGAAGGAATGATAATTCCGCTGATTTAGTTTGAGTTTACGGCCATGAATGTTTCGTTGGCTTGCTTCATTGAAGCCTTTGGAGGCTAATTTTTAACGAGAAGGCTGGTAATTTTCTTACACGAATTTCTTTACTATCGGTTATTTTAATCCTCGATTGGTCTGTATGAGTGTGGTTCTGAGCCTTGTATTTCATCCTTTCGGTCTGAAACCATTCCCCACGCCACAGAACCAACAAGCAAACAATAAACTTCATTCAGAACGAACCCAATGTTAAGCTGAACCATTCATTAGTTTAGTTTGTTTACGTTATCTTGGTAAAGTTTCGTTCAAAGGAATAAACTGCATGATAACATTGCACGAGTTCCCAACTAGTTCCAAACATTCGCGTTTATGTTAATAAGTTTACGTTCAAGTTGTCAGTTCCCGGATAGATGTCAGATAGCGATGGTAAGTTCGCCCTGCACTGAGGGTCAAAGTTGTGAGCTTCAGGGCGCGTCAGTACCGTCTTACTTGGTGCAACTACTTGTATAGCATGTTAGTATGTACTATGTAAGTATAGTACATAGTATTCTTTGTACTTATATCATACACTCTGATCGAAGAAGTTTGAAAATGGTTAAGCTGACCGTTATGATGTGTTATAAATAATAGAATCGATGCTGCGTCGAGTGCTCGGCATTTCGCCATTTTTTTCGTTTAAATTCGAGCGTTAGAGAAACTTATCGAGAATCACCAATTTTTCCGAGATGTTCCAATAATCGTATCAATTGACTAAAACATCTTGGACTTGCCCATGACTAGTGTCATAGGAGACTAATGTGGAAGCAAAAGTTACGGTAACAGCGGACGATTCCTCTCTTAGCTAGAATTTCCTAAATTCGTCTGAGATCGCGGCACGGCTCACTAGCAATATGATAAGCACTGATAAGAGCCGACGAGCCGGCGCGGCGTGGGCGGCGGAGCTTCCCGTCTTAATGAATGTTTGGCCGCGCTAATGACTTCTTATGTTAATGATGGACAGACGCCAGCTACGGTAGATTCCACTTATATCTTTAAGAAAGTAATGTTATAATTGCAATTAGGCACCTTTTTGTTTAAGCGATGAAAAGTATACTAAGTCATTGTCGTGCTCGATTCGCAGTTCACATAGGTCTGCACTGCGCAGCACTGCAGTTTTATAGGGGAGGCCTACGTTCAGCAGATATCTTGCAGCTGATGATGATGAAGATTTTAAAGAAGCCATAAATAAAAAACTGATTATTTTTGGCGCAATCAAACCTATGCCATATGATTATATATATCCTTATTTTTTTTAAATTACAATATGAACTTCATGGCACATGGTCAAAAAGTATTATTCATAAAAATATGCAATAATTGTAAGATTTAGAGTAAGTACCAGCCTATCTATAATCGTCAGTCATCGCTAAAGATCAATCTCTTTCAGTAAAAACTTATAAGTAGATATAATTAAATGGCATAATTAGGTAAATTACAAACTAAACACTTACTCAGCACTTACGCTGATATCCATCAAGCTGATTGATTTACGATGAGCAATTAAGCATCGTAGGCAACATCGTAGAAGCGTCGTAGGCATCGTAGCTCTCATCTATACGTCGTAGAGATGCTACGGATAATAATTGATATACATAATTATAGGTAAATTCTATATTGTTATAAGATCCATAATATCTATTATGTGTAGATGCAGTACGTACTGAATGACTTACTGTAGATACCTTATTAGCGTAGTTAATATTATATGAGTGCTAGATATTTTTATAAACATAAAATATTTTTCACCAAAAAGCTTTCCAATTATTCAAGGAAAAATAATATTTTGTTCAATATTAGCTATCACTTTATTCGGAATAATTTCTTCACCAAAATAAGAGCAGATTGGATTAGAAACCCACAAGAAGTTGTTGACGCCCTTGCTTTGTTAGCGCGATCGCTATACAGGGGGTTTCGTATTTTTGTAGCTAATGTAAACAAGTGTAAGGCGCATTAGACTCACGCTTTTGCTTTCGACTAACTCGATTTACCCGAAAACTAGGTACTTAGAGACGAGTATGCTTTTCATCTGATTTATTAAGCGGATTTATTAAGCTGTACCTACCTGTTTATAACAGTTGCAGTACCAGTGTTGCCCCTTGTAAAATCTTGCTCGGCACTGCACTGTGCTCGTCACCCTGAGACATAAATTCTTTTTTCAATTAATTAATGCGGTATTTACCAATTACAATAATCAATAAACACATTTCAAAAATAAGAAATGACAAATAAAATTAAAATAAGTGTATTTAATAGAATCCGAATCCATCGCGTATGTGTATTCTCGTGTAAACACACGAGCTCTAACTTTTAACTTCCTATTCAACGTAAAATTGTAATCAATGATGTTCGTCGTTTTTTTTATAACTGAAGTAATTTTCAGCGTTTCGTGATGCCTACTGTACTAGAAAGCTAATCCCAGGCCTATTTTGCCTAAAAGCTAAGTGTTGCCATACAACGTGGCAATGCTGCCAGCATTTCAGAAACGATGCCAGCTGGTTTATTTTACGTTAGTTTAATTATCATTGAAATTGTATTTTTTTTTAATAAATCCTATTTTATTGAAGAGAAAAGAAAGAAGGTTAAAGAATGAGATCCGATTAGAGTACACCCTGTATAGGCAGCCTACACGTTGAGTTTGCGTCGAGCCTCATTAGCGGCGGAGGCCAACATTACGAATATTATGCGATTTTCCTCGTTTCGGCCTCTTGAAAATACGCGACTTTCAACTTTTAATTTGATTATGCAAGGTAATCTCATGCTTACGTAACGCCAATGTCTGCCAGGTTTACTAACAGTAAGTTTTTGCTGAAAATATATTATTTCAGACAACTTTTTTTTACTAAATACGTATTCGGTACTGTAAGCTGATCAGAATGTGTCCAAAGACCAGAAATCTACTGATAGTGACTCAGGAGTTCCATGTCTACCTTCCGTCTCTATCATCAGATCAGCTCGTTGTCACCATAATATTGTGTTGTCATCGGATTTTGACAGGCAGGCAAAATTTCAACTCAATTCTACAACTGGTACTGGGTTGAATTTGACTTGCAAAAATCCAAGTGAAGTTAAATAAAAGCTTTAAATGAAAGGACTAATGATTAAATTTTCATAAGAAACTTTTCCTATTCACTTCGATCGAACTTTACTGGATCCTGTGTCTGTTATTCTATCGATAAGACGGCCAATATCACAAGCCCAAATGTAATAGAAAATGGACAGTTTGTTACTAGCGGGTTATTTTTGAAGTAAAATTTCTTTACGCACGCTTGACTTGGGGAGTAGGCTGGTGAATGCGTTACGAAAAATGTGATCGGACGAGGCGAACGGAAGTGGTGAGGGAGATATAAGTTAAGTTAAGTTAAGTGAAGATATAAAGAGAGAGAGTTAATTTTCTACTATGTGTCCCAGCACACATTTCATTTTTTTTTGTATTTTAGTTACTTAGGTTTCCTACTTATACACACATTCGGCGTTTGTACAAACGTCCTTTATATGTGTGTGTGTGAGTTGTCAAATCAGCTTATTTGTATGGAGTGTCGCGTGTGCTTGAAGTAGAATACATTGTATTACAAAGACAACGACGTAAAAAACGGCCTCCCTTCTGTGAGCGAACCTGCCCCGGCGCCGGCGCGGCGTCCGGCTCCCATACGTCAATCACATACATTATTCCACGCCATGATTATTGTATGAATCGGAAAGGTCACATCGGGCCTCGGCGGGCCTCGGCAGGCCTTTCGGGCGGCGCGGCCGATCATTTGCTCTTTTGTGCTTTGTAGCGAAAGGTCACATTTGGATATGAATTATGGCGGAATATTATTAAAAGCTGTGAAAAATAACGTTCGTTGAAATGATTCACCTTTTATTGCTGGCCGTCATTCGGTGGGTTAGGGTTGAACCAAGATGGTCTCTTGTGGCCGTTACTCGCATGTAACATCTCTCTTATTATGTTATTCACAAATCCGGATCGGGCTCCCGTGGTGGATTACGGCCTTATCCTCTTTTTGCGAGTGAGGAGGGACCCGTGCTCAGCAGTAAGCGGATATGGATATATGACGATGAGTGCTAAAAATCACAATATATTATTAAATTAAAAAAAACGCGCCACGATTACATACGTATTTATATCTACGGAATCAGGAACTACAAGAATTATAGTCTTACAAATACCCACAGACTCGTCACAAATACCTGTACTTCAAATAAATCTTTGCCCTGTGAGAGAATAGACCTTATACCCTTACTAAGTATAACACCATGTCCTAAATGGCTTGTTTCCTCTACAACGGTTCCGTTGGTTCCAGGGTGTGCTGCGCGAGCTGGAGCAGAAGAAGCCCCAGCTGGACGAGCTGCTGCACACCGCCGAGAGCCTCAAGGGCACCGAGAACCGCCAGCAGCTGCACGGAAAAGGTACGTCACTTTCTGTGTGTCCTCATCCAGCGTTTCCCCATTGACGAGCATCGTGACTCCTTCTAACTACGTCCCCAAGCTGTCTCCATCTGCTCTGATCTTCGGCTTTGTGAAGTGTCACATTGACTTCATTTCTAGATGTTGTAACACCTGGTCCGACCAAAGATTCGGGCTTCGGTATCTTAGTCTTGCCTTAGACTTTGACCGTTATCAAAACCAAACTGATTTTCCTCGTCGTCCATTTCGACGTCCTTACTGCGTCAGATGTGTGTGTAACAATCTTATTGTTTTTACTTAGGAATAACTTTTTCACTATTATCCGAACTATAAAGGCAGAGTTTCGCTTACTTTATGCCTAAAGTTGAAACTACAGCAAACAACATACAGAAGACAAGCTATTTATTCCCATTACATCGTGTCCGCGATACATTAATATTCCCACCGAACAAGACGCTCCGTTAAGAGCTTAATAAATGCGCTGAAATTACACTAAATGTTATTATCAATCTTTTCTCGCTACAATAAAGCTTCATTAACGAACTCCACTTAACGGGTCCAAAGAGCTCCGACAAAATGGCGTCACGGAAAGGGTTGCCAGTTTTTTTAAGCTTATTCTGAAAAATGATAAAAATTTGATTGCAATTGCAATAAATTTTGGTATGATGTGAACAACGATGACTGTAAATTTATAAGCAACAATAACTTCTAACTCAGACTTTTGTTTTAAGGTATTTTCCTTTTCATGTGTTGATTCAGGGCTGAACCCCTTAGAGGAAAAATATCACCTCTCTTCTCTACACGTGCTCCAAAAATACGCCTGTTAGAGAAGATAGCACAGAATAGGAGAAAACAGAATGTATGGCAACCCTGCTTGAAACAATAGAAAAAGGCGCCCGACAGCGGAAAATGTAAAACGCAGAATAATTTATAAGTCGATTTGTCCAGATTAATGAGGGAGATAGGGTCGCGATCGGACGATGCGATCGGGCGATACGATCGTCTGACGACGGAATTGCTACTTTCAAGGTCAAATTATCTTTGGGGACAAGTCAATGGGTTTTTGAACGTATTCCGGCACCTAACGAACTATCAATGTCACCTTTCATTTAAGACATCACAATAATTTGAGTAATCAATGCAGTTTTTATATTTGGAATCTAAAAATTCGACTTTTTACTCGACTGGTAAAAGGAGGGATGTTTTTTTGGATAATTGCAACCCTTTGACACGCTATTTAAATAATGAAACTAACACGAACTAATGCTATAGTAGACATAATATATAGCACATACGAATATTTTGAGTATTGGACACATGAGGAACAGTCCCCGGATTTACTTATTTTGCTGTCAAAATAGATTGCTTACGACTAATCGAATAACGCACACGGCTCAAAGAAGCTCGTACAAAAAGGATTCTTTGATTGATACAAGGAAGGCAGGCCTTTAAAAAAACAAATGCCATAAATATGTGAAGAATACATATTAGATAAAGGACAAGACAAATGCCTGCCTAGCCGAAGCTCCTGAATACAAAAAGCGGACCTTTATGAAAGTTTCCCTCTTAAGTAGTCGCCGGCGGCGGGGGACCGTTTCTATTATGCGTCACATCGCGATGTAGCGAACACAGTATATACGCACTATATTATTATATTCTGATGAAAATACTTGACTTCTCTGACTTGAAATCTGACGCAATCGAGAAGACGCCCGAGTCCAGCAGTGGATCGACAAAGCCTGATGATGATGATGACTCAATTGGAATACAGCAGAACTTAAACTTATAGACAATTCGATAACAACAGAATACCATTCAGAGGTTCTCACGGCAAACATCAAGATAGAAATGCATGTGATATACTGCCTACTTACAACTTAAGTGGTTACTTTTACTTTAAATTTACAGATAAAGAATATAGCTTAGTACCAAATCTATTGACACGAGTTGACAGCTCTAAAGTTATTGCCATCCCTTTCGTTTTTATAAGTTTGAAAAGTGACAAAAACATTTGACAGGATTAAACTAACATTTATACTAGTCTAGCCGAGAATAGGACTCAAATATCAAAATGTTAACCACTTTGGCTTTGTAACAAAATAGAACAGCCACAACATTTGCTACCCGCATGTATAAAACAATCTTCCCCTTAATCTCATTACCACCCCTCCCTTTCTCCCCTGCGTACCCCTCGGCCGACACTTTAGCTCGAGAAATGCTTGTACGCTGCCTTTGACTACTTGTTAACTTGGTGACGTCACAGTTGTGCCAACTATCTATTATGAAACTTGACCTTCGAAGGGTCTTATGGAATACAAAAAAAAAGAATAAAAAAAAAATAAAGAAAAAAAAATCGCCGTCGAAATTTAGCTTTTTTCTTGAATGATTGTATTCCGAATACAATGGCGGACTCGGGAAGTTTTATGAGTGCTCTCAACAGTTTGTTTTTGACTTTCGAGCGATACCATAAAAATAAGTTTTTATTAAAACAAAACATGAACCCAAACAAATGAAACTCTAATTAATGTTTACCTCCCATTTAAATAAGTTTATATAATTCGTTTAAAATGAGTAGGTGTATGAATATATTTACCACCACAGAAGGTACTCGAAACAGTTAATTGGCAACCTCAGTATGTTCGGATAACGTTTGAGGAAAGCACTAGTTACTACAATTTCACACACACACACAAATATAATCCAGAAAATTGTAAAGCTACAGAATTGATGATAGTGGAATTCCCCTGCATTCTTAATTCGCTACTTCCCCGCGTTAAATTGATTCATATTCCCCTTAGAGCAGCGGAGGCTGTTAAGCATTACTTCTATTAACTTTTCTTCAAACCATTTGCAACCGTAAAGCAATGCTACAAGATTCAAATCCCCCAAACGCCTGACAGAGATTTAATAGCAATCGACCTTAAGAGGTAAATTGAATCGTAACACAAAAGGCGTTAAGTTTCAAATTGGATGGCTCCGAGAAGATAGTTACAGGGTGGTGCATTCTTGATGCTGGCAGTACTGGCGTGCTATTTATGTTGATGGTAACATTGGCAATATTCAATTTGATATGGCAAAGGGCGGGTAGCGAGACGCTAACGTGCGCGCTTGTCGTTGGATAACAATATTTATATTTGGTTTTGTTGAATTGTTTACTTTTGTAACCCTGAAAAAATACGAGTATCAAGGTAATCAACAATATATGTCATCTTGTCTACGTTCTAAATGGCCTAAAATATATCCAATGAAAATTCTTTACCTACAGAGTAGGCCTATATAATTTACCCTGTTCCACCACTCACCGCAAATTCTATTATGCCATAACGTAGCTGGTTCATGAGTCCATTATATAACCCGCAAGTGGTAGTTAATGTGTAACAATACTCTTATTAATAACATTACTTAATTAAAATATTCACTTCCGCAAGCACTCGTAGCTCGGAGACGCTCATAGCGGCTCGTAGCTGCGTAGGGGGCTGCGAGCCTTGTAGAGGGGCTACGCGCGAGGGTCGTACAGCTAAACGCGGCGAGGGTCGTAGACGTCTACGAACTTGTCTTGTAGTGACGCGGGGTTTTATGTTGTCGATAATTTTTATTATCATAAGTATTATGATAAATAATGTCGTGAATCGGACTCGTTATGTACGTTTGTAAATGCTTTCAGAAATTAAACAATCTTTGATATGTAAATACAGCACGGAGATGAAAATAAATACTTTTATAATGTTAAAGTGGGACCGAAATGGTCTACGTTTCCGAATAAAACATATTATTCACTGTCATGAAGAGTAGCTGGGGAATAGCAATATTTAAATCCGGTCCAATCGCCTAAAAGCATAAAGCGTCGGGTTCCATTCAAAGCGTTCGAGAGTGATCGCCGGCGTCGCGACGGGTCGGCAAATAGACGGAAAACGGACGTCATTTTATATTCATACAGACAGCTCTACCACCATTCCAGTTAGTTCCCATCAACGGTGAAGGCGAACAAACATTTACATTGATCACTCTTTGGTCTATTGTTTGAACGGTTGTTCATCGCACGAAAAATTTACATTTCATTTCGATATATAGTTAATTTTAATTGATCGTAGCTATTCTTTAGTTAGATAAAAAAACATGATAGAAAAAAAAAACGCACTTTATATAATAAAAAAAATGCTAATTATTTCCGTTGCGGGGATTTTTTCCTCCACTCAAATGCTGATCTAAATTATGACGAATTTTAAGAGTAAAGCCAAAATTATATTCTGAACACTATTTTGTAGCTTTTAAAACTTTACATGATACATAATCCTCGCAATCAAGCTTAGTAACGTCACTCCACTTCCGGTCCAATTCTTGATCATCAAAATCCAGTCTAAAAATGTCGATAGCACGCTTCATGGGTCCATATGTTCCCAGCGCCCATCACTACCGCCCCTCCCGAGCAAACATCGCCGTCGGCCGACGCGGACGGTCAAACCTACCATTTCCCATTACCTACTGTTTGTGATACGACTGACTTACTTTACTCAAATAAATTTCACTGACTTTACTGAGGAAGACGAGAACTCTACTTTTGCATAGAATTTACTAACTAATATTACAAATGCGAATGTTAGTTTGTTTGTTACGCTTTCACGCCTAAACAACTTAACCAATTTTAAAAATTCTTTCACCTATGGAAAGCTATATTATATGCGAGTAACATAGGCTATATTCCATCCCAGTGTTTCCACGGGAACGGGAGCTACGCGTGTGGAACCGCGGGGCGCACCTAGTAACTTAAGGACTTTTTGCATGCATTATGTTGCATTTCTGAGGATTATGGCATAATTATTCTCAACACGTAAGATGAGGTCCGTGCTCAGCAGTGGCCGGATTTGGGATAGATGATGATAGATTCAAATTTTAGAAAGAGTTTACCCGGAAAGCTTTCCGGGAGTTTTGATAAAGGGTAATCATTATAGATTTAGATGTGTTTTTTCTAAATTTCACCTTAGTCACATCGTATCTTAGGCGCTCGCGCCGCCACAGACCAAACGCTTAACGCTTAAATTTAACACTTTACCTTACCATCGTTATTTCTAGTGTCTTAAATATTAGATTGAAGAATGTTCTCTCGATGTAACACATTGTTATTCGACTGCCAAGCAGTATTGTGCCAGCATTCAATTCCACTTTGAACTAAAAAAAATGATCTGAGAGAAATAACCGGGCATAATGAGACGTTAAACACGTGTCAAGGACCCGAGCGCAGCGCGATGCCGCGAAAGGTTTTGCAACTATTCCAACACGCGTGGCGCTCACCATCAGGCAAATCACCTGCTCATTGAACACAAATATTTAATAACGGCCCGGTGCCGCCGCGTTTTTAACGCGCGCCTTAACCTTGCCGTTACAAATCAAGCGGCGCGTTATCGCTACAAGGAAGCGTGATCGTTAACCTATATCGTTCCCGCCCGCCCTACGGCAGTCGCCGCCCGCCCTGGCGCAGTCCGCACGCGCTCCGCCCCGACGCTCGCCGGCTCCGGGCGCATCTCGAGGCCTAAAACCAAACATATCATTATGTAGTTTAGTGTATAAGGTGTGTGCTGTGTGCGGAGAACATATGTTTCGTTGGAACAGAGAGTGGTGTCCAGTCTCTAGCGTACTTTTTGCCTGATTAAGCTCAACTGTGACCGTATTTTCAACCTATTTTCTTCTATCTAATTCGTATTGTTCATTTCTTGTGCTGCGGATTGTTTTGTTTATTAATTTACCTGTTTTCTTAATCAGTATTATTTTGTGTAACGGTAAGGTTGTTTTTTAACAGGTACAAAACAAAAACTTGTTGCTCGTGCGCTTAATTCGGCCCGTTGTTTTATGAACATTAATTATTTGTTCTAATTGAGACTAAGTAATGAAGGGAATTGATGAACGACGTAGTTTTCGGCTCTCGGCCTGAATATTTTACTACTTTGAACGGAATCTGTGGTCCGTCGCGTTGCGGTCCGCGGTGGCTTATTTAACGGCGTGTTATCCCTATGTTGTCTCTTAAGCCTTACGAGAACATCGTGTTCCGGGATTTCCATAAGTTTTTTTTAATGGAAAACGGTAACGCAGTTGTAACAGATAAAAATTGTATGACAAGCTAAAGCGTTACACTAGTTCCTAATAATTGGATTGAAGATAAAACCTTGTAGATGAATATAAGTAAACCATTAGAATATTACTAATAACGTATAATATTACTTTTTAGTATGATTTTTACTTAGTGTTTTTACTTTTTCTGTTAAATTTCTTGGGTTTTAGGTATAAAATAAGCTAAATTATTAGTTTTTACCCGAAATAACACGATTTCTTAATGCCCGCCTATAATAAGCCTTCGTTAACTCTTCGTGGAACTCTAGATTCTATGAAAAACTAATTATTAATCTTAGTAACTTTACTGGTTTACAACCCGCCGCAATAATTGTTGGAAACGCCTTTCTACCAAACTTTTGAGGATATTTCATTTCCCGAACAGCTTGGCAACACTTTTAACTGTATTACTAAGAAAAAGTATAATAGAATCCAACCTCTCTGAGGATTATGGTTTTTGTTAGACTTTAATCGGAAGGTTTATACTATGGAATGAAAACCACTTACGGTGTAGATAAACAAGTTCACAGTAATCATTCCCATTGTATATATTCACAACTTGACATATCAGGTAATAGAAAATTTACAAAATAACAAGTCTACCAAAAAAAAAACCGTTCATTTACATTAGAGAAGAAGCAGGTACTTATTAAATAACGATGGACCAGATTTTTTCAAGGACCCCGCTGGATAACAATTCAAAATATATTATGTCTGAAAATGAGGCAAAATATAGTATAATTGAAACGGGATTTTTACCCCATATGCGTGTGTTACATACAGACAAACACTCACGCCTTTTCCCCGTTGGGGTAGGCAGAGACTTTTCACAAGCTACGATCCTGACACACCTCTTTCGCTTCTTCCACTTTCATGAGTCCCTTCATACATGCCGGCTATAAGTACTTTAGACTTGGCCTTTCTTTAGTACGTCTACGATTTGATCGAGGTACGTGCGCCTCCGTCGACCCCTACCGGCTGTCCCATTCATACCAGATCCATAAATCTGTTTCTCCTCTCTTCTTTCATCCTTTCTCTCTAGATGTCGAAACCATCTAAGCATCCCTTTCTCTGTTTTTGTCATTATATCTTATAACATTCCACATCGTTCCCTCATCACTTTGTGCGTCACTTTGTCAATCATACTTCTCAGACCAGTATTAGTATATTAGTGATCATGTTACTTTGAAACCTTCTATTAAGGATTGAACAAAATGAAAACCAGAATTAATAATAACAAATGACCGAAATTCGCATCGATCATGGCGATTCCTGCCAATGGATGCCGATGACCGACAATAATGAACCGAGTTGAAACATCCCGAGGAGCGGCGCAGTATTTACACTGCAGTTGATAAATATTGGCAAATGAATGCCGCAATAACGAGCGCCGGAAATCATAAAATAAACCGTTAAATTCTAGAACCGGAGTCAGGTGGTCAGTTACTGTATCTCGGTTGTGGGTTTGATTATAAATCTGTTGTAAAAAGATAACTTATTGAATTATATGTTTTTATGGATGGTAAAATATGCCAGGTCTATTTCGCGACATTTTTTTTTAACTATTTTTTTAATATTGACCAGTCTTAAATAACGGTTTATTGCACTTTTTAATACAGAAAATTAAAAAAAATACTTAGTAGTACACATCTATTAAAATAAATAAAAAGAAATTAAAAAGAAGCTTAAACATGATGGTGAACAATGTGGAGCATCGCACACGAGTTTAAAATTGATTGATTGGGCTGGTACTACAAATTATTAATAAAACCTCTCAAATACTCGAGCCATTTCACTAACAAAATAATATTATGGAAATAAACCAAACAAACTCTGTTTACTCAAAGAACATTTACATTAAAAGTTGACTCATCTATGTTGACAAAAACAAACTCTGTTTTGTAAAGATTTGCTGAAAACATTTTCCTAAGCCGTCTGAAGAATACAGCTGTCGATGGGAAGTAAAGAGATTCGAGAGATATTTTTCTTTGTATGGCAATAACCGTTCTTTTAGTTTAATCTCTATCTGTCTCTCTCATTACAATAGATTCTCTTCTATATTTCGATTCTCTTTTATCTTTTTGATACTGATAAATATCCAGTAGGAATTTCGGTACCAGGACACAGAACAATATTTATTTCTATTTATCGATTTCACATCCAAAGCTGCACAAATGAGCTGTATCAAAAACAGACCTTAGTGTTTTTTTTAAATGTGTAACATCCTTCCTCTCGCTTTCCTGAAATCTGTGGGAGTGATTTCGTGAAAAGGGACGGAAGTGTGTAACAGGAAGCCGGGGAAGCGCGTGCTATTTGATTTGACCAATGAGCGCGCGCGAGACTTCAAATGTTAAACATCACATGCGACTACTGTGAGGCTCGCTCGTTTTTTATTTTCTATAAGAAAAGAAGGGGAATTCTTAATTTTTTTGATTAAATCATGTACTTGCTGGCTGAAAAACACAAGAGATAAAAAGTTACTAGCGTCAAAACCTTTTTTTCCTTCCTAGCTATCATCTGCAAGCGAAGCTTTACCTTCTATTAGAAGCGTGGCCTACTTCACACCTATTGTGTATCCCTCGGTAGCCACATTGATTCCAGCTCATTAATCTTGGTCCGGTTTTTGCGACCGTCCGCCGCCATTGTAGCGTCTTGTCGCCCTCGGAGCGATTTATTGAAATGAATTGTTATTTAATCTCTGCCGAGGTGTTAATCTCGCTTTGAGCGATTAAGCCTTGGTTAATCAACGGGTACCTTGAAATTATTGACACGCACTCGGCAGATTAGCAGTGGTGAAACCTTTGAAATATTGGTGACCTATAGTGTGATATAAATGTTCGAGATACTAAAAATAAGCCATTGCCTAACTGACTGTTAGTTAGGGCCAATACTGATCCTCGGATAAACTAACCAATAGTTAAAATTGATAAGGAAAATAAAAAATACATCAAAGTGAGGGGAGACCTGTGCTCAGCAGTGGGACGATATGGATTGATAAAAGAAAAATGAAAATTTACTATTAAGAACTTATTTGAATACTGTTGAAACAGTCGCTACTTAGACAAATATCTACAAACTCAAAACTCAAATCATTTATTATAAATGGGCCAAATATTGCACTTTTACACGTCAAAAATAATATCTTATACATAAGTGTAGAAATACAAAAAAATAAGTCAAAATATTATGATCTACGAAACTAATGATTATTATCTAATTATGGTTTGAGTTTGAAAAAGGATATTTCCCTTTCAAGTGGTGACTCATGCCTGAATCTCGCCGAGGAAAAGGAAAACTTCATTGACTCTACCAGTGCTTCGGAAATACGCCGTTACAGAAGATAGCACCAAAAAACTCTACGGGCATGTAATTTTCTAAATTTTCGTCATTCATCTGTTTTCTAAAACTAGACTGTCCTATGCCCATAACAGTTACAGCGCCATCCAGAACTTAGCTGCATAATGATGCGCGGCATTGCACTGCGCTCGTCACCCTGAGTCATTGGCTCTAAGGTCTCATGCCCAGTACCGCCGCTGTGCCGCTTGTCTATTACATTTGGGCATGTAATATTGACAGCTTCCTGATTGCCCTTCCGATTGCGGGCAGAGGCACGGAGAAGTGGATCGGATGTCTATTCTGTATTAAAAACTACATACTGCAATAATATCAAATACATATATAATGATATATCTTCTGTGGTAGAGGTTTGTTTAGATAGGTAATGAAATAATTGAAAACTTCCCCGCGGCTTGTTGAATCAAAGCAAGTGGCCAAGTTGTACTTTAGTTCTCGGTTTACTTTACTTAATTGGACGAACGAATTGAACGGTAACCTTTGGTTTTGTGAAAACGTAACGCAAAGGGATCATCTCCAAGTTTCCATTTTAAAAGGAACTGAATGTAAAGGATTGATATTAATCTTGAATTTTCAACGATGTTTTCCTGAGCAATAATAAAGGAACATTGTCTTTCCCTCCGGCGCGGATTTCAAGAGAATCCTCCGTCTTGTATTTGTAATTCAGGCATCTTTTGAAATCATTAGTTGTTCTATTCTAGATTAAATTCTGCCGAGAAGAAAAATATTGCTCCATACCATTGCTTTATCTCTTTTAGTATTATTTTAACGAGTAGGGAAAACATTTTTTCACCTTTATTTTTCTTTGCATTGTTACATCACGTTGAAAATCATAGTAATGAGATTTTTATTTAAACTTTATTTACTAGCTGCGCTCTACGTTTTCACCCGTAGATAAAAAGTATCCTTGTATTATTCCATAGTACAAAATGCCTACTAAAGCAGATCACTAGATTTGTGCCTGTATGAAAACCCTTTAAATTACAACCAAGGTGAAATGTTTCATCTGCCATCACGGATTAAACACGGTATATCTTCATTATAGAGCGCAAATCACTATTGCTATATATCTCAGTCCCAGGGTTGTATGGCATGCAGCCGGTCTCCTCCGTCAGGCCGTGTTCGCCTCATTAAATAACATGAGAAAAGCATCATCGATTTAGTCAAATTCAGACGAAAAGCAACCCTTCTTCAAGAACATAACGATGTTTTTGCTCATAACGACACTTATGTGAATTAAGTCAATAATACTATAAAAAGTTATTATAAAACAATGCCTTTAGAACTATAAAAAATCATGAGCGTATAAGAACAAGTCCGCGAAGCGAGCATCCCTTATGAAACAGGACATGTCCGATCCATACATATTTATTGACCCGGCGCCGCCCGCTGGACCGGTTCCAAGGAGATTTCAGATAACGTAGTGATGGAGCGCACGTGGAGAGTACTTATATCGATAATATTACAACATATCATAACCTGTAAGCTAAGATAAGATAAACTCATTATTAAAGTCAATTACAAAGTTAAAGCCAAATGAGAAATGGAAGAAAAACTCTATGATTAAATATTTATTCGTAATTGTAAGAGGGAAACTTCATTGAATTTTCGAACATCGTAAAAGATCTAATCTTTTACGATGTTCGAAAATTCAATTCAATTAGCCTGTCATTCTAACGTCAAGGTTATTTATAATTATTCTGGCAATAAATGTTATGGGAAGCGCTTACAATCAGGTGACTTGATCGTCTCGTAACCCAGTCAAATAAAAAAAAAACTTATGTCAACGGACAAAAAGACCGACTTATAAATCATACAAGATTAATAAACCCTGTAGCCACTCATAATAGAACTCTAGGTATGAAATATCATCACAAACACAACAGGGTCCCGGACAGTCATTACCCGACCGACGAAATCCCGGCTAGATTAGCTTTAGCCTGGACAAGGGCCATTCCGAGGCCCTCGAGGGTATTGGACAAGGGCCCTAATGTATAGGGCACTCCACTCGGAGTACTTATCGAGTAATAACCGATACAAGGCCACGCTGATACGTGAAACTCTCATCTTATTAGCGAAGTCAAACCATAACTAGATCTCTATAGCATTCTACTCTCTAGATTCTATCTCTATTTATATATCCATTCTCTCTCTTATTTTCTTCTCTCTCTCTCTACATTATATCTTTATCTATCTATATATTCTCTCTCTTTCTTCTTTTTCTTTCTCTCTCTTGTATTCTTCTCTTCTAGTTTTCTTTGATCTGTGCTGTTAAATAAAAAGTTTATCACTTACCTATCTATCTGATGAGAATTATACTAGCTGTGCCCGCGACTTCGTTCCTGTATTTATATTCACATTTTGTTTATGTTTGTTGCCTCCTGGCTCCGTAGCGGCTGAACTGCTTTTGGTACAATTTGCATGCTTTCGTTTCTGGAATCAGGCAAAGGATATATGACCCGCGGGTGACGCCGCGGGTCGCAGTTAGTCTGTAATAAAAATAATGGACTTAGAACAGAATCGTTTATTTGTATGGGCCCCAGAAGAGTTTTAAAGAAGGTAAATGCCTGGTACCTACTGCTGTTTTCTGAATTGACTTGTTAAGTTCAACAATGCTACGTCAATGGTTTTCTCAAATATTTATTTAAAAAAAAATATGTTTTCTCTTTTCTTTTCTCTATTATTCTTTTACTATTGTAAACAGCGTTCTATTCTAATACTTAGATTTTATTCGATTAACCATTTAGACTCTTTATGAAAATTAAATTGCTAGTTACACAATTATTATCAGTACCTATACCAATGACGAAAAATTAAAATGATAGATTGTCACCAATAACTCATTACCGTTATCGACACATCGTCGCCACATCCCTAGTCCGCGGCTCGAATACCGGCACTCGGCTGCCGCCGACAAGGGCCGTCCCTAGCCTTCCGATATAAACTTTGATTTTTCCTCTATTGAATTTTTTATGTCCCATTTCAGCTTTTTATTGTGAAAGAGGACGTTTGTACCGCTTTTGTTGTACCATGCACAGTGATTTATTTACTCTGTTTTATTTACTCAATGGACTTCGGCTTACAGTTTTAAAGCACTGGTAGAGATAATGGAGTTTCCTTTTCCTGTGCGAGATTCAGCCATGAGCCAAAGAAATCTCAAAACTAGAACAAAACAAGTTTAACAATTAGGGTCACAATGGGCGGCCTTATCGCTCAGAGCGATCTCTTCCAGACAACCATGCATGGAGAGGATTAATTAGGAGATCGGACGGTGGCTTTCCGTATATACATAAAATCTAATCGTAGAATAAAAATAGAATCGTAGTCGTAGGCCTGTTCTGCACGATACCTCCTGGAGAAGTACCACGTCTTTGCTAGTAGTCATCTGCCAAGCAGTAGTGTGAAGACAATACTGTGTTCCGATTTTAAAGGCACTGTTTTCAGCGAAATACTAATATGAAACTTTAGAGCCGATGTCTCAGGGTGACGAGCGCAGTGCAGTGCCGCGCAGGATTATGCAATGCAAAGTTCTGGGTGGCACTGTAACTGTTACTGGTCTCGTTAGTAAGTAAAATAAATTTATTTTATTCGCGATTAAAGTCAACGCACAACATTCAGGTAAATGTTTTTTCCCTGTGGTTGTTTCGACCACGAATCCTCCTAAACTTTAATGTTTTCCTTATACAGTTACAATATACTTAAGTCAAGGTAGAAACGTGCCCATTTCTTGAGTTTTCCGACCAAAATATAAAAGATCAGTTTATATGGTGAAATGAAAGACCGACATTGGTCTATTTAGCCCCCGACAAAAATGGGGCTAGTATAAGTTTGTAGTATGTATCTGTGTCTGTCTGAAGGATCGTAGCTCCCAAATGGATAAACAGATTTTGATGTAGTTTATTTCATCGTAAGTAAATCGCATTAATCACTTCACACTAATAGGATACATGTCAAAATTTGTGTGTGTGAATTTGTTTGTTACTATGTGACTGACGAGCAGGTCATACTAAAAATGGTAAGCGCCACGCTTGCCAGCAACAACTACAGTGCCACCCAGAACTTGCCATAACAAAATCTTTCGCGGCCCTGCACTGCGCCCGTCACCCTAAGACATCAGCTCTTAAAGTTACAGTCGCCCTTCAAACCGGAACACAGTAATGTTTGCACACTACTGCTTGACAGATGTATATGTGGCAAAGGCTACTTCCCCAGGCGGACTTTTGAAGAACAGGTTTACCACTACAAAGAGTGTCGCGTGTACCGACCTGATATGTCACGTGTACCGATCTGAAGTGTCGCGTGTACCGACCTGATGTGTCAGCCGGCCTAATCATAACAACGTGTACAGGGTAGGCGTGTCTACGTGACACGCGACGGCACGTGACGTGTTTACACTGTGTCGTGTAGTGTCGCCGGTGTCATAGCAGCTGATATAGTAGCTTTTCCTTGAAATTAATTGCTATTCTTGGATGAAGTTGGGTAGAAACCTTGCATTCATGCCAAAAAAAAATCGTCAAAAAGCAACTCGTTCACCTGATGGTAAGCGCTACGCTTGCCCATAACACTTACAGTGCCACCCGGAACTTTGCATTGCATAATCTTGCGGCACCGCACTACGCTCGTCACCCTGAGACATCGGTTCTAAAGTCTTATATGCCCAGTAATTTCGCTGGAAACAGTGCCCTTCAAACCGGAACACAGCCATGTTTGCACAATACTGCTTACTAGCTGCTTGCAATTATTGTTCTGATGGTATTTAAAACTATTATCATTTATGTTTCGTTCTTAATGATCTTGGTTACCTTACTTGGTGTTAAGTGACGCTGACGTCGAAGATAGTATACGTGTTACGTCTACAACGACAGTATATTGTAGTTTTTTTACAAGGAGTCTTACATAGGTAGATAAATCTTTGTTGGCTCTAAGACGTGCTTAAAGCAATCTCTACCAGTCAAGCTTCCGAGTCTAATCACATCTTGAAATAATATTCCGATATTTAGAACTATTGAAATAATTTTTGGGGTATCCAACCAGAAACCTGGCAACACTAATTCATTGAGTCACTAGCAGAGAGTGGGTGGTGGATGCGGCGCGCCGCCGCCACCGCCGCCGCCGCCGCCGCCACCGCCGCCGCCGCCTCCCGCGGCGAGTTCATTCCACATGATTATTGCTAACCACTGCAATTTGCAATCAAGGGTGATTTAGACATTCTAGCTCATTGGTCGTCAAACTGCGGCCCGCGGACGATATTTGTGCGGCCCGCGACAAGGCAAACAATTTTAGTAGACACTATCAAAACATATTTTGCTCGTGAAATTAACTATATTAAATAGAAACGAGTGCGCGAACACGAGTATGGTAGGTATAAACTTTCTTCTGCAACTTTTCTTTACAATTTTTTTCGTGATTTTGTTGCTATTTTATAATTTTAGCATGTTTTTTATGATAATTGACGGAATGTTTAGGGCACCTCACCACCACCGTTGCTCGAGTTTGCGTGAGTTCCCTAGTGGCCCGCAGTGATACTTCACATTGTCCTATGTAGCCCTTGACCAAAAAAGTGTGACGATCACTGGTCTAGCTAGTAGAGTTACGGTAAACAATGGATAATATGCAAAATATAGGTTAATGAGGTACATTGTAGTACGTTTAACTTTCGTGGGTATATAATCATGAATTTTAAATATCATCATCGGCCCATATCGGCCCACTACTGAGCAAGGGTCTACCCTCACTGTCACGAGGAGGATTAAGCCATAATCCATCACGGGGACCGGTCCGGATGTGGATATATTTAAAGATATATTCCAAGCTATTTGTGCACAGATTATATATACACACATCCTCAGATTTATTTTTACCGTTAGATTTACTGTATTTTTTTAACTTTTTTCGAAAAAATATTGTCCTAATAATTGGAACTCCCATGCTAATGCTAAAAAAACAAGAATGAATCAGGATGAATAACATATATCCGAAAGCTAAACGGTTTCACATAAACGTATAGGTATAGCAAAGATACTGCAGGGCTTGGTGTAACTTCTGAGCGATTTGTAAGCAACAGTGCGCAACAGTCGCGCGACGCCCGCGCCGTAACGACGCGGACGATGTGCCGCGTCAATGTCGCGCGGCGGCTGAATACAAACGATCCGATACTGATACCGACAGTAACGGCAGCTCAAAACTTACATCATATTTTGGAAGTTGGGAATATCAAAATACCTACATAGATAAGAACAAAATATGGTCAACTGAATTAATGCTGCTTATGATTATAGTTTTAAAAAGGAAATTTCCCTTTCAAGTGCTGATTTATGACTGAATCTCGCAGGAATAGGAAACTCAATTAACTCTACCAATTGATTCAGAAATACGCCTGTCAGAGAAGATAGCACCAAGAAATTTTATTGTAATTTCGATACAAGACTCAACGAAAGATATTTATACCTTATCGTTTTCAAACGCCTGTAATACTCGTAAAATAATCACTAGGCTAGGCAAAACCAACGTAAACCTGACGATAGTTTGGATAAATATTAAAATAATCATTTCCGTTTATTATGATTAACGTCCTTGCGTCGATGTTTATAAATAATCGAAATATGTTGAACATGCATAGCATGCGATTTGATGATATCAATACAACAACTAAAAGTCAAATGAAAAAATCGATTTGACAAAAACCAGAGTATTACTGCTACAAAATATTAAGGCGAGAAAAAAAAAAGAATACCTTAAGATAAAGACTGCTCAGTGAAATTTAGTAACGCGAGATGTTGTTATTGTACACATTATTTGGATAACAATTTTGCAAAACAAACTTATTAATAACCTTACAGCTTCATCTTAAACCGGAAGCAACTTTCTAAAGGGGGTTGTTTATTCATGTTCCGGTGCGCTGCGGACGGTACCTCGGCTGGCTATAGCGCGCATCTGCGTCTCCTTCTAATGTGCATTTTCTTGCCTCTACCCGTTGAAAGCCCTTCACAATTTCACCAAATTTCCTTCCCCCAACCCTCTTACACAAAAGCGAACCTTAACACGCAACAGTAAAAGCCAAATTTGTCTCAACCTGTTCGCCTCGCACAGAGTTATGGCGTATTCGAGCGGAGTTAAAATATTTCTGGAATAACTTAAATTTTGTTAGCGGATTCGCGCGAAATATACTGCTCAAGTGACAGTATCCCTGCGAATGTTCAGGCTATGAAATTTGGATAAATGGTTATAGTTATTTGAGGACTTTGCCTGATTAATAGCGAGATGGAGCGTAACATTTGTTAGATTATAAGCGGAGATAAATCAATTAGAGCTCTTCAAGGGCCAAGGCTGAGTTCTGTGAATTGTTGTTTTACATTACATCATATTGTGAACGGTATAGACAGTAGCATACTGCTATTGGTTGCACGAACAAGTCGATAAAATATCCTTAGCTTTGTAGAAGTGTATAAAAGAGCAATCTCTGAGCTCTCACGTTAATATGTTCTATTTAATTTTTTATTTTTATTGGCTTCTGCTGTAACAGATCTGAAAAGTTACGATATATTTTTTAAGGGAATATTACCGTGATCATTACAGTTCAACCACAACTAAACCATAAAGACCGCGTGGAGCGTGCTAACAGTCTTAGCGGTCATAGTGGCTTGCCATCATTGGCTGTTAAAGGAAGGACTTCAAAATAGTCTGAAACTAAAGTGTATTCGATTTTGAAACCTGATAGCAAAGCCGTTTGACCCATACAAATATTAACAATCGTTTTTAAACTCCTTGAATATTTATTCAAATAAGTTTTTGGTAAAAATATATATTCGGTATACTGCAAGTTGTTCAAATGAGTCCAAACACCATCAATCTACTGTTAGTCGCTGAGGAGTTCCGCGTTAACCTTCCGTCCCTATCATCAGATCAGCTCGTTGTCACCATAATATTGTATTGTCACCAGAACTTGACAGGCATGCAAAATTTCAACTCAATTCAACATCGGGAACTAGGTCAAAATTGAGTTGCAAGATTCCACTCGAATAAACAAACAACTCGAATAAACAATGTAGGCGACATTGCAAGTTAAAAAAAGCTTGTAAAAACAAAAAAGCCTATGTAGCCAAAGTCACTGTCGTGGTTACGCCGAATATACCTACCTCGTTGAAAATCTATCAACCCGTTTAGGTTGTAGCACACGCCGCACAAACAAAAATACATAAAATCGAAAAATTAATTTGAATGTCCACTTTTTCTCGAGTCAACCTAGGTCAGTGACTCAGGAGCCGGACCGGACACAGTTCCGTGCCGGTGGGGCCTGGCCGACAGCCAAGCGCGGTGCATTATGATGCAAGACGTGGTTCATCCACATGCCCTGATCGATGATATCACCCAGTGCTGACGGACTATTATAAACTATTTAGGAACAAGGTTCAAAATAGCTTGCCAATTTATCAATGGAAAGATTCTGATTCAGAACCAGATCAAGACATCCAAGAATGATTACGTTGAATCAATGCATAATTACTCGTAACATCGTTATGTTATCACTAGCCGCAATTCGCGTTTCGCCCGCGTATTCTAATATCCGGGCCGATTAATAATCATGGGATAAAAAGCGTCATAGACTGAAGTATCTGTAAGGTGTAAGACAGAGCAATGTGGCATCGTTACTATGACTATAAGTCATCAAGCGACGTCATGCACGGCGCCGCATGTCACGCCGCTTTGATCTGTCTTACACCTAAATCAAAAAGATTGAAAAATAAAACTGAGAGTACAAGGTACTGTTATATACAGTTTCATTTCATGTTTGTTTTCCTAATACTTAGGCTTTAATTTAGTAGAGCAGGTGTTCAAACCGGATGAACATGGCTCCCGAAGGATTCCGGTACCCGAAAGTTTTGAAGTGTTACATATTGTTCTCCGTTTCCACATTTCATACAATTTCGTAATAGTAAAAGCTCTTGTTTTTCCTTTAAAACGATGATTTTGAAGTGATTTTTCATCATATCGGTAACTCATATCGGTTCACTACTCAGCAAGGGTCTCTCCTCGCTATCACGAGGAGGATTAGGCCATAATCCACCACTAGGGCCCGGTCCGGATTGGTGGATCGCATACCTCTGAAATTATTCTCGGGTATGTGGGTTTCCTCACGATGTTTTCCTTTACCGAAAACTGAGTGATGAACATAATGTTTTTACAAGAAATGCATTGGCACGTGCCCGCACTGGGATTTGAACTCACGATCCTTGGCAGGTCGACGATCGCTCACTAGGCATCACCGCTTAGTGAACATTTATCCAGCCTTAAACTGATTCCTTGATATCTGTCAGAAGTTTGACAGCTGCCTCACTTCCAACTTCCAACTGACGAATCAACAAAAATAAGAACCAAAATTACTTGACTGGTTTCCATAATACAATTACCACAGTGGACAGGATGGTAGACTCTAACTTAAACTTACTAACTGGTATTTATTGGAACAAATATTTATGATCTTGGGAAATAGAATATGAATACATTTTATTATTTAACGGCGTAGGTAGAATAAACGTGTTAAAACAGAAAATAGTTGCAACAGTTTATCCATGCCAACCAACAAAAGCTTAGTCAATGTATTATTTACCCGTACAAAGAATAAAAATAATTATGATAATTTAAACTTTTATCAAAAAAATACTTCAAACTCAAACCATAATTAGTTAATCATTAGATTAGTAGATTATATTATTCGAATTATTTTTTATTTTTCTCTATTATAAGAGACTTATGTTTTACTTATAAGAGTGCAATATTTTTGTCAATTCGCAATAAATGATTTGAGTTAATGAGTTTCAAAATCAGAGAGAAATAATCGGATTAAAACAGATGTCATTCTTTTAAAAAAATATTGTGAATTACATTAAAAAAATACCATGTAAAAGTCGCGCGACTGTTACCTGCCAGTAAATAGAATTCCATAAACCTTTCTTTTTCAAATCAATCAAATATATTTCAAGAAAAGCTCAAATAACTTGGAAAAAATCGTTGATATTCCGAAGTTACCGCAGCGCCAGTTGGCAAGGGGCGATCGGGCGCGGTCGCAGATGAAGCGATAATCCGCCGATTTATAGGCTCGACCACGCTCCGAGCGGATTTATAGGCAAACTTCTGGAGCCGGCTGCGTATTGGTTTTATGATTTTAGCCGGGCTTCATGTAAATGTTATGGTTATCTGCCAGGGAACATCTGATGCTTGATGCTGTAGACGTAGAAATACTTTTTCTTCTATCACGTCCATCAGATGACCGAGAAGCGCTCGTTGGCATAATCACAATAAGGTTTCTTAACCCTTCACTAAGTTAAACAATATCCCCAGCGGCACATGCTTGGATGGGTTACCGTTAAGTGGAAGAACATCCGAGCGCTTGTGCTTCGGAGAGTAGGTAGAACCGTAAACAATATTCCAGAAACTCATTGAACAGAGAGCAGTAACGTAAATTAACCGGCGAAACTGAAGGTGTCCGTAGTAGTCATGCCATCGGTTGGTGCCTTTAGTATTTCCATCCTAACGTTGCGAGACTTACGAGTAGTATTTAGGTATATAACAGTTAGACAGAGCCGGCATTAAAGTAATCCGATTAACGCTTTGTTCGGGCTTCTCGTAAATCTTTCGGGACTGCTTACAGCGCAGGCTGTACAGCGGCTGGGTAACTCAATTAGGCATTATAAATAATGTAAATATACTAGATCAAATTCGTGTACATTTACCAGGCTGAGCCTCGGCGCTCTCTCCAGGTTCGTAAATGAATTTTGCACTGAAATTTATTATAGGTTCTTTTTAGCCCTATAATAACATTTTACTCCCCATTCACTGGCCATAGAGGTGACCAATGACTGAGATAGCGGACAGACTCTGGGCCATAAAAAACTTTACGGCAGTCAAGTTCCGCTGCACGTACCATGCGGTACCGTCCTAATTGAATGCGGTTGTTTTATGATAGGTAAAACAATAAAAAAGATAATAAGGAAAAAAAAAAATTAACATGTATAAAAAAAGTCATATCTCACTGGATGTAGTAGAAATAAGTATTATCCCACCGCATCAACCTGAGAGCCACTTGCCTCTCATAATTATCATCATCATCCCATATGAGCCCACTGCTGAGCACAATTCCTTCTCCTTTCGCTTTTACTTTCTCATCTGCCTCTGTCATGTAGCGTATAGTGATCCAAAATTTGACGACCTCTGATAGTAAGAGCCACCACTTCAGCCTGCTTGTGCTAGCGCGGTACTGTAAAGCAGTAAAGAAGATAATCCCATCAAAAAAGTGTTATTCATCGATTTACTGCTCCCCGGCTCACTCTTCTCTAAACAACTCATATCCTTGACCGAAGATATGTGTCTCCAAAAGTATCTTTTCATCGATAAAACTATTATCCGAATAATCTTCCACCGAATATGTCACGACGTCAGCCTTTGCCCTGTAGCTTGCGAAAGATCTTCTTTGTAGATAGAAATATAATTATAATATCACAGGAATACACCCAATAGCAACCCACAGGTACATTGAAAACGATTCCGCCGAACCGATAAAGCCGATCCTATCATTAGTTAAGTATCCGCGGTGCGTTCAGTCGGCCACGGTAATTTGGAAACCTGTAATCCGCTTTATGAAGCGCTCATTTAATTTCGTTTTGATGAAAACGTTTGATTACACTCGTATTTTGAATTATTGTTTAGGTTTGGGGTAGAAGGTAAAGGCTAAATTTAAAATTTTTTGAGCATTCAGAAGTGCCACACTGTGCCTGTTTCGGCTTTTGTTTTATCAATGGCAACTTGCGGCAAAAAAACGCACCGTGTGGCTCATACCTGCGGTGCGGCGGCAGCGCATCGTGTTGTGCGACTTTTGTACAAAAATTGCGAGGGAAACATGCTGCGATAAAAAAAAAACTCATGGTCTTGGCCTATTGTTTCCACCGCACCGTAATAGTGTGTACAATAGTAGAGACGGCCAGGAAATCAGCGTATTTATTCTTGGGACTTTTGCTAATTTTTTGAGCCAACTAGTGAATGTGCGATAGAATTTCAATCATAAATAGTAAAGCCAAATTTTTAGTGTACACCTGAAATATTCAGCAAACAAAACGTCCCAATTCAGCATTCGAATGAATTCAAACATTTGTTTTACACATTAATCGATTGTAATTCGAATATGGGTCACATCACTGGACGCCCGTTGTATCGCGTGATACATCCAAACAGTTTTGTTATTTCTATCGGAACAATAAATGTGTGCGGCCATCACGCGTGTTTGTACAGTTACTTCCGTTTCATGACGCTGGAAATAGCTGCGGATCTGCTATAAATAGAGTGCGAACTGCACACCTCTGTACGTGATAACACGTGACTGTTGAAATCTTATCTCAAGACTTTACAGCTCCAATGTGCTCCTATTAGAATAATATATAGAGATAATGCCAATTCTGTTATTACAAACTAGTCTGACTTATAGTTAGATCTTGTCCAATGTCATTGTGCGTCCGAAAGGATAGGCTGTTGATACTATTTATATTTTTCATAACAACTTGTTTATCGATAAAGTTAAATAAATAAAGCTGTTCTACTCTATTCGCATAGAGAAACTAATTTGAGTCTTAACGTATATTTTGTAAAATTTAAAATATCTACAGAAACAAAATCTCATAAAGTATCATAGAGGAAGTAGATATGTTAACCCAATCTTATCCTTAGATAAAGTACAGAAAATCTATATTTTTATCCTCATTATCATTCGCTTTTATCACCTTGGAATTATGAAAACGAAATCGTATCTAGGAAATTTAAAGTAAATTTGAGCAGCGTTAGGAGTTAATGTTACGTCAGTTTCTCGGACGATTTATACCGCTGTTAAAACAGAGCTGAATTAAAGTCGTTTCCTTTACGAGACATCGCTCTTTATAATTCTAAATGGTATATTGACGGTGGTGGAATGATTGCTCGTTCTCCAATAGGTCCAAAGTAAGCAAACAGTTCTTGTTTGATCTCAATTAGCTAAGCTCGGTTAGAAAGTTCGGGGCTAGAGCAACAAGTTTTGTTACATCGGGAAATAGGACCTACAAGTTTTGTTACAAGCAAATAGGATCTATTTGTCTTCTGCGAACACGAACCGCCAGACTACAGCTATTCTGAGAGGGCAGTTCCATTTGTTTATATCAGTCGGCAGTCTGGAAAAAGCTACCGGCTTGGCAGACAAGGAACACTGTCTTATGTAACTCTACATTGAGACGGAACCGCAGCAGTTTTTGCAAATGAGATTTATGAATTAGATTCGATTTTATAATACGTGCTTTATCAGATACCACTCTCTGTTCTGCGCAACTGTACCTTTCTGAACATTCGTGTGAAAAAGTAATTCTCCCAAAGTTTTAGCTGGTGTACTCGGTTGTGATCGAAATCCTACTGCATCGTGAATTTATAAACGTATACTAACTTGTAACTCTATTCAAACGTTTGATATAACTATTGCGTAGTTTTTAGAAGTGTTTATTGTAAAGTGTGAAAATGTCGCAATTGCCACAACAAGGATTCGTGCCTGAGAAGGTCCAGGAGTTCAACCGGCGGGCCTCTCAGGACCTCAGCGAATCGCCTTCCAAACGCAACGAAGCCCCCAAGAAGGAGCCCCAGACTGATTCCAAACTTGATAAAAAGGAGGAAAGACCTAAAGAATCCACGTACAGTCCTCGACAGCAGGCCGTCAACCAAGAGAGCAAGAATCCGTTCTCGCCTCACTACTACCGCAGCAGCAGACCGGCTCACGGCCACTTCGAGATGGGTCCTCGAGGACTGGACTACTCTCCGCACCGCATGGACTTCTCCAACCGGATGCGTGACTACGGTCCTCAGAGATCTACTTCTATCCATGGCCACGAGCTGACTGACGGCCCAGGGCCGGTGAAACCTGAATACCTCGGCCACCGCAGCCACTATGGAAGCCAGATCGTCCCGGGCGGCATCAACCACCCGGACGTGGTGTTCCGGCATGATTACTACGCTCAGATGGGGTTCTCTCCTCCCCGCGCATCCCGCTTCTCCTCCCAGGAGTACCTGAACAACCCTGCGCAGTACGGGCGCTGGCAGGACCACCGCGCGGAGTACCGCCAGCGGAGGCGCTCGCAGCAGGACCTGGTGTCTCTCGGACAGGGACCAGAGTCAGGTATGAAAAACTCTTTTATATTGTAGGCAATAGGACGTAGGTAATACACGTGGACGGTAACGTCGTAGCCAGCAAGAGTCGTGTGACCGACTTGAATGGCCTTGAAGTTGGATGCCAACAAAGGTGGCGAGGCAGGTGTCCTAACCCTAAATTAAACGTACAATAAGGGGTCTGACCAACATTTAACAGTACTTAAAGAATTAATAAACACACGTAATATATACAGACAGTCAGACAAAGCGTTCCTTTCTGATCAGTGGCGTACATAACGTTAAAAGCCTGATATTTTATACGAAGAGTACGGATTGGAGCGTGGGTTTTGTTTGATAGCGGATTTTGTAAATTGAGCTCGCAATAAACGGAATCAAACAAAACAAACGAATTGTTCCGGACGAGCCGGCGATATTATCGCGATCATTTTGATATATTGCTCAAACAAAGCGTTATTATTTTAGGTTTCCGCTTTGCTCCGAGCTAGGGGTATTAATTAAAACAAATTTTTGCTTTAATAATTTTGGCGGAATAAATTTTTTTATTCGAAATTTATGTGTGTTTTTATTAGGTAATTCCTAAAGAATAAAATTGAATTATGTGTTACACAAAACACTTCTGCAGGCGAGGCGATTCAGAATATTTCGATAACTCAGTTATCCATCGATTCGGTTTGATATCGCTCGCTTATATTTTTAAGTGACGGCTGGCGTGGGGTAAATTTGTGATGATCCGACTGCAAACCGTGAGATTGCCTATTTGATACCCCCCCACAGGGCAAAAATTTGTTTGAACCACAAATATTTGGTCTGAGTTTAGGTGTTTGTGGGACAATGGTACTCATGGTTTCTGATTCTATAGATACAGGGAATCCTAGTTAGGAGTGAGGAGTGGAACAGCTTACAAAAAGCACAATAGTCGAATCGAGCTTGTCGGATTCGATATCAAATCGAAACTGACGTCATACCATAGGATTACAACTTCCGTAACGCTATTCACGACGATGGTGATACTTTCGCTACAAAAATTATATCGAAATCAAATCGAATTTGGCTCCTTATCGAAAAGTCCTGAATTATCTAGCTGAATAAACACACTGACAATCATTTGGAGGACCTGCAAGTCACTTATTTACAAAAAAAATACATTTTAGGTCGTATTCTACTAAAGAAATCACTTAATACTAACTTATCGTTAACTTAGGAGGTAGAGTCGACTCTACCTTCATATAGTTAATGCCAAGTTACAGTGCAAGATGTTTATTGATTCCGACACGCGAAACTGTCGTAATCGCAAATGAAATAACTTATTCTTATGTACTACTGAAGCTAATTCTACGACTTATGTTTTTTCGTCCCATATATTTTTTTTATAAAATAGGTGGCAAACAAGCATGCGGCCCACCCGATGATAAGTGGTCACTGCCGCCTATGGACATCTGCAATGCCAGGGGCATTGCCGGAGCGTTGCCTACCCTTATTAGTTACGATTATGGAATATATTGTGGGTTATTTGCAGCGGAACCTTAACTCACAGATGCATTACCATTACAGATTATTTCACACTTTTCTTGGACACATACAATATTTTCTCGATGCTATCTGCTCTGACGGGCGTATTTCCGAAGCACCGGTAGAGTTAATGGAGTTTCCTTTCCCTGTGCGAGATTCAGCCATTAATCACCACTTGAAAGGGAAATTTCCTTTTTCAAACTCAAACCATAGTCAGTTACTCATTGTTTTAGTAGATCGTATTCGATTTATTTTTATTTTTCTATGTATAGGAGACTTAAGTGATTGACTGGTAAAAGTTCATTATTTTTGTCTACTGGAAATAAAAATTATGTAATTTTTTTGAGATTTTAATTTTAATGAAAAACATTGTCATATTATATGTATTACAATATAATTATTGCTACAATTAATCTCTCTTAATAGAAAAAAAAAACTGATTCCGAACCATACAAGAGCCCCGCCCGACACCGCTTTGAATTTTTTGTACCTTTAAAAGCCAAGTAGAGAATACAGCCTAGAGTCAATCAAAACTCCAACATTCCCCCGCCACCCCGAGTTCATAACTCAACAAACTGTAAACACTCCTTCCATTCACAAATTACACTTTAAAACTCTCAAATCCTCGAAATCGCCCTCCAAATTTTAACCCTCCAATAATCCTCCAAAAAATAAATTCAAAACACACCTTGAACAATTCACGGGGTGTCTCACGCATGAATGGGATCGATAGGGGGTTGAAGCGAGGTCGTTCACCCCGCCGGATGCGACTCTAGGAACTCTACCGTACTCTAACCTTACTCTACCGTACTCTACCGTACTCCACCTTACTCTACTGGGGATAGAGTTCTTTGGGTCAATGTTAACGGCCGATCAATTAAGTTTGTCATTTTTTACAGTTTTAATGAGGTGTTAGTGAAATTTTATTCCGTGATACTTCGATCAAGTTAAAGCCAAGTCATGGTAAAGGAAGGGTTTTTAATCTTATACAATTACTGAGCGGCGGGACGAGCAGGTCATTCGCTTGATGGGCTGTACTACGCTCGCACCTAACTAACCTAAAAACATAGATAATTCGTTTTAATCCTGCAGAAAAACTACAATTTTCAAGCGGTTTTTTTTTAAAACGTAATTCTCCTTTTTATCAGGCATCACACTGGCACCTCAGCCCTTATATTTGTATAAATATTATAACTTTTTTCATAAAAAATTAACAAATGTCACTCGGTACAATATTGTACTGCGCAATTTTATTAAACGTCACATAGCTTTTATAATAATATAATATTAAATATTGTTTTAGTATGTGTACTGTCCCAATAAAAACATGGTGTTGATTTGACTCCGACCGTTTTTAATAGATGTAAATAAGTTTTTAAAAACAGCGAGTGGGTGGGTCTGTCTGTGTGCTAGTCGGCATTTCCGGCGCGGCCATTCTGCCGTCTAGACGCATAAACAAACCGACTGCTCCACAATCCACGTGCAACGGCGTTCGGCTCAGACTATTGGCTACAAACATATATATATATATATATATCTATCTATATATATAAAAATGTTATGTTGGTTTGTGTACGCTTCAAAAACTCAAAAAGTTCTGCACCGATCGAGCTGAAATTTTAGCATGATATATAATCCGCATCAAGGATTGTTTTTATCTATTTTTTTCATCAGTGACATATCAGCGAATGTGCGAATGTGCCACAGCAAAGCGTGGCAGGGCACAGCTAGTATATAATATAATATACTACAGGTGGCACTAAACACTGCTTACATTATATACCCAACTTCTATCAGAAATATGTTATTAGTAGTTCTGTGCACAGTAGAGGCGATCACAAACTTTTTTTTTGGCAACAATTATATAAATAGAGACATGTATATTATGTTCTGTCTGTTTGGTTTGAAAGGCGCTATTTCCAGCGAAATTACTGGGCTTGAGACTTTAGAGCCGATGTCTCAGGGTGACAAGCGCAGTGTAGTGCCGCGCAGGATTTTACAATGCATGGTTCTGGGTGGTGCAGTGACTGTTATGGGTAAGCGTAGCGCTTACCATCAGGTGAACGAGTCATCTCAGTCAAATCAAATCAGTCAAGTCAGCCTTAATCAAATAAAAACAAATCCTATTGTATTATGTAATAGTTGCAGAACTCAAATTCAGCCTAAATTCAATTTTCTAATCAGTATCAGATTTGGTACAATCTAATCAAACTTTGCCGAAATAAATCCGATCGCAGCCGATAGGACTACGCTTACGTTGATTACGCGATTGAACGGTTAACGTTAACGGCGCCGTTGTAACGGCAACGGAGTAACGGCGTAACGAGCAAACTTCAAGCATTAGCGTCAAACGAGGAAGGATCCGCTGATTGCCAGGAAATGGGACTTGAGTTTTTATAAGGGATTTTTTACATAGAATCATATTATATAGCTAAATAATTATTATAGTACATTACAGGTCGCTCCGCATCGATGCATTGCTTCGGATACTATAATTAAACGAATAAAAAATGGGCTTGAGTGCATACATACAACCAAGGGGGTGTGCAGTTTGTTATATGAAATGATATCCATGTTCAATGCTGAAAACTCAACTGTCGTGTTTTGCTGCGCCAATAGCTTGACACGAGTAACAAAACACAACTGTTGTGTCTGTTGTTTGGGAAAACACTACGGCGCGTGCAGAGCCGCACCCGTGGCTAGACAAGCAAAACAGCTCAGCAGTCAAAGTGTTAAGGATAATCGTTTAAATTAATTGTTTTTTTCAATTATCAGATTGACAATTCAGTCCTGTTTCTTTTTTAACTTTCAGTCAAATCGTAGTATATTTAAGAGAATTAATTACGCTTCAGTTTTCAAGTCGTTTCTGTTTAAAAAAGATGAGAACATTTCCAAGCTACAAATTATTGAAAGCTTGTCGCCTCGCATCGCCTCGAACTACAAAACTCGATACAAAAAGTGCGTCCCCACCCCGTGCAAGTTCCTCTCCTGCATGCAAGCCCGATGGCCCGCTGCAAGCCCCTACGAGTCGTGTCACTGGCAACATCGCTAGACAACTTTTTGCGCTGCGACATTCGCAATTCGAATTTCAAACTTTTAAAGCTTCGAGCTGCGCGGCAGTTGTTGTCAAAATGAGGGTAGTTCGACTTTGATATAGCTTATTTATTACCTCGTGTGGGATATAGTTTGTCTGTTATTTCTAGCGTCCATATAAAAGTTGCGGGTTTCTGTTATGTATTATTCTGTGTAATTTGTAACATTTGCTCTGAATCCGGGTGTTTGTAGGACCATGGTCCTCATTGTTCCTGATTCGCTAGATACAGGGAATCCTAGTTAGAAGGCAGGATCTATATATGTGATTCTGACGCGTAATACGTGCCCGCTCTGGAATTTGAACTCACGTCCTTCTCCTTGCTTTAATAGAGTAGTAATATTTGATCCAAATTAATGGTTAAAGAATCAAAAATTATACGCGCTCAAAGTGACCGCCTAAAACATATTAAAAAGGTTATTTATAAGTAAAAAGGTATTTCCGAAAGGGTACCGCGGCTCTACCCAGCACACGTTCAAATATTCACCGGGACGGCGACGTTTTTGCGCAATGCTACTCTTTCACAACCATCCGGTTTTGGTTGCTAAAACCGGTTTTACATACAAATGAAGCTTTTGGGCCGAGGCCAGCTTAGGAATAAGTATTACTTCAAATAGGGCTCTACAATTGTATAGATCTCTATTGAAGAATCTACTCTGGAAGATAGAGCAAATACACTGCATTTAACAACTAGTAAGTAGTCTGCAAATAGTAGTGTTCCGGCTTGAAGGGCACTGTTTCCACCGAAATTACTCGGCATATGAGACTTTAGAGCCGATGTCTCAGGGTGACACGCGCAGTGCAGTGCCGCACAGGATTATGCAATGCAAAGTTTTGTAACTATTATGGGCAGGCGTAGCGCTTACCATCAGGTGAACGACATGCTCGTCTCATCACTCAGTCAAATAAAACAAGAAAAAGAAAAGGATTCTGTCAACTGCAAACATTTGTGGCTTTATTCATAAAAAAATTAACAAACCTGACTTAGTACTGCGCAGTGCAATATTGTACTGCTCAATCTTAAGAAACTTTATTTTTTTAATGTATAACGGGGTTGAAGTCTAGCAGTTATAATGAGCCTATAAGATAACATAAGTCTGCACAGATCTTAGAATAACATTTTCGTTGTTACTACTCGTATCATGTCTTCTTAAAATACCCGAAGTAAAAAAGTTATTATTGTTATAAGTCTGTCGTGTTGATATTTTAATTATTGGGGTTCATTTTGGTTGAACCACCTTGCCAACAATAGCCAATTTCTACACCAATCCAACCCAGCAAGCAGTTTAGGGTTCGTTGGACGTTTTTAGAATAATAAAACTCCTTACACAAAACTCCGCTCGAAGAGCCTCTTGTTTTAAATCCCTGTCTTGCAAGAAGGTATGATTTATGAACCAACAAACAGTCAGACGTTACGGGATAACAAAATGATAAGGGTTCTATTTCCTCTATCTACTGCACCCTAAAAAAATCTATCATTTTGTTGTAGTAGACTGTATATTGTTTCAACAAGGAAGAATATCCTTTTCGTGGTAATATATAAAAAAATAATTTTTTTTTAGAGTTAACATGTAAATACTTTTGTTATTCTAATACCAACTGAAACCGTAAACGATCCAACCAAAGGACCACGCACACTCCTTTCGCCCCTGCCGAATTTATATGACCGACTGTTCGTGTAACGGTAGCAAACTCCCGACTGTTTTAATCGGTGTTCGTTTTCTCGCAATCACAGTGTCTTCCTCGTCCCCCGCGACCTCCACCAAAAATTACCAACACTTTTGTTTGCATAGTTAGATGTGTCCATAGAGTATTGTCCTTGACAAAGACATTAAGGCAAGGCATTAAACGGTACTTGAGTTTGATTACAATAAACGTAACTGACTAGTTTTCCCACGTGTGTAACCGCTTGTTAATAAAAGCTGTTTGTGAAATGAACCCGACTTCACGTAACAAAGTCCCGTACCCTTATCACGTTATCACACATGCTTACGACGATCCTCGCACTTGCAAAGTATGCAAATTATTTAAACACTCATTTCCATACAAACAATCGCCAAAAAAGCTAAAACATAAATCTGGCATGTAAATAAATGCACATAAAATTACGGGAATGTTTGTCGCCACAGTATGAGGATGGGCAGTGGGCCAAAATGAAAAAAATATATTATGTAAAAAAATTGTTTGTGTATGTAATGTAATGTATTTTAAGGGAATATTTATTATGGTTTTGGTAGAGTTGAATGCTATTATACTGCAATTATAGTGCAACAGAAATGCAATTCACGATTATCTAATGTGCAAATATTTTGATAATTCTGTTATACTGTTTAATTTGTATTTATTATGATTTAGTGTTTCGTCCTATTGGGACAAATAAGACGTAGGACAAAACGCTGGATGAGCCAATTTTAAGACTTTTATGTCCGGAAGAACACATTCATTTAAAAAAAAAACGCCACTTCGTTAGGGTGTTTTTTTAAATTAATAAATAGGTTCGCGTTTGACCGCTATCTCACCTGATGTTATGTGACAATGCGGTCTACGATAGTGAACGCTTACCTAAAAGTAACCTATCCACTCGTAACTTGAAGACTCTCAGGTTGAAACTATAGGGAAACACAGACACCGGCAAGGAGTTCCACTTCTTTGCGGTAAGCATAATAAATGTGGAGGCAAACCTATTCTTGCGAGTTTCCACCATGTAATAGTGGCACTACGCCACCATGATAGAATGGGATTTATTTGATAAATATCAAACGGCACCCTACTCCACCTACCGTCAGCAACTAAACTGTGTCTCCATGTCGGATTTTCCGGACAATTCCGCCCTGTGTCGGATTGGAGCCACGTTAGCTGTAACGAGTTCCGAATAATCATACGCACCCCTACAGCAGGGGTGGAAGAAACGGATTAAAAGTCAATTGGACGATTTGTCCTACTTAAGTTCTGAAGACGCAAGTGGAAAAGAAATCTGAAGAACTGTTTATTTTTGTGTTGCCATATAACAAAATTAGGATTCCCAGGCAGTCAGTATAAACTAGTCCACGTCACGATTTAGCCTTTCACGCAAACGCCACTGAACGGATTTTGGCAGTTCAAACTTTGATGGTCCAAGCTAAAGTTATTGTCATCCAAATCCATTCAAGGCATAGCGTGTTTGCCATCTTCGACACCATGGTCGCACTTAACACCTGTGTTCAAACCCTCAATCAATCTGAGGCGGTAATACCCCCTACAAAATTATAATTTTGTAATTATAATATTAATTTATAATTATCATTTTGTATATTAATATTTTTATTATTATTGAGAAGGTGAAACAAATAGTAATATACGCGATCAGAATAGGATGGAACCTTGTCCTATTAAGCTGGCAATGCAAACAATCTTATTGTTGAATTTATAACCACCATTCCCGGAAAACTAGCTATTAAATCAGTCAAAAGAAGATGATAGATATATTACAATTCTTCGTAGAATACATAACTCTGAGTCAACACAAACTCTGTTAGTAGTAATTGGCAGTTACACTGTTATTTATTGAAGTAAACACGCGGGCGTTTGCAAAACTATTGAATTATGTCAAAGAGAGCTGTTACACGGGATACTTTGTAGTTTCGTGATTTGGACTCGGACCAAACTAGTTTCGGTTTGTACAGGCGATGACATTCTTTAACTTTTGTAATTAAATCTAAAGAAAACTATAAATCCGAAATTTTTAAGCAACAGCACTTCCCGGACCCTTCATACAAATAGGGTGATTTGATAACTTACACAATTTTGAGTGGGAGGCCTCTTCTGCAAGAGATCGCTTAGGGCAGTACCACACCTTAGCCAGACATTCATTCGCCAAGCAGTAGTGTGCAAACATTACTGTGTTCCGGTTTGAAGGGCACTGTTCCAGCGAAATTTCTTATGAGACTTTAGAACCGATGTCTCTGGGTGACGAGCGCAGTGCAGTGCCGCGCTTAGTGCGTTAGGAATTTTCAATGCAGTGTTCTGGGTGGTGCCGTGACTGTTATGGGCAGGCGTAACGCTGTCCCCCCGATTGTCCCGGCAATTGCGTGCGGGACGCGGATTGCGTGAGTTGGAGTGTCCATTCTGTAGTTATTCTGTGGTAATACCAAGGCGAAAGATTCACGGCTCGTAAATTATTAAGGTTTGCTTCACATTGCGCAGTCTCAGTACCTTGGCTCGTCTACCTCTGAGCCGAGCAGCAATAAATCTCACTAAACGTGACGGTGTCATATAGAAAGTGTTGCTACGGCATTCCTTGTCAGCGCAGTTAGGGGCAATCTAAAAGTCACGCGCGACTTAGCGAGTGCCTTATTAAGTTTACGAGTTCAAAGCATGTCTTTCATTTTAAAGTTGAATGGAGAAGAGTTTACACTTTATCCAAACCACTTTAACGTGAAAATTAAATTAAAATTTTGACTTTTTTATGAAGTTTATAAAAAAAAAAAAAAAAATTTTGTTCGTTACTATTTAACAAATATTTATTTTTTGCGAAACCTTATTAATATTTAGTTGTTCTTCTTGCACGATTCAACTGATAAACTTGTTTGTTTTGTATACAATTAGAAAAGGGGTTAGAGAGTGGTGCGGGCCAGGTAACCTCCACGAGTGCCCGGCTGTTGTTCGTCTCTCTTGATGCGTTGCGTCCGGGGGGAAGGGCAGCAGCTGGGACGGTGCACCCTGGGGTTCGGTCAGCAATTCTCCTAGGGGAATTGGTGGCCGTAGCAAATAACCTGGCGAGAGGAGGTCCTTCGCGTGTCCCTCTGATCAGCGGAGGGCACAGCGAGGGACCAATAACGGGGACTTTTGGGCCGCGGATCGGGGGTCCAACGCCCAAGTTAGAAGTCCCGAGCTGAGGTGCGGCCCGTGTGTTCCGGGACGCACCCAGCGGAGAAAGAGGCCCAAGCCTCACGTGGCGAGCCCGGGAGGGCGCCCGCAGAGGTGGTCGCGGAAGCGCCGTGCGAACCCGTGACCACCTCCATAATGCGGAGAGGAGAACACCCCGGGGTTTTAGTGGGTAAACCCCGCCAGACCAGCTGGCGGGGGAGTCCCACATAACCACCCCCCCGCCCCCGGGGGCCGGGTGGTATGCCTAATGCATTTCCCCGGGAAAAAAAAAAAAAAAAAAAAAAAAAAGGGGTTAGAGAGTGAGATACGCTAAGTTTTATCCCGGAAAAATGTATGGCAATAATCAGTGTCAAGTAAACTGCGGGGCGCAGCTAGCATAATGGAATAGCGATTGATAATTTACTTGAGTTCTCTTTGAAAATTTCTAAAGAACTAAAAGCAAAGTTTAGTTGAAACGCTGAAAGTTTTTTTCCGACGGCTGGTCTTGAATCTAAGTAAGTTCTTGTTTAGCGAGTTGTTCACTACTTATCAAGACACTTTACGAAATTAGTTCGTAACTTTCAACACGGTACATATATAAGTACTATGTACAGAATGGACACCCCCGCGACCCGCTTCCTGCGATTAGGAGGGAATTCCGGGGGTCAATTGAAATTACACTTCCAAATAACAAATGACTACGCGTTGTCTTTTGTTTTGCTCGCGTAATATCTTTGAGCACTAACACATGCATATGGCGCATGTGTAAACTTTGTTTATATGTGAGGAATGTCAAATCAGAGATTTGTTTAAAGTGTCCGGGGTGTGCTTTGAGGACAACTTAATCCGGCGAAATTCCAATTTGCAAACTCTCGAAATGAACAAACCGCAAGCCTTTGTGTGCGCCACTGTACTAATTATATTTAGCACACGGCGGCGTTGCATTGTGCTCACATACATACGTACACACACACATACGCACATACACATATGCAGTGAAGGTTGTCAGCCCCACACTTTTGCAGGATTTTAAGCAATTTTGGGCGCTGCTACTACGCAAAACTCGATAGTTATTTCTACATCACAAACCACAATATTATGATGACAGTGAGCTGATCTGATGATAGAAACGGAAGGTAGACGTACAAAAAAATTTAAAAGACCCGAATTGTTATGTCCTTTTAGAGCACGTTATAAGCTCTTTGGCGGCTCTCGAATAAAATATAAAAAAAAAAATTATTGCAAGTAGCCAAATATTATGTACTTTAACAAGTTAAACATTAATTCTGATAGAGAAAATAAAAAAAATAACTAAACTAATGTTAATTAAACAAAAATTTGCACAATCGGGATTTCATTGTGACTTCCATGGTTCTCACACCAATTTAAACGAAATTTCCATTCTAATAACATATTAATCGCCGGGTACTGTATAGTAATGTGGTTTGCTCCATCGCCTACACCCTTAAACGATCTAATCAAAGGACAATGTACGATTCCGCTTACCTCTTTGCCAAAGTTATATGATCGACTGTTCGTATAACTGTATGGAACTCGCGATCTCCGACCATTAAGTGGTTGTTGTTTTTCGCAATCACTAGTGTAATAATATGCCTTTTCTGAGCCCCACCAAAGCTGCCAGAATTTTTTGATTGCAGCTCAGAGTAGAAACCTGCTATAAAAAGAAATGCACGTTCTCCTACTGGGCTACCAACGCTAGAGTTCTCTGTTTGGTACTAAATTAGGTCATGGCTTGAAAGCTTTGGTGACGGGTTGTTGACGAGAATAAGTGAGCTATTGACAAGTCGCCAATTTAGTATTCTTTATCATCATCATCAACCCATATCGTCCCACTGCTGGGCACGGGTCTCCCCTCACTTTCGTGAGGAGGGTTAGGTCACAATCCACCACGGGGGCCCGGTCCGGATTGGTAGATAACATCTGTAAGTTTTGTTGTTATTTTGTTATTATTTATTTCGTCTGGACAATGTGGCAAATAGTTTTGTTTTCTTTTTTTTTTTTTCTCATATCGTTTTTATTATATAGCTTTAGTTTAGTACTTTGTGCTGTACGCTCGATATGTTAATATTTTGTAGTATGTACATATTTTGAATTACAATCCAGATTTTAAACTACTTTAATTAACTCATAAGTTACAACGATTGTAATTTGTTTTGTGCATCAAATAAATAAAATAAAAAAATAAAAAAAATACCTACCTCCGAAATAATTCTCGGGTAGGTATGTGGGTTTCCTCTTGATTTTTCCTTCACCGAAAACCGAGTGATAATTACGTATCTTACAGAAACACATTGGTATTATAGAGTATTCTTTTTACTTCAGTAAAGTTTCCTTGGTTTGCAGAGTTCGATGCGCGCCGGGTCTATAGAGTTTAGATAAAACGTCTTTGCATCCACCGCCACTCAGTAGACAGTAAACCAAACGCCTCTGGCAGATTTTATAGCATTTTTCGTTTAACAGCGCACCGAATTAGATTCACGACCGATGTTCATGTATCACTGCTCACGTGTGATGGATTACGATTAAAAATATGTAAAAATAAGGTTAGTATTTAAGCGTTCGTGGCGGAGAGATAGTCTGTGCGCTTTACAACCCTACCTTATTCTGTAATGAAACCCAACGATTAACGAATAGGGTGGGATTTGGGAAACAGAAAATGTGACGTCATTGTTTTTGTATTTTTTTTCTCAAACCTGAGTTTACGTTAATGTGTATGTTTATGCATTGGTGGAATAGTATCCGCTAAGTGTTCGTTAACGGGCACGAGTGTGGGCTAATTAATACTAATGATACAAACAAAACAGTACCATTTCGTGTTGTCTCCAAAACTCCCAAGAAGTCTCAGTAAAGCACTTGGCGCTACGCCTGCCCATAACAGTCACAGCACCACCCAGAACACTGCATTGTACAATCCTGCGCGGCGCTGCACTGCGCTCGTCGCCCTGAGACATCAAAACAAACCGGAACACAGTAATGTTTGCACACTACTGCTTGGTGGATGAATATTTGGCAAATTTGAATTTAAGTTTTGGTGGGTGGTACTTCCCCAGGCGGTCAGTCCACGATTGTTTTATTGACGGCCTTCATTTACTCCACGTAAGTGGATAAATGAGTCGACTGGACAGCGTCAGGTTGCGAGATCCATTCCCGCACTGGGCAAGGAACATTTTTGTGAACAAGTATCTGCAAGAGCGTGGTTCGCTTAGTTCCTGATTCCCTAGATCCAGGGAATCCTAGTTACGGATATATGTGAATGTAAATGAAAAAACAACACCACCTACCCACCTACCAACCTACCACCGCTAACAAACTACGTTTGTTGGCGGTGGTATGGTAGACTAGTGGGAGAAGTTCGGCCTTCCAAGGAGAGGGTCGTATGTTCAAATCCCAGTGCGGGCACGTACCGATGTGTTTCTTGTAAAACAAATGTACGTAATTGTCACTCGCTTTTCGGCCAAGGAAAACATCGTGAAGAAACCCCACCCGAGATTATTTCGGAAGTGGGTATGTTGTCCACCGATCCGGACCGGGCTCCCGTGGTGGATTATAGCTTAATCCTCCCCATGGCAGTGAGGAAAGACCCTTGCTCAGCAGGGGCCCGATATGGGTTGAGGATGATGACTATGTTGAAAAATGTTCTGATTTCATCATAATTGTTTGTGCCTATAAATACAGACAGGAATAACAGCCATTATTCCAAACTGGAGCCGTCAAAGGAATCCCAACGCGGCGCAATGAGCGAGATTTGGGATATTGTCGTAAATAATAGACGACGACCCGCCGAATCAGGATTAGGCGCATTACACACGGACGATAATGTCGACAAAGCGACACGAGCGTTAAATCGCGCGTTCGTGGAAGTTAATGTAAGTAATTTTAAAGTTCTATTTATTTTACGTAAGGAACGGAAACATTTTAATTAGACTTTAACTTGCATTAAAGTCCATTCAAAAGTTTATTACGAAAGAACCAAATTAGTTAGCAAATGATAGGCTAAATTGTTGCATATCAATCGATGTGCTGCAAATAATCGCACCGTCTGCGCTTGGCCTTATTTCAAAGCCAAACTCTACAGTCACCGCTCTCTTTGTAACTCGGAACTTACCGCGAACTCGGCCGGAGGTAAATAATGAAAGATTGCCTATTATTGTTAAGCTGGATTGTACATCCTACTAAGGATTAAAGCCAACAAACATTTACAAACGAAACAGGGTTAAATATAAAAGTAGACAGAAACAACGGCGTCGCCAGGCAATGGACCAAAAGATGGGGGAGCAACGTGAGAGAGAAATAGAGAAAGGTTGGGGGAAACATGAATTGTGGATCAAATAAAGACAATTGTTTTGACTTCTTGTAAGCTGGCGACACCAGAAACAATATGACACGAGCGAAGCAAGCTCCATAACTTCTTAACATGAAACTATGTATGTCAAATACGAAGGATATAATAACACTAGTGAAGCATGCATGAAAATAACCATGTACTTACGTGAATAGAGATATAGCACGAGCAAAGCGAGCGTTTAAATATTTTTTCATTGTATTTACTTTAATGAACGCAGATGCAACACGAGCGAAGCGAGCGCGATAATTTCTTACCATATGCTTTGGTAATTTAAAAGGATAGTATTAAGCTTTTAAGTGTCTAAGCATAGGTAATATTATGAGAATGAATGCAGAAGCAGTTCCTTACAGGCTTATATTGTTTGCTATATTCAACCACATCGTCTAAATAGCCACCGAGGTGAGACAGCGGCACGCTCCAGCCACTCCATACAAAGACAGCTGATTTGACGACTCACACACACATAAATGTCGTTTGTACACACGCCAAATGTGTGTGTAAGTACACCACATAATGTGCGACTAAAACATAAGACAAGCCGCTGGTATAAAGTGTGTCCGTTTGTCTATTACATTGGGGCGTGTATGACTGTCGGAAAAGTCGGAGAGTGTCTACACTGGAGGCCTACCATGACGTCTTATAGCGATTCAGTTCAGGACCTAAACTGAGCCGCGTTGCATAATCGTACCGTGACGTATTATTTTTTATGTTGCTGCCATTTTCAACCTAAACTGGATATAGGTTAGGTTGAAAATGGCTTATTAGCGACTCAATTTAGGTTGCTACCATTTTCAACCTTAACTGGATCCAGTTTAGGTTGAAAATGGCAGCAACATTAAAAATAAGACGTCACGGTACGATTATGCGACGCGGCTCAGTTTAGGTCCTGAACTGAATCGCTATTAGACGTCATGGTAGGCCTCCTGTATGTAGAACTAAATTACTTCTGTCAACACAGTTTATGGCTAACTAACTTATATTTTTCCCACATTGGCTCATTAAATCTATATAACATATTCTCTCCATTTTTTTGTACAAGTGTATATCGAGAAGAGGCGCTCCAATCCGCCTGTCTAACGCTCCCGTTGACGTTCGCTCTATATTCTGACGTTTCATTACGTTGGAGTGAACTCATATCTTCAATAACGTGTTACTGTCTGTCTGTCTAAGTTACACTTGAAGTTATTACTCATAATGTTTTTGACAGCTGACGTAACTAAGTTTTTTTTGTTCATTAGGTCGGAACCTACTAACTGGCATGTTTGATCTGACAGTTTCTATAAAAATGGTGAGACCAGTGGAAACTTATGTGTCAACATAAATTTCTTCACACGCTACGTTACTTAGATGGACGCCGACCTTAGAATCATCGATGTCTTATGCATCACCATCGGTGCCGTTTGGATCACCATCGATGTTGTATATTTCGGTATTGGTGTCGTAAGCTCCACCATCAATACGTTTTACGTTTGGATTACCATCGATATAGTGGATTTCACTATCGATGACCTAAGTTTCACCATTGATAACTACGACAGACTCAATTTATCGTGTAGTACGTGATTGCGGTTCTTGTAAGGCGTTAGATTCCTACCAAGAAAATTTAAAAAGCTTTGTGAATGTTTGTTACCCAGTTTTTATGGACCCTTCCTGATTAAAAGTTAACATTAGGCAGCGTAATTATGTCCGGTGAAACTCTAGCGTCCAGGACGCGCGTCTTACCCGCCTGTTACATATTATCCCTTAACCCATTACGTCCGTAACCGCCAACACAATAACCTCCTTATCGACACCATTGTCACCCCCTTTCATATAAGGGTTGGAAGCTGGAAGCAATATTCCAACACACAAGCAATAACATATGTTACAACTCTGGCAATATATCGAGAGAAACTCTCCCGTTTCCACCATAAATCTAATAATGACGTAGAGACGACGTAGAGCACGTCTATAGCGTATGGAAGAAATATGTCAGATTCAGAGACGCCGGATAGGGAAATTTCATCTTGTCAAGCTTTCGTCTTAGCAGCTCTGTTGAGTTACGTGCAAATATCGAACGAAATCTTATCAGCTATAACGCTTCTATTGGCTTAAGCTACAACGCAAGTCTCTCCGCTCAAAATTAGGAAAAGTACATGAAAACAAAATCTAAAAATCTTGTGAAATTATTTGACTTTGTTCCACCCTTTACTAGTATTTGTTTATAACTATAATGAGTTTTTTTTTTCTACGAAGTGAAGTACGTGTAGTTATGTTTTCTATACAGTCATTATATATTTAACAACCTTCAGGATAGCATATAATTATTTAGCATTACTAAATAGTGCAGATTTTCTATAAAAAAAAAGTCGTATACTTCACTTACTGAAAAATCATGGTCGTATCAACGTAACCTAGATAATTATGACGTTTAATAAAATGGCACACATTTTATAAACAAGGCCCTTAGAATCTTACATCTCTTCTCATACATTCCCATACAGTACCATAGAGGTACATGATACCACACTTGTTTTAAGCCCTTGGCTCTATATCCATTCCATCACCACTCTCTTTACACCAGCTCACCACAACAGCTGTTGAACGTAAAACATCACTCAGAGCAATATCACAAACACTTTTTCTGGACGCTACCGCGCGGGTACTGGAATATCTATTGATAGCTGCGATTGTTTGTCTGTACGGATTCTTTCCGCACTGTTTGTTTGTCTATGGTCTGCGTTTGGTTCGGCGGAATGCGGTTGCAATGTATAATTAAGCCGCTACAACATGCCACGCCTTTCGAAATAAGTTTTTATATCAAAACACTTAATCGTAATTTATTGATGGTCTAGTTGGCGGTGGGTGATGAGCCGACTGCACAGCGTTAGGTTTCAGGATCGATTCCCGCCCAGGGAAACAAGAAATATTGCCCCGGGTCTGGGTGTTTGTGGGAGCATAGTTTCTGATTCCCTGGATGCTTTGTTTGGGATCGTGGTCGTGACGCGTTATCCAGTGCCATTTGCATCTATCAGTGCAGATTTTTTAAATCTAATAAAATATTAGTTTTGAAGCGATTTTAAGGAACGTCTTACGTTTTATCCGGGGAGTGGTCGTTCGGGAAACGGTGTACTTTCGCCGTCTCCGTACAAGTAAACTGTACCAGATAGAAACATAATACTTATACCATCAGAAAGATCTATTTAACGATAAGACAAATGTATGCGATTCGAAGAATCATATTAATTACCAATGATATAATGACCCGTTAAAGAATGCTCTAAAAAGAAACGAATATTTTCAAAAGCGAACTATAATGCAATAAACAAGTCATTATTTCGTTGAACCTGGTACGAAAATTATATAATTTCGTACCAGGTTCGTAGAGATATAGATTAGAGATACAGAGTAGAGATTTCTGAGAGCTTCTTTCCTATCAAAAAGTGAATTATTTTAATTATCTAACACTTCAATTTATTGTCCGCAGGTAAGTCCTCGAGCAGAGCTGATCAGTCACCGCCTTCACCCTGTAGGCTTCTCGTAAAACAGTGAGTAACGACTCAATTATAGCGATTTATATACGAGTCGTTTTCCATTACAGCTGTCAATAGATTTATAATTGTCTTGAATTCGAAGTCGCTACAACGAAATGATACCTTCGATATGTTCGGTTCATCTATCTCTTCTTATCACGTTCACTGCTGCAAACACAACTGTCGTGTTTTTCATAACTTGCCACGAGTACGGCAAAACACAACAGCTGTTGTGTTTGTTGTATGGGAAAACACTATGGCGCGGCCAGAGCCGCACCCGTGGCTTTTACACCGAATTTCAGTTTTTTTTTTTTAATTTACAATACTTTTTATACATTATTTTATAAAGAGTGATTTTTAACACCCTTTTATTAGCTTGGTATGTCTGTTAGTATGTGCCTATGTCACGGAAACTTTGAAGATAAGTTTTGACCTCTTTGAAGACGTCGGATTGAATCAAAATTTTGCACACTTATCAAGGACCTTGACAATACAATAATAAATAAAAATTATAGACGAATTTTTTTTTTTTTAAATACGTTGTGTTCTCTCCGAAAAGAACGTACACAAGCGTTCAATATTAGGATATTGAACGCTTGTGTACACAATATGTGTGTGGTAACAAAATATAGGTTTTTTGTTAAGATTTTGTGGGTCCAGTTCTGTAAACTTTGACAAGAACTGAAGCGCAACCTTTGAGTTTACCGGTGTTATTAAACTGTGTCCGTTAATACAGTTTCATACTTTACGACTTGTTAAATCTTATAGTCCTAGAAGAACACAATTAGGCGAACGCCAGATGTTCTATTGTTAGCACACAATCACATTAAACATGAAACAACATAATTTTATGGTGCGTCTGTTTTTGACGTTCATTTTTATTTATTTACAGAACTAAGACTGGAATAAAATTTTTACGCTAACCTGAAATTAATGTCTCTATTTTCGGCCGTAACGTCACTGCTCATTACGAGATCACTAGCTGCGCCCCGCGGTTTCACCCGCGTAGCTCCCGCTTTGTCCCACGGAAACATACTATCGGAATAAAAAGTACCCTATTACTTAATCCTGGTTATAAACTATCTGTGCTTCAATTTTCATTCGAATCCATTCAGTAGTTTTTGCGTGAAAGAGGAACAAACATCCATCCATCCATTCTCACAAACTTTCACATTTATAATATAACGAGTATAAGTAGGATGATCAAATGCTTACCTATCTGAAAACAAATGAAATTACATATAAGTAAACAATATGAAAACAGAAATAAAACGCACAATCCCACTGATCCAATCCTATATCCTATTTATTATAAAGAATCCAAAAGTATTTGTTTATTTGTTACTCAAGCACACCAAAAGAGCTGAACGGATTTTAACTAAATTTAACAAGAAAATACATTAAGGTTTGTAACAAAATGTACTTCTTATTCAAAAAATACGCTCTTAAAGGGGTTCGAATAGGGTGTGAAAGTTTAAAATAGAAAACTGCTGTTAAAATAGCAAGGCGGACCGCAATCGAACCTACACCCTTCAGCGCTGTATCCACTTCCACTCACCCAACCAGCCATAGGAGCTCCACCACAACTTTAGTCTCCAACACAAAAAGCGCTGTCCCATTTTCCCCTAACCACTATCTCAAGAATTCACTTACAAAGGTAACGTAAAAGCGCCGGTCCTTCCCGGGCACTCGGCGCAAAACAGGCGATCCCGGGAATTCCCAGTCTAATTCAATCCGGGACGTCACTCGGGTGTATAGTCTCGGGACACGGCCAGAGACTGTGGTCCCGGATAAGTTTGGACGCACGGAGTTTTCTTTGTGCGTTGGTTTGCAAGGTCGGACGGTTAATCGCTTGAGTGCTGTTAAACGTGGTTGAAACTCATTTTTTTTTGTCTAGCAGTTTGTTTAATCAATAGTAACTACAGATAATAAAAAGATATATGAAAATGATTGATCCATGAGTCTTTAAATAGGCAACTGAACAAGAAACACAAGGTGTTTAATTGAAGAGTGTAATTCATGCACCGAAGTGCATTGCCAATAAAGCAAATATTATAATTTTTACCCTAATAAAAAAATACTTAATCAAACTCAAACTAAAACAAATTAAGCGGTGGTAGCCTAGTGAGAGAACGTCCGCCTTCCAATCAGAAGGTCGTGAGTTCAAATCCCATTGCAGGCACGTACCAATGTGTTTCTGTGAAACATATGTACGTAATTATCACTCGCTTTTCGTTGAAGGAAAACATCGTGAGGAAACCCACATACCCACCCGAGAATCATTTCAGAGGTAGGTATGAGATACACCAATCCGGACCGGGCCTTCGTGGTGGATTATGGCCTAACCCTCCTCACGAAAGTGAGGGGAGCCCCGTGCTCAGCAGTGGAACGTTATGGGTTGATGATGATGAATGTTGTATTAATTTTAAAATCCTAAACAAGCATATTTGTTGACTGTTAGGCGGAACGAAGTTCGCTGTGTCAGCTAGAGGTCTATATTTTAAGAAAATTACATAAAAACTACAGGTCATAAAATTTGAACAATGTCCATTGTGAACAAAGTCGCGTTTAACTGCTAGTTTGAAATAATTTAGTTTTCTGGTCCCTGGCGGGTGGAAGTTTCATTTCGTTTGTCAGCGCGCCCGCCGCGCCGCGCCGCGCCGCTCCGCCGAGCGCTCAGACTTGATTATTCGTGTTTTCCTAGGGAAGTGCAGCATTAACTGGGTAGGACTTGTAAGGTGCTCGGGAAAACTCCGCCGGGGAACTGAAAACTTATTAAAAACTACCGGCAACTTTGATGTAATGTTGATTTTCATAATTGTAATTGTTTCACCTGGAAGCGCGCTTGTTTTCCTGTTCCTTTGCCTGTTATTTGTATTCGTATTGCTTTTCGATTTTATTTATTTATCTCACCGTTGTGTCGGCATTACAGTTTCCCAATTCTTAAAACCGACAGTACAAGTTTTTACCTAGATAGAGAATAGATTTTTTTACTAGAATTCTTAGATCCTGACGCCTAAATAAGATTCCCTGTATCTGGGGATCTGTATGTGGTTCACACAAATATTTACCCTGCGCGGGAATTGAACCCACAACTGCACGCTTTGCAGTCAGCTCATTACCCACTTACGCCATGGAGGCCGTCAGCGGAGGCTTGCATTGGAGCATAAGCTCATTTGTCACTATGCTTATTAAACTCAGCTAATAAATGTATTTTTTTTTCATTCTACTTCTATTAATAAGCCATTACTGGGCGTATGAGACTTTAGAACCGATGTCTCAGGGTGACGAGCGCAGTGCAGTGTCACGCAAGATTATGCAATGCAAAGTTCGGGTGGCACTGTAACTGTTATGGGCAGGCGTAGCGCTTACCACCAGGTGAACGCCTTATTCGTCACGTTTCTCAGCCATTTCTTTTTTAATTACATATCTTTTCGATACATCATTCAAATTACGATCTAGCCTGAAAGTTTAACATTAATTGCTAAGTAGATTTATTGCTAAGATTGTGATAATTACAACTAATATACTAAGGCAGCCACGATTTGATCCACTCATAATTTACCCCGACCATATTTTAAGGGAACAGCCATAAAGCTGGGACACCCCCTACCCCCCACCCCTTAGGGCCATCACCTATGTTCCCTTACACATTCTGTGGCACACAGTGACTGTATTATTGCAGTAGAACCCCTTGTTTCATGTTGTTTATAGATAACGAGGGGGAAACCCTAGTTGTTTTTGAATAATGCATTTTCACTGCAAATGGGTGAATGCAATATAGAATGTGAAAGTATTACTAAATTAATGAATCAATACAACTAGCTGCGCCTCGCGGTTTCACCCGCGTTGAGAAATATCCCACAGGGACTTGTAACTTTTACGGGATAAACGTAATTTATGTGCGGCAAAATTCATCCAAATCCGTTCAGTAGTTTTTGCGTAGAAGAGTAAACAAACATCCATCCTCGCAAACATTCACCTTTGTAATATCAGTAGGAAAGAATTTGGAAGTACTTGTAGAATAGGATAGGCCAGGTATAGCAGCATGTTCTTTTAAACCAAAAGCTGCCCTATGAGTACGTGTAATAGTGACGATTTTGCGCTCACAAGAATCCGACGTAACCGGCGCCCATTACAACAATTAATACCCACTCCACCTCCTACTAAGTACGGAATATAAGGCCGGTAGTCCACCAAAACGGCTAACGGCTTGATTAAAACGGGGCGGCAATAAAAATGTCGCTGCTTGCGCCGATCCGCAATTACAAGTAACTCCAGTGCGATATTTTACGCGAATCAGCTTGTTACGTTCTTTTTATTTTTCTGAGTAACGAGAGGAGCAGGACTTTCGGCTGATGGTAACCGCTACGCCTTCCTATAACAGTCACAGTGCCACCTACGACTTTGCATCTTATAATCTTGCGCGGTACTGCACTGCGCTCGTCACCTTCAGAAGTTGAATCTAAAGTTATTTCGCTGGAAACAGTGACCTTCGAAACGGAACACAGCATTGTTTTCACACTACTGCTTGGCGGATGAATATCTGGCAAAGGTGTGGTGGTACTTTTCGGGTGGGTTTTTGACTTCAAGGGGATATAATGATAAAAACCAAACTTACAAACCGATTAAAAAAATCCACTTTCAAATAAAAAAAATTAAAGTTTATAAATGTCTGAGTTTAAGGCAAAAGACATAAAAAATAAACTAGAACTGAATTGAGAATCTCCGCCCTTTAGTGAGTAAACAAATACAAAACTTAATTAAATATCATACAATATCCTTAAGTCTGGGAGTTACCATGGTCCTCGTCGGCTCCTGATTCCCTAGATACGGGAAATCCTAGTTAAGGGTCGTGTGTATAATAATATTATAAAATATTGTTTTTTTTTGTTTTATTTGTTAATAGGAAGTTTAATAAAGAGTATTATATGTTACTTGCTGCTACCTTTGATATGTTTTCACCTAAATACTTGACTATTTATCCTCAGCACGAACAGACAGACAAATCGCGGAGCTCACTCGGCGCGGCGCGGCGCGGCGCGATGCCGACGCCGACGCCGACGCCGACGCCCCGAGGCGTTCGATCGCGTGACCGACGCTCTACCGCGTCGATTACCATATCTTTGCAAGCCGTATAGTTATACCGTTTACCGTATAACTGTTATGGTGTGAGCAGTACATAAGGTTGCGCATTTATTTTGGCGCTTTTTTCTTTACCCGAATTACACCTAGACATTCCACACTAATTCTTTTTCTTCGTTAATTAGCGGTGGTAGCCTAGTGGTTGAACGTCTGCCTTTCAAGGAGAAGGTCATGAGTTCAAACCTCAGTGCGGGCACGTACCGATGTACGTAATTACCACTCGCTTTTCAGTGAAGGAAGAAATCGTGAGGAAACCCACATATTGTTATCTACCCGAGAATTATTTTGAGATTTAAATGTTGTTCAGAAATACACAAGTCACATAAAAGTCGTATTGGGATACAATTTCGTAATAGTCCAAGGGGCGGACTTATCGTTAAAAGCGATATCTTCCAGTCAACCTTTGGACGGAGAGATGCAATGTAGAGTCAAAGGTTGGGGGTGTAAATAAATGATTTGAGTTTTGTTTTGTTGCGGTTATGTACTGGGTTCCAGTGCGGGTAGCTATTAACTGTACAAGCCATGTATCCTGCGGGCGCGGCTATTAATCCTCGCGCGTGAGTCGAGGTTTTTTGAATGGGGCTATTAGGAACTTTGTTAATGTTCGATGGTGGTGGGAATTAGGGGTAGGCGGTATCGATAGGGGTGACAGGTGGTACGGTGTTTTAAACTGTGTTTAAGTACGTTCAGACTCAGGCGGTAGGTCATTTAGAATTTAGGCCTTGGAGAAATAAGCTAAAAAGCTTTAGTTTATTTTAAAACTATTTATAGCTTGTCTAGTTTAGCAACAAAAATCTATATATTTTTAAATCACTTAATTCTACTGGTTTACAGTTTAACACTATTTATAGACGTTGTCCCCATTCAATTTTGAAGTTAGAACTATATATCTAACTAATATTTTAATAAATAGAACAACTCATATTTGATCCCTTTATCATTTAGTAAAATCGTATTTTAGTCGGTACAAACAATTTTTTAGAGCAAAATTCAGACTACGAAATCAGCAAAATTCAGACTCTACGAACGTAGAGACGTTATCTCTACCAATATCGTAGAGCAGCAATCCTCCTATAGGCTCCAATCAATGCTCCTCGTTCGTAATCTCCTCACTGATAAATAGCACTGTCACGTACTCTACGTCTACGGCGTAGTGCCTCTACGGCGCAGCTACGGCGCGGAGGACAAAGATTAAGTGCGGCAGATGTGACAGAGGATTGAGGGATTACCTTCGGGGACAGTTTGATTGCCGTTATTGTTTAGAGGGATTTGGTTTCGGACTGTTCAGAGTGACTAGTCATAGCAGTTCAGAGGTGTTCTGTTGCCGTATAAGGGTTAACAGACCAAAATAATGGTGGTGGTAATTTATACACAATAAAATACGAAAGAAAGAAATTCATAACATAAAATTTACTTCATATGATCGTACTTTTGTCGATTACAAGTTGTGTTAGCGTTGTGTAAATCTAATTTGTTTGATTAATTTAAACCTAGCGACTCTAAAAACGGTTTTTTTTATACGGACGATTTTATTTCAACCATTGAATTGAAAGTTTTAATCTCAATTATAATAATTAACGTCCTAAAAATTAACCTTTCGCCAACTCTGTCGCTTCTGTATCTAATTAATTAAATCACTGATCTTTGTGAGAGTCTACGTCGCGTCATCCAATTAACTGGGGCGGGGATTCCGATAATTAGAGAGAAAACAATGATTCCCGCTCCGACGGACACCTTCTAGAATATATAGAATTATTTTTACTACATTATAATATTAGGACTAGAGATTTACATTGAATGAATTGGATTTTGTATGGATTCTGTATCACATACACTTGGTGCATTTTGCCGTAGCTCTATCCCTTTCTCTCGCTCTTAAATAATATTAGCTAGAGCGAGAAGCACTGCTTACAATCGGCCGGAACGGGTTCCGGCCGATTGTAAGCAGTGCTTCATTCAATGTAAATCTCTAGTCCTAATATTATAATGTAGTAAAAATAATTCTATATATTCTAGAAGGTGTCCGTCGGGGCGGGAATCATTGTTTTCTCTCTAATTATCGATACCATCTTATTTCTGAAATAAGTCGGTATTCTGTTCAAAAGTAATGCTCATGTGCATATTTTGAAAATATACGAAAAATATGATGTAAAAATGATATGGGTTTACAATAATGATGAAGAAGATAGGATGTCCTTCGAAAAATTTAATAATATACACATGTATTGTCCAAAAGCTGCGTTGAAAACTTTACAAAATTATTTACACTAGTTAAACCCTCTCTATCCCCTACAATGACAAATTAAAATATTAATAACCCTTAATCCAACCCTTTAACACACACGGCGACGTTTATATCCCCTCCCCTTCCCCTGGGCACTTGCCCCGCGGCTTTTTGCCCTCTATAGGTCATTTACTTTGTTTGGTCAGGTACTTTGTTTTACAAAGTTGGATCAAAAGTTATTTTGACAAGGTTGGACCAGCGTTAGACAGCTTTGGAATTTGTTTTTTTTTGTCAATATTTTTTTTGTTATTTTTTTTTTACTACATATTTTTTACCCGATTGAGCCAGCAGAACGGTTATGTTTTTTGGGTACGCGGCCAATTGGTAGTGGGTTACCTATAAGGCTGTAATGATTTGTAAAATATTCAACTGTTTTATGTAGTTAGATTATCGTTGTACTATATAATCGATAAGAATACTAGAGTTTCCGCCAGCCGGAGTTAGAGTTTGAGCTATAGTTTTGAGGTTAGAGTTACTGTTATGGGCAAGCGTAACGCTTACCATCAGACGGTCGAAGTGCCCATCTCGTTACTCATCAATTAAAAAAAAACCAGAGCCTTGATTTCTTTGACCTATTCCAAATATTTTTAATGTAGATACATCAGTGTTGATTCCTGGCCCCTCCGTTTACCCCCTCTCTGCTCCTCTCCGTTATACTGCTGGGGGAACTTCGATCCGCATCCGAGAAAATACAGACAGAGATAATAATATTTAGAACCAAGTTCCTTGAAACGAACGCGGGTGTAGTTCGCAACCACTCATAGAACTACGGACTACTTCGGACCGCGTTCGGAATCGTATTGGAACGGTCTGTGAAATCTATGAATAACTTTTACGAGAGCTTTCTTCGGTAACTTCTATACCGGCTACGTTGCGTCGAAAACACTAAACTATTCAACTCTGCTCTTGGAACCTCTACTTTATTTATGAAGCTGTATATCTCGTATTACTATCAATTAAAAGCGATTTCATCTGCGTTGAAATAAAAAAAAGAACTACTCGTACTACAGTTTATCTCCATAATAAGTATACAATGTCCTTTGCTTGGGTTCAAATTATTTGTAGTGGGTTGGTTTGGTTTTTTTTTTTTATTTTTTATTCTGCAAGAGATCACCTGGGGAAGTACCACCTTTGCCAGTTATTCATAGTAGTGTGCAAACATTACTGTGTTCCGGTATGAAGGGCAATGTTTCCAGCGAAATTACTGGGCATATGAGACTTTATAGCCGATGTCTCAGGGTTTCGAGCGCAGTACAGCGCCGCGCATGATTATGCAATGCAGAGTTCTGGGCGGCACTGTAACTGTTATCCGCAGGCGTAGCGCTTACTATCAGGTGAACGAATTGCTCGTCTCGTGACTCAGTCAATAAAAAAAAAACATACCAAATTGTTTCAAGATCTGTTCAGCCGTTTAGCTGGAAGAAGCTGGAATGGGAAGAAACAGACAGGTATATAATATAATACAAGTGTATCACCCGTACTCGCCCGGAGAACATTGCGTTTGCACACAACCCGACCAGCCGCGTACGTTCCGGCTGACAGACAATACACGCAGTATTCACAGTATGGATACTTTGTGGACGTTACATTTCAGATAAATTGATACCTACCCAGTTTTGTTCGAACATATGAGTCCGCCCCTCAGTAACCGAGCGTTTTCATTTTGATAATTTAAAAACTATAGGAGTATTATTATTTCTATTTACTATAGGAGTCATATTAATACTGGTTTTGTCACCTGTGTGTGAAAGCACTGTGTGTGATAAACAAACTGTAGATAGTGCATACGATGGATTGCTTGATAAACCTAGTTCTAAAGAACTATAAAAATATATATATAGAATTTCAGATATGTAATTATTTAAATCTCCCTCGCCCCTTGTCACTCAATGTCACACTGGTTGACCCCCTCCTTTACGTGTGAGGTAATTTATGGAATGCCCCGTACTGCACCTACAAAATTTTACGGTGTATACCACAGTGCACAGTTAAAGCAGACCGTGCAGTAAGTAAACACAGTAATGAGAATGCGTGTTTGAGCCGGGACATTGTGCGCTCACTGTTGACACTGTGCGCTCCGGCGAAGAGAGACGTTTTGTTCACTGTTTTCCAAAGCGGGAAATTTCTTACCAGTGCTCTCCCCTTGTGATATATGGTCTTGAGGCTAGACATTAAAGGATGTGTTTAGTAGGTAGTACTTAGTTAGTAATAACATCCGGGCTGTCCTTTTATCATTGGTAGTGTAAATTTCTACCGCATATTATACAGTACAGTGCAGAGTCGCCAAGATTTTGCCATGCAAAGTTCTGAGTGGCACTGTAATTTTAGCGGGCAGGCGTGGCGCTTAACATCAGATCAATAACTGCTCGTCCCGTTACTCAGTGACATAAAATAACGTCTAATGTCGTATTTCTAAAAAACTTTCAGGATATTAAGGCAATGGACTTTTCTGAATCGTGACGTATATAATGAATAGACTGTAACCGATTACCTACTTGACCGACTAGGACAAGACATTTTGACTAACGAAAATCCTAATAATCTTTTTTGCTGACTGTACTATTGCTTTGGGTGTCCTTGGAAATTAAACTGTAAAAAAAACTTAAGCAAAAAAAAAGTTGTGGATCTAACTAGGAACAAAATTATGGACATATAGGAATGACTCCTGTGAAACTGGCCAAATAAACAAATCGTGTGAAGCTAAAACGTTAAATATATTTTATTATAGCACATGTGACTGTTTTATAATATGAATACAACAGATATCTTCACGTACATGTAATACATTACAACATTCTGTAGGTACAATACGCCGACGCGTATTATAATGAATTTTCCCCAAAATTGGGTAATTTCACGGTATTTTGAGGGCAAATCGCGATGGCGGCAGATAATGGAGATATGATTGATGGCGTGACGTCACGGCGTGATCAATTATTGTATTTTTACTTGGGCTTGAGGGCGCACAGAAATGATTTTATATCGCGCCACTAAGGGAAAATGAAAATAACTTTTTAGATAGATTTCTTTACTAGAAAATGTAGGTGACCTCAAAATTGCTCTAATGTGGCTCAAAACAATGATGGTAACCGTTTCTATCCCCGTTCTGGTTTTAAACCTTAGGTCATTTCATTAATCCTGAATTACTAGTATATACTCTTATTTAACGATTTTGCACACCATTTCAAGTTAACCACAAAAGCTTTCTCTAAGTTAATATAAAATCTCAATTTCATAAACTTAACGCCTCTATTTCATAGGATACAGCCACCTTAAGTTTAATCTAATCTGCGATCCCGACCCGGGCATCTCCAGACACACATTTTTTCCTTTTATAAAAAACTTAATTCAGTTTCTGCACTGCAAATTAGTTTCCCCGTCCGCCATCTTGGATTCCGGGCACGTATTGCCAGTACTGTGAAAATACCCAAGATGTTAGGGGATTCTGAGATGGATAGCGCCTTATTATTTGTATTGTTCGCATATAATTCTATAGTTGAGCCAAAGTTAGTGTGTTCTGTGTTGGTTTAGTGTTGAATTGTAAATGAGACGAAACTTTTCTAAGCAGGAATGATTAATTAATGATGATATAACAACTTCAACACCCGATCGTTTGGTATGGAATTAATTAACGTTAAACAAACTTTATCTCGTGATCTACTATTCGTTCCAGTTCTGGAGTCGCTTACGCTTTTCAGCAGAGCTGATGGAGCTTTTAATTGCGTATATTTATTTGAATAAAAATGCAACCAAACTCATATCAAAGTATGTTATGTTTTTTTTGTTTTGATTTATTGGACGAACTGATTTTGTTACCACAACATAGCGTCATTCATGTTATATATTGAGGCAGAGGTAGCTGAGTGAGAGAAAGTCCGCCTTCCAAGGAGAGGGCCGTGAGTTCAAATTCCAGGGCGGGCATGTACCAATGTGGTTTATGTTCGATAAGACCGCCCATTGTACCTATTATTAAGTTCCGGTTTGAAGGGCACTGTTTCTAGCAAAATTACTGGTCATATGAGACTTTAAAACCAACAAAAGGGTGACGAGCGCAGTACAGTGCCGTGCAAGATTATAATTCTGGGTGGCACTGGAACTGTTATGGGCAGGCGTAGCGCTTACCGTCAGATGAAAGACCTGATCGTCTCGTTACTCAGTCAGATAAAATAAAAATAAGCATTTCTGCTAATATTTTATGTGAGTACACAGCGCAATAACTAAGCAGAAGGCAATGTGTTCATCCCGACGCGCGTGAGTCGAGCGTGCGTAGTTTACATAGCGGCTACGTGACGGAGCCCTAACTACCTATTTATTGTGATACTGAGCCCCCAAAGAAATGTAGGAGTTACTTTCTCTTGGATATAAGAGAGTGTATCCAGGAATATCAAGTAGGTTCATAACTTCATAGGTCTTAAGTACGACCGAGTGCTTTTATTTTACTTAAAGTTCAGTGAATTAAGTTATTTAAAAAAAAAAACAAGCTTGTCTTATCATTGAAAATTGGATATTTATATTACTTGTTTACCAAAAGTTATAGTGACGACCGCAAAATGCGTGACACCCCATACAAATATCTGATTTGACATATAAATGACGTTTGCACACGCGGCAACACGCTAGTATGAAGGTTTATACTAACCCGTTTGTCTGTCATTTGTCATTTGGGCGTGTAATATGGACTGACCTCCCGATTTCCCTCCGGATTGCGGGTAGAGGTGCGGGGAAGTGGATCGCGCGGGGTGTAGTGTTCAGCCTGTATATAGAACTGTATTTATTCCGCACGTCAGCAGTGCAACTAATAATATTAAATAACACAAACAAAATCCAAATAAACAGACAATTTCGCGAACGTAAGCACAAACAAGCGGATAAAGTTACAGTAACACCCAACAAGGCTTACGATCCAATTTAAACTTTATTATAGGTTGTTGCAAGGCGTACTTCTGCTTGTATGTTATCGGCTTGTAACGCGTTTGCATGAGCAAAGTTGAAAGCTTTTCAAGTTGAAGTTGGTAACTTATCTCGGTTAGATAATGGCTCCTGTGACTTAGTTATTGTTTTTTGAGCAAAATTGAATTTTAAGTCAGTTTTGAATCCTGTGGCTTTTTAACTGAATTATAAAAAGGGGGTTTTTATTATGCTTGGGTTTTTCAATGTTTTCTCTTCTTTTATAAAAAAAAATCCCTGAATGCTGTACCGATTTTATGGTACTTTTTAATGTAAAGAGCAAACCTCCATAGAGTTCAAATAAACATGAAAAATACTGAATATAAAAAAAGAGGAACAAGTTAGCGAAAACTTGATTTGGCTTCGCCACGAGGGTCCCTTGGTCACCCTAGTTAGAGAGCCTTGTTCATTATTCATGCATTCTTATGGAAATGCGTACATTACATAGGAGTTTCTTGAAAACCCCTCTACTGTAAAGGTGGAATAATTAACATGGGGTACGCTTTGTAGTCTATTTGGGAAAGTTTCGTGGTAACATTCAGATGAGACGAGCAAGTCGTTCTTCTGATGGTAAGTGCATAAAATTGACAGTGCCAACCAGAACTCCGCATTGCAAAAATTGATAAATTAGAAACATGATCTAATTCTTATTTTTGCCGCTCATCTTGTCCATCCAAAGGTTGTCTGGTAGAGATCTCTTTGAACAACAAGACTGCCCGTTGTAGCTATTATTAAGTTATGTTTTTTTTCTGTTATTCATACATCGTGGTGTTGAAGCAAACTATTTAGCGCATAATAACTTATTCCTTCAACACTTATTAAATCGATTATTTGAGCACTGAAAAATTGTTCCTAAATTGAAATATTTCACTGAGGCGTTTAAATAAAACTTCTTTTTTTTTGTAAAAAAAAAGCAGATAAAAATGCCTCTGACCCATGATAGAATCAATAGCATTGTCCCGCATCGCGGCTAGACTGTCCCACTTTGTCCCAGTTAAGCAGGAAGCTGGAACCGCATGGGCCTATTGGACTCCATGAGGGTAGCTGTTTAGGGTGACAATGTGCAATGAAACAAAAATGTGGGACAACATTTTTTCGTATTTAATATAGTTAACTTTTGTACCATTTTGAAAAATAAGACAGTACTTTTAAGTAATATTTTAACTTGAGCTGTGATGACTTCCGTGTCTTAGTAGGTTTGAATTACACGTTACCGCAAAACCCAGCCTTCTAAATCGGAATTTTTACAAGTTGGAGTAAATAAGAGGTGGTTTATTTTACTTAATTATACATTACCTTGTTCTTTAAAAGGAAAATTAATATAAGTCTTTAATTCCACTTTATAATTCAATTACGTCCTTGCTCAATCAAAAGTATATTAAACTTTTATTAGGACATCAAATTATATCGCTTCGCTAGCCCCATTTATTAGATAATACATTTTCAGGTAAAAACGTTAAATTCCGAATATTTCCGAGTAACCTGCCCTTTATGGCGTAACAGTAATGCATTGTGGTAACTTCCAAGAAATACGTCGTTAAAGCGTCTTATGGCGGAAGTTAGGAGTTTTAAGAAGACTTACTGGCGCTGGAGGTAAGAACGCGGGTGCAATTTTTATTTTAACTTTGTCTGGATCTGTTTTTTTTATTTATATGGTTATTTATTTATTTAATATTAAATTGTGAAAACAGTAAAAAAAAATGTCTTGTTAAGAGTTCATATCTTATCTTATCTTAAGTCAGAATAAAGAAAAAGTTTAAATAGCGCCAATTGCCACGAACTGTTTTTATAAATAATTTAACAAAAATAATATTTTTGGTAAAAAAAAACATTATTAATAAATAGAATCAACAGAACTGCTTGCACACCATACAAATTTATAAATAAACTTTTATTGAAATACCACAGAACAAAAAAGCAGAAAAAGAAAAAAGTCAAACATCGAAATTATTTTACACTAGCTGTTCCCTGCCACGATTCGCTGTGGCACATTCGCACATTCGCTGATATGTCACTCATGAAAAAAATAGATAAAAACAATCCTTGATGCGGATTATATATCATGCTAAAATTTCAGCTCGATCGGTGCAGAACTTTTTGAGTTTTTGAAGCGTACACAAGCCAACATAACATTTTTATATACATATATAGATTAAATTCTAACTCAACTCTCACAAGAACTTAATAATAAACGACTGATATTGTAATGAAAATGTATTTATTGAATAACATACTCTTTAAAATCCACTACAGACCCCAATAACACAAATACAGCACTCCATCAAAACCATACAAACACAAAAGAAAGCAAATACCTCCGGCGCTGCTCGACAAAAGCTTTGATAACGGGAATTCTTTCAAAATGTCCCTCCGCGCCATTTCGCTAGAATCCACGTATGTATGGCGACCGCTGTGACGTCACATCTGGACAAAAATAAGACAAAATTGTATTAGCATTAGTTTCATGCTGGAGTCAACAATTTCGAAAAAAATAAACTATGTAAAAGGGGACAAACACACAAACTTTCGCATTTTTAATATTAGTTAAACTAGATCAGTGAGATTTTCCAAAGAAACAAGCTCTTCGATTCCAAAGAAAATAATTAAAATAACCGCTCTGGAGGTCTACCATGACGTCTTATAGCGATTCAGTTGAAGACCTAAACTGAGCCGCGTCGCATAATCGTACAGTGACGTCTTAATTTTTATGTTGCTACCATTTTCAACCTAAACTGGATATAGTTTAGATTGAAAATGGCTTATTAGCGACTCAATTTTGGTTGCTGCCATTTTCAACCTAAACTGGATATAGTTTACGTTGAAAATGGCAGCAACATAAAAAATAAGACGTCACGGTACGATTATGCGACGCGGTTCAGTTTAGGTCTTCAATTGAATCGCTATAAGAGGTCATGGAGGCCTCCTGTTAAAAATTAAAACACGGCATACTCATTATCACACGCTTCGAGTAATGTCCTGCGTTTGAATGACCACATACTCACCGCACAAAACAACCGACAGCCAATACTGAACTCTACCACTATTCTAATAGGGCTAATTCTTCAACGCTCAACCCGAACAGTAAAGACAACGTAATCGAAAACATAAAATGCAATTGAAAATGTGTCTTATGTAATGGTGATAGAGCTTAATTTGCATTTGAGTAAACGTTAAGCATTATCATTAATCGAGTGTAGAACATTGTCACGCATAAATTGTCGCTCGGAATCATTGGGCTGGAATGAAGCGTTTGTCAGACAGATTGGCGGTGATTTGCTTAAGAGTAATAGGCTGTTGGGGACATCGGCATTACGGTTTAATTTGCTATAGCTACTTTACGTTTGGAGCGATCTATCCAGGATGTTTTAAATATACTCTATGGACACGGCACGCATCCCTTATGCAAATCACTTATTGAAAGCAGGCAAAAATAACACGTAGGTCTCATATATATAGAGAATAATTAAATACATAACAAATGACTAAATATTTGTTCTGATATATTATCATGATATTCGTTAAGTTCGTTCTTATCACCGTTCTAATACATTACTCCCGTGTTCTGTTATACAGTGTCGACTGGTCGCATTTTGTCCGCGCAACTGGATGATGGATGGTGTCTGTAACTTTGTGATAGATCAGTGGATTAATATGTTACGATTTTTTTGTGTTATGGCACAGGCAGTGACCGATGTCACTTTTGGTTGCAGATACTGATATTAGTATAATAAGCGGCTAAATTATAAAAAAAAAATTGGGCGGACAACTTTGAACCTATACACAAATAACCACAATGAAATTAAAATCAAAGCACAAAAAAGTTAATTTAGCGTGTTATTTTTTTTAAATACAGCTCAATAGAGAATTGTTAAAAACTGGGAATAATGTTACGCTAAGTGTTTCCAACGATTATATTATTACTAGCTGCGCCCCGCGGTTTCACCCGCGTAGTTCCTGTTCCCGCGGGAATTAGGGATAAAAAGTAGCCTATGTTACTCGCTGTTAATGTAGCTTTCCAATAGTGAAATAATTTTTTAAATCGGTGCAGTGGTTAAGCCGAAACCTTACATATTTCTATACATACTTTCATCCCCTATATTTATTTTACCCCCTCAAGGGTAAAGTTTTACAAACTTTGAATGCCAAATTTATTTATATCTAATCAAAAGCCTACAAAATAAATTACAACCTTCTAGCTTCAAAAATGACGAAACTTCCATACAAACTTTAATCCCCTATTTCAAACCCTTACAATGCTTTTATCACATCAAAAAGTACCCTATGTCCTTTCTCGGGCTCTAGACTATATCTGTGCCAAATTTCATTTCAATCGGTTCAGTAGTTTAGGCGTGAAAGAGCAACAGGCAGACAGACAGACAGAGTTACTTTCGCATTTATAATATAAAAAGTAGGGAAGTAGGGATAATTAGACTGTACACTTCTCTCTTAAGTTAAAATTCAAAAAACTATATACACCAAAACATGACAATTGTAACTAAAAGTATTAAAAACTACTGAACGAATTTCAATGAAATATTATATAGCATTAAAGAGCTAAAAGGGCGATATGTGAAAAGCAAAGAGGAAACCAGGGATCGTCAAATAAATGTATTAATATGACGAGACCGGAAACACATTCATACCTTTAATCAAGATCCTTGTATCAAAATAATGAGTCACAGAACATGTCCCAAAGAAACGAGGCTTATTTCTCACAGTATCATTCAAATATTACATTAACATCCCTTCTACAAGGGCTCATTACCAATACATTCTATTCGTCTTAATGAGTAGCTCCTCGTAGGTATGTGCTGTTCCGAGATATTTACACAATCGTAAAAACCACATTCGCTGCACAAATGAGTCTATTAACATCTCACTTCCTGTCTCGTACATCGAGATGTTTTGCGATTGTTCCGTGTCAACTGACTCACCACTGGGTTCTTCGCTCGTTCTCTCTTGCCCGTGACGTGTCGTTCCCGACTGAACTATCGAGTCGAGATGTTTTGCGATTGTTCCGTGTCAACAGACTTAGCGCTGCGTTCTTCAGTCGCTCTTCAAAAAAATCGCTGTGGTGGCACCACCTGCGACTATTTCCTTTTGGATGTTTTAAATCAGCTGAGATTAACCTAAATTCGACTGTGAGAGAAAATAATCGAGAACCGTCGAGACGTTTGAATAATTAAAACAATCGATTAAAACGTCTCGGACTGGCCCATCCCTGGCTCCGCGACTAGGGTGGAGTAACGCTAATTTTCTTGGAATGCCCTCTTCATCATAACTGATTCAGTTCCGTTAAATGAAACATGCGGCGCCCCTTGTAGAGTACCATACATGCCATGTTTCCTTAGGGTGACCATGGGGTTTTGTGGGATCGGATGGAAAGTTTTATTTTAATTTTTTTGTTATTAATGCATATTTTTGAATGCGTTTGACCACTATCTCACCTGATGGTAAGTGATAATGTGGTCTACGGTGGTACACGCTTACCTAGAAGTAACCTATTCGCTCGTGACTTGAAGACTCCCAGGTTGTAACTAGCGGGAAACACAGACTCAGGCGAGGAGTTCCACTCCTTTGCGGTACGCATAATAAATGCGGAATAAGTTAATAAGTTTTTGTTTTGGGATTGGTTTGGGTCAGCTAGAAAAGTATGGATTAGTCTTTACTGAGATTATTAATCTTCATACGGAATAGGGACTCCACATGAAAAATAATATTGGATATTTATCGAGCTAGTAGCGAATTACGGATGAAAAATTGCCTGTTTTATGATGAAAAATAGTTCTGACTATCCTCAAAATACAAGAACTAATGGCAGCCGCACCACCCCTCTCCCTCCCTCTTTAAGGTTCTCTCCCAACGCTGTCACTTCTCATTAGCTCGCCTCACTGATAAACCTCAGTTGACAAATTGGATTCTACTCCAAGACTAAGATTTAGTATTTAAGTACAGGTATTCTTTCTTTTTTATTGCGTTTTGGCTTCGCACGATTTGTGCAATAAGCCAAGGTCAAGTTATAATAATTTCAAGTTTTTATTTCAATGTCGAGTCCTAGTCAGTTAGTCAGTTATCTAGTTGTAATTGCGAGTGAATAGGATTATAATATTATGGTAAAGGGAGTTTAAATCTAGAATTACTTGTCAAATACGGGCATTTTCAAAGGCTAGCTTTGTACCCTTTACTAACTAATGTAAATGTTGTGGAATTGCCCTTTGGCGGCGTCGAGTTTGGCCCGACGTTCCGGCTATATAAAAAATATAATATATAAATATTATACAGACGACGTAACATAATTATACATTTCTGAAAACCATTTTCAATTTACGACGAGCCCCCTTCTTAAAATCGCTATTAAAAGCACGCGGAAAACGTGTATTAGTAGTTTTAGATGTTACTGTAATTTTTTCTTCAGTGTTCCGAAATAAGAGTTATTTTTATTATAAAATTAAAAAAACTACGGAAGAGTTTTTACGTAAACAAAAGTAAAACCTTCCATCTCAATCGCTCCAGGCCTAAAAACCCAATAACAATCCTTATGTTAATATTCATCGAGGCCACAAATCTCACCTCACATTTAAAATATTATTTCAAAGAGAGCTTCCAAAGCAAACAATCTTGTTCAGAGCGGCCACATTAAATATTAACAGGACGTTAAGCAGAACCCACTTGTTTCGGAGGCAAATAGGAAAAATAGACGGGAAAATCAATATGACAATCTCATTGCAACGTACAAATCATACAGTAGTCCAAGTGTCAAGCAAGCAGTAGTGTGAGAACAATACTGTGTTCCGGTTTGAAAGGCACTGCTTGCAGCGAAATTACTGATCCAATGTCTTCAAACTCAAACTCAAACTCAAATCATTTATTGTAAATAGGCAAAATATTGCACTTTTACACGTCAAAAAAACAAAGTGCAGTGCCGCGTAAGAATATGCAATGCAAAGTTCTGGATGGCGCTATAACTGTTATGGGTAGGCGTAGCGCTTACAATCAGGTGGACGAGTTGCTCGTCTCGATATTCTATAAAAAAAAAACAATACTATGAAACCCAATTTAATTTTAGACATTTTGGATTTGCGACGAAATATTGGTGTCCGAAAAACCTTTTCTAAAATACTTTTTTTTGTAATATCTGTTCTTTTTAATAATAATACGATTATTTATGAAATGTCAGTCTCCTTGTACTGGTATATCGTATCCATTTTAAAATGCATACACTAACTGAAATAAAAAACAATTTATTTAATAGAATTAAATTTTCCAGTTCTGTAGTTTACCCAAAAAATCAACTTGAACTCTTCTAATAACGAAATTCGTAGTCAGGGCAGCGGTGGCACAATTATATTTTTACTACGGGTATCCCCCTAGTAAAAGCATGTCCCTCTCGACTGTAAATTCCACTGTGAGTAAGGGACTAGAATGGGACAGTTGTCCTACTGTTTCCTTCCATACAAGTGTCCATACCCTGGCCTCAGGCCCTGACATCCGGGAAGCGACAGGGGAATTCAATTTGCGATAAAATAATTCCTTCGCCATTTTCCCGGAGCAGTAACCGTTAACGTCACGTTGTTTTTTAGCTCGTAAGTATCAAGATTGGTCGGCAAAGGATCAAGATTGCTCGGTCGGCGGTTAGTGGGCCGATGACAGACGGAAAGACGGCGGAGATTGGATATCTACTGTAATTTTGTTTTTATGTGTTTTATTTTATTTAATGTGGGCACCGGGAGAGAGCTTTTGTTTTCAATTATCTTACTAACTTGATAGGCTAGATTTCTGTTACAGATAATTACTAAACCCCCGATTTCACAAAAATTATCATCAAATCATTTATTATCCCACAAAAACCGTAAATTTTTACGGGATAAAAAGTTTCGTTTGTTCTATTTCAGAACAAAAAGTATCTATATAATAAATTTTCTCAAAAGCCCTTTTACTATTTCAGCGCGAAGAAGAAACAAACACACACAGACACTTTCGCATTGATAGTACTAGTGAGATTATAATATTTGACCAATGCCCGCTTTCACTAAACCTAAATGGGCAATTTATATGAAAAATGTCCGTGTGGTAGCGCTCCAAGCGAATCCATATACTTAAATGAAAAGTAAATGTTGTCCTTTGGTAATCATCATATATATTTTAAATAAATTTTTAGATTTCTTTCTTTGAAATTTTTATCATTTTAAATAATTGCCAATTAAATTCACAGGTGCCGATCCAAAGGGATCACTTAATTATTCCTAGTAAATGGATACCCCTTGTTTGTTCGAATAATTTAAAATAAAACGAAAGCACTCGCGGACATTGGCGATTTAATTGGGCGAAAATAAAATTCGATACTTTTAGGATATGAGTAATACGTTTCATTTTACCTCAAATTAATCAAGGATTTATACCTATAAACACAGAGATCGGTGCCAGAGAAGTGTCATACAAAATTACTATTGATTTCATTCGAAAATCACACGTTTCTATGCTCCAGTCACGTTAAGTCGCTTGTCCTTATGTATATCTAGTAGTTGTTAAGTCATGTTAGAGGCTCTTCGGTGGCTTAATTAACTGTGAAACTAAAGGATGTCACTTATGAGATCACCATCACCAGCTGCTGCTCGACGTAGCCTCATCCTCATTCAGTCTTTGCCAGCCGTTTTCCACAAGTCGTCCTTCCCTAAGTTTGCCTAAACGCGGTCTCCACTCTAGAACCCGTCTACCCCATCGGTTGTCGGTTCTTCTATCGATGTGACCGACTCACTTCTCCGAGTTAGACGGTTATCGTCAGCCGGATGACGTCCACTAATGAAGATAGGCCTCGCCCATAGAACGCCAAAAAGAGCGGGTGCTAGCTGTTTGCATCCAGTGGCTCCCCGCGACTCGCACCAGGTCGTCGGTCCACCTTGCTGGGGGCTGTCCTACGGTACGTCTTCCGCTCCGCGGTCGGCACTTGAGAACCTTTCTTCCCCTACGGTTATCAGTTCCACGAGCTACGTGGCCTGCCCATTGCCACTTCAACTTGCTAATTTGTAGAACTATTCTATGTCGGTAGCTTTAGTTTTTCAGCAGATGTCTTTCGAGATAGACAGTATAGTCTGTAACTTCATCAGCCTTTTCTTGATTAGGGTTCCTTGATATTTCGCCGTGTTGCTCTGTTCGTGAAAACCGCCTTAAAACCTTCAAACAGTTGCTTATTACACTAATTATTATTCTGGCAAAGTTAATAAAGTTCCCGTCAGGCTTCAGTTTAAGCTAAAACCGCTGAAGGGTAATTAACAGTGTCGGTTTTGAGATTAATTGCCTCGCGTCTCTCTAACCTGGAGCTATCAATATTCGGGGTGTTTTACAATGTTTCAATTTTTACAATCAATGTTTACAGATTCAACTGCTTTTTGCAATTGACTGCATCCGATGCGTGGCGTAAGTGAACCGAGTACGAAGCGTGAGGTTGAAGATTCCCATCCCGCACAGCCTTAAAAAAACATTGAACTTTATTACTTAAACACGCTTAAAGATTGCGGAGTGGCAGCGACGATATGAGTAAATATTAATTAGATTTTTTTTAAATTATGTTATGTAATAACGAGAAAGCCTGTCGTCTATCTGATGGTAAGCACCGCGCTTGCTCATAACAGTTACAGCCCCACCCAGTAATTTGCATTGCAACTCGTTAACCTGATACATTAATTCTAAAGTCTCATATGCCCAGTAATTTCGCTGGAAACAGTGCCAAAACCGGAACACAGTAATGTTTGCACACAACTGCTTGGCGGATGAATATCTGGCAAAAAATACCTAGAGTATCGTATGTACATAGGTACTGCCTTTTTAATGTTTTACATAACAATGTGGCACGATTTTAGTTAAAGTAATTGCTTAAATGCTTGTAAAACCGGTGGTACTTCCTTGTAAAATAACGCGAACTTATATCACAGGTTACAATTAATCAACTCGGTCATTCCACAACGCCATGAAGTATTTATAACGCTGACGCCACAGCTGGACTTAATTAAATCATAAACCGAGTAACAGCTCACCACCACTGCGCCCGCCGCACACTCGCTACTTTAGTGGCGGCCACCGGCTTTTGTATTGAAATTATTGCTTCGTTAGAGAGCGGCTTAAACCTTTCTTCACACGAACAAGAAAATGTTAAAATATTATAGTTTTAATTCCGCCTTATTGTTATTTTTACATTTTCTTATTGATTATGCATTTCCGCGAAGTAACGCCTGACTCTGTTAACTATTTCTTCACACCGTGCAATTGCATTTTTTGCCACTAGGGTAAGCTCATCACTATTCTGTGTAGATTAGTCTACACAGGGCTGGTTTTCAGCCTACCCCATAGCTTGAAGTCAGCTGTTAGTCTTGACGAAAAGTAGTAATAATGGCAAATCAAAAAACATTAAATTCCAGATACATACAGCTATCTGCTATAATAGTGGTAAATAGGTGTTTGTTTTGTGTGTGTGTGTGTGTGTGTGTGTGTGTCTCATTGAAGTATAAAAGATTTAATGGGACTTATATACGAAACGCAATGCAATACACGTAATACTAACACAAACAAAAAAAAAAATTTGACGTCAAATCGATGTAAGCGCCGAATATTTAAAAGTGTCAAGAGTGCGTACGCTGTAAGGCTTTACAGTCCGCCGTAGGTAGTTCTAGAGTCCGTTATATATGGCTCTACAGTCCGCCATATATGGGTCTACAGTCCGCCGTGTATGGCGCTGCAGTCCGCCATGAATGGCGTTTCAATATCGCGCGTGCGAAATAAAATTGCGAGCTGGGAGGTGTGACAAGTAAATTAACAGTACACACACTCGCTCCGAAGCTCTGCTTCGTTGTCATAGTGTACGACTGGTAGTAAGGAAACTTGCAAACATATTACAGTGTATATGTAATACATTGTTTGAGACAATATGCAGATAAAAATAATTGTAAAATATCTATCGTCAGTTATATTATGTTAATATTTAAATATGTTCTGAGTATATAATTATTTGATCGTCCAAATATTTTTTTAGCTCAATAGAGTGACAAATCCAGCAAAGCCGGCCAGATAAAACTATGCAATCTATGCATTTAAAAAAATCTCAAATTTTTTTAGTTAAACGTATTACTTTTAATGTAATATCAAACCTCGCTATATTAATCGTATTTTCTTAAAAAAGGAGTTTAGGGAACATAAGATACAATTGTCTGCAGATTGGCTACTCTTGTTTAGTCTCTGTGTCCACACGAAAACGCAGTTTGCATGCATTGCAAAATAATTTATATGCGGAATCGAATGCGACTGGGCTTCAGATCAATATTATTGAGGAAAGTTCTCGTTATGTCGCGTTCATTCGCTCATTTTGTGTGAGATTCTCCGGCTTACAGACAGACCATGCTTAATTACTGTGACTTACTTTACTAACACCCTTTCACTCTAATTTCTTACTTTTCTCTATGCCTACTTCTTTTAATTATTTGATTTTCTTATTTTCATGTTTTTTTCTATATGTTTTCTTAAGTTACCCCAAGTAAAAAGTTATTAAATGCATAGCTGATCATTCGACGTGAAAACGTGTGTAGGGACTGTATAAGCCCTAATATAAATTGGAACTAGTCAATTTTAAACTGAATTTAATGATTAACTGCTCTAAGGGGCAGTGTGTGATGATTACCATTGTTTTTTGTTTTCCATACATTGTTATGGTTTTAACTCCTAGCTGCAGCCCGCGGTTTCACTCGCGTTAGCTGATATCCCACGGAACGGTTAATTTTTACGGGATAAAAAGTGTTCTATTACGGCTTATTCCTGTTCAGCCGTTGCATCGTGAAGAAGAGTCAAACATACACACACACGCACACAAACACATACAAAATTTCGCATTATGCTATTTTATTGTGATAGATCAAAAGACGTAACTCAAAGTTAATAATTAGACATTTCTACGATCGTGAGTAAAATACGAATTCCTTTAGTATTAGATTTTCGTAACGACAACAACATAGACAAATATATGTGAGACATCCATATTTTCTCTCCTAATCTGTACACGGACATCAAAATCAATAAGTGCCCGGTTCGTGCCCACCACAAACCACTAAGCCAGTGCCTATCACCAAATTGGGGATGCCCGTCGCGTAACAATCCCTTGTATTATAACCCCTTCAACCCCTTCAATAAAGGACCTCTAAAGTAAAAGCGACCCTCTGTAGATAAAAAACTCGACAAACGTGATTATATCCTACGGGTTGTAGGTTCCGGCCAAAGAAAATTATTTGAATAGAGTTTCCGGCGGGAGAAAATCAACCGCCGCATGCAGCGGCAAACCGCCGCCGATAACCGCTGTAACAAGCTACACAATGGCAGATTTCTGCTTTTTCGTAATTTTTTTAAAACCAATTAATGTGAGAGCTGCAAAAGCAGAGACCATTGGCGGACCCATGTTGGGTAATGAACAAAATACTGTGATAAACCGCACTCCGTATAGTTTGATAGTCTTTCTCGAGCAGATTGCCATCGCGGGAGAACAACCCCTGTAGTATAAGCCCTTAGCCTTAGCCCCTTAACCTAAATTGACTTACACTTTACTCTATATTTCTTAACTGAAGTCTCATCACAAGTATTTCGTTTTACGTTTCCGATGCGGAACCCCAAAAGTAACCCTCCACAGACAAAAAACACTCTCCAGAGTAATTAACTCGTTCGTCACACCGTCTTTCGTAACACTTTCTTTTTTACACTTTAATTAAATTACAGGGGAGTTGCAGGAAACTCCGTGGAGGGGCCGTACTAGTGATGGTCGAGTCCGAGATGCTTAGAGAATCGAAAGACTCGTATTCGGTTCGAAATTACAATCGAGTTGAAAAACCTCTCGCTCCCCGGTTGATTTTCAAAATGTTGTTCGATTTTTCCGAGTCGACTGACTCGCCGCTGCATTTTTCATTCACTCTAAACTCGAGATTGTAACTCAAAAAATCTAAGTCGATGGCACGGACCGTGATTATTTCCTTTCGGATTGTTACGGGGATATATTATGGCCTACGAACTTACTTGGAAAATCCGTCGATGGCCTCTCGGGTGTGTAATCAACGCTGTCTTCGGGGTAGATGGGGGATGATGGTGCACAGAGAGATATATCCATAGGACGCCGATGGGGCGGTTTCTTCTGATCCCGTATCACCTTCCTCCGGGATAGAGGTGTGATCAGGCAATCCACACTACACTTAATCCTGGAGCTCGTCTCCGAGAATGGGAATGGCGTCCACGAAATGGAGCTACCAGTGAAAGCTCAAAACACCGCGACGCGACAAGTGCTCGCACGCGCATTTGAAGGACGACTGTCGTCAGTTTGGCCTACCCAAAGTCGTGGGCCATAATAATCTCGTATCAATACACAAAATATTAAGCGGAATTGTCTTTGTGTAGTGTGTAGTTACGTTCGAAAACACTCAAAATCAAATGAAAAGAAATCTGTTTCAGTACGAAACACGGATGTTTAATAACAAAACGGAATCAATTAAACTCGACTTTAAGAAAAGAACATAGAGAACCGAGACATTTTAAAACTTCCGCGAACTGAATTCTTACTTACTAAACATAAACGGGACATAACGTTGAGGATATTTTGATACTAGTCTGAGCGAAAATTAGACCCGATTATGTCGAGTAGATATGAACTGCCGAGATGTTTTGATGTTTTTTATTTGACTGAGTGACAAGACGAGCCAGCCGTTCACCAGATGGTAAGCTCTATGCCTGCCCATAACAGTTGCAGTGCCACCTAGAACTTTGCATTGCATAATTCTGGGCGGTACTACACTGCGCTCGCCACCCTGAGACATCGGCTCTAAAGTCTCATATGCCCAGTAATTTCGCTGGAAACAGTGCCCTTCGAACCGGAACACAGAAATGTAGGTTATGTTTTAAGATGTTTTGTTGTTGTGTGTTGGCTCAAAGCCGGGATAAATTGCGTAAGAGGGAGGAGGCTGCACTAGGTCGAAAGAGCTGTCTATGATGATCGAGATATTTAAACATCCAAACGATCCATTAAATCATTTCGCATTTTCCCGTCTCTAGACCAAGGACAATACATTAATGGGAACAACTCTTTGGCTGATGTTTTAGGAAAGTACCGTTCATTGTCAGATGGAAGGGTTTGTTGAGATTAAACGGAGCTATTAAACTTTAGCTAATCATATTTTAGGCGTTTATGAGTAAAGTGATTAGTTGTTACCGCCACGATTCATATAGCTTATGAAAAACATCAATTAATTAGTTCTTTGCATTGTAAAAACTTTTTAAACGTGTTTGTGCAGTATTTTATTGATCGTAGGACTCTTCTGCAAGAGACCGCCAGGGGAAGTACCACCCACCTATGCTAGATATTCATCCAATAAGCAGTAGTGTGCAAACATTACTGTGTTCCGCCTTGAAGGGTACTGTTTCCAGTGAAATTAGTGGGCGTATGGACTTTGGAGCCGATGTCTCAGAGTGACGAGCATAGTGCAGTGCCGCGCAACATTATGCAATGCAAATTTCTGGGCCGCACTGTAACAGCCATGGGCAGGCGTAGCGCTTACCACTAGGTGAACGACTTGCTCGTCTCGTCACTCAGTCAAATAAAAAGAAAAGATTAATATAATACAAACCCTTCATTTTGCTTACCTAATTACCAAAATTACTTTACGAACCACTCGTATCTGAAGGGACAGAGTTAAGCCCATCCAAATAGCCCTTTGATGTCCCGCCAAGGAACAATTTTTACTTTGTAAGTATAAAAACATTTTGCCTTGCAGATTGGTCCTTTACAACCGCAGAATTGGACCTTTATAACTACGGAATTGGGTTTTGGTATATTTCAGTTACGTTGAATGTCTTTGGGATTTGTTTTTGAAGTAACGCTTCGGGGTTTTTGTGGTTTAGCTAAGTTATTAGTGTAACGGTTACTGAATTTAATTTTTTTTTCTTTTTTCATATTAAAACCTAGCCTTGAATATGGCTTAGGCTTAATTAAGGTGGTTCGTTTCTGTTATGGCGGGAAATTTAAATTTCAAACAGTTTTTTCGTTTTTAGAGCTACACCGGATCGCGAAATACAGCCACGTTTATATTAGTGACCCGGTGTATCTCTAAAAACGAAAAAAATGTTTGAAATTTAAATTTCCCGCCATAACAGAAACGAACCACCGTTAGGTAGAAAAACTTAAATAAAATTAATTAGAAAACGAACTAAAACTAAAACTTAAAAAATCTAACAAAAGAAGGTGTCCATGAGGCATGGTGCCAAGAACACTGGCTGCATTTAAGGAACTTCATTTTGGCGTCCTCCCGTTAGTGGGCGATGAGCTGACTGCAAAGCACGAGGCGGCGGGTTCAATTTCTGCGCAGGGTAAAATTATACAGATATTTGCTCTAAGTCTAATTGTTTGTAGGACTATAGCCTTCGTAGTTACAGATTCCCTAGATATTGGAAGTCCTAGTTAGGGGTCAGGATCTGTGTATGTGATAGAGGCGCGCTATTTATTTATTTACTTAAATAAATAAAGATGGGGTAGACCTTTGCCCAGCAGTGGGACTGTATAGGTTATTTAAAAAAAAAAATTAACGGTGAACTTATTGCGGAAAATTTAAATTTCCACCACTCTTTATGTTTTTGGAGTTAGACTCGGTAACGACTTTAAATTATATTAGAATTTGTGACCATATTGAATCCTTCTCTATGATATTCAGTAGGAATATTTAACACTTCCATTATCATTTAAAATCGTTTCCCGACCTACCGTTAAAAACAAAATTACTGTTAAAATTTTCAAATTTCCACCACCTTAACTAAGAATTGTATCCTAAGGCACTTTTTTATTGTTTCCATTAAGAGGAAGACACTTTTTTGTGTTTAATACATTACATTACCACTGTACACTTATACTCGAATGGTTTCTGCGTGAACGAAAGACAAACAAACACTTTCTCATGTAAAACAATAGTTCCATTACCCATTAGCACAGAATAACTATTACAAGTGCTATTACGCAACGAGCCCGAGGAAACGCAAACGGAACCGCGGGCGAGGGCTAGTTAAATACACAACTCAAACTGGGATTCTAAACCGCGCTAATATTGGAGTTGGAAACCAAACAATCTTGCTGAAACTCAAACTACTGGAAATGTTAAGCTAATTTAAACTTAATATTAATTATTATTTGGTAGTAAATGTATTGTAGATGCCTATGGTGCAGGAGACATAGTATATACTCATAGTGCATCATTATACAGAATGGACACTCGAACCCGCGCGGTCCGCTTCCCCGCACCTCTAGCCTCTCTAATTCGGAGATCAATTGGGAGGTTGTCTATTGTACACGCTCAAATGTAGTAGACAAAAAGCTAAGCATACACGCATAGATTTGTCCGGCGGATTTGCCCGACAGACGTGCCTGGCAGGCAAATCTGTGCGTGTATACTTAGCTATTTGTCTAATTGACTCTTCAATTTTATTTATTTGTATAGTTCGAACATAGAATAGAATAGAAAATATTTTATTGTACACCAGTTCAGAAATACACAAGGTTTAAGAATAGAACTTATTAAAATAAATTTAATACAATGGGTGGACTTATCGCTAAAAGCAATCTCTTCCAGTCAACCAAAGATGTTAGAAACGAAACTACCAAAGTATTCCTGCTAAGAAAACTGACTCCAACGGGGCCGATTTAACCCCAACAGCTCGAAACAAGGGTACATATGACCCCAGTTTATAGGAGTTGGGGCAGTTTGACTTTATTGCAGAGGTTTAGTGATGGCCTATTGGCGGGAAGTCGTTTCAACTAGGTGGGTTCTTAAAACCGAAGGTTTGATAAACTTTGTGGAAGGTTTGAATTATTATTGGTATTAAACTAACTCACTCGCTTTAAGTATTATTCCACAGAAAGCGTTAATTTTTACGGGATGAAAGTATTTTATCAGTTAATCCAGGCAATTAATTATCTGTGCGCTAAATTTCATCCAAATCGGTTAAGACGTTTTTGCGTGATTGAGGAACAAAAATACAAACTTCCACATCTCGGAAGATTGCGTTTTAATTGAAATTCGTTTTTTTGCGTCATTTGTTGCGCGTGTTTGTACCCTCTTCACGTTGTAACGTCTGAACGGATTTTGATAAAATTTAATGTCCAGATATATTTAAGGTCTTGGAATAGATTATAGAATATTTCTTATCTCGTAAAAATTGTAGATAGGTCATACATTTTGCTTATATGTGCTGCGATTTAGAAACAATGTTTTCATGAGAAATGTGAATTGAACCCGCACCATTATATTATTATATATAGCGAGCTTACCTTTTCAACCTCTATCCAATACGCCATCAAATTTTCATACCGCCTTCCTATAACTAAAATACATCGGCCAAAACCAATCACATCCCACCAATAGTTACAGCGAAGGGTATAACTAACCCACATTAGGCTGATCGATAGGTTACTACTGGGTTAACCCTGCGGGTGCTAATGGCTAGGGGTAAGTGCCGACCATTTCTAGCGGGATTTTGTTGAATAGCGCTTTTTAGCGCTTTTCTGTAGAGGATGTCATAATCAGCTGCATTACTCGTACTTATTTCCAATGAGCGGAGCTTAAAGAGATTTAAGCAGACAGCTTTTTGTACCCGATTGTCCAAAGGGGGGTTATGTTAATGAAACTCAAAACTTAAATCATTTATTGCAATTAGGTAAAAATAATGCACTTTTACAAAGTCAACACTTAAAACTCATATAAGAGAAAAAAAAACAAATATATAACCCACTTAACTAATTATGGTTTGAGTTTGAAAAAGGACATTTCTCTTCCAAGTGGTGATTTGTCCTTTTGATGCCTTCAACAGTCGAAATGGCTGGATAGATTTTGATAAATAATGTATCATTGGATTCGTCATAATCACGAAAGTGACAGGCTACATTGACTGAAGAAATTTTGTTTTTTATTTTACTAATTGACTGGTCAAGTGCTTGTCAGGCCGTGGACGGTGCAGGGAATCGAAGTCACAACCATGGGATATATTTCGATGTACCTATTTGAGTCTCTGTATACCGATGGGATTTTTGCGATATGGTGACAATTAGCTAATAGGACATTTTGCAATCCAATCAGCTCAAGATTTTGCATTTCTTTTATATAACTTTATTAGATGACTAGATGTGCCCTGCCACGCTTTGCTGTGGCACATTCGCACATTCGCTGATATGTCACTGATGAAAAAAATAGATAAAAACAATCCTTGATGCGGATTATATATCATGCTAAAATTTCAGCTCGATCGGTGCAGAACTTTTTGAGTTTTTGAAGCGTACACAAACCAACATAACATTTTTATATTTATAAATTTCACGTATTAAAAATAGTACAAGAATTTATTCATTAGGTGAAATAGCAAGCATTAAAACCCCTACCTTTACTACCCCTGGTGTTCTTTAGAGGATTTTTTCACAATATCTGTCTCTGTTTCTCAATGTTCTTTCTCCCTCTAACTATTGTATCTCTATCAGCGTTTGTTTTCGTTTCAGCTTCTATAACGGGGTTCCCAGTTTCAAAGACAAGCGCACAACTGTTGCACCTTAGATCTCTGTTACAAGGTTCGACTTTTTGCCAAAATTAACACTGTAACTGTACATACAACTCGCTTTTACTTTGAAAAGGTTCTAACAAATTTGGATCTGGTTTGTGATATCACTTTGTCACTATGCACTTTCATATAACTGGAAGCGGTGTGAAAACCAAATCTACCAATAAGACTGCTTTATTATGACGTGATATGTAGAGTGTGTAATTGGTTGATTATTTTGAGAAATGTTAAGTGTGAATAGTGAACGTTTCCTTTTTAATATTTTGAGGTTTTCGATTAATTGCACTTTTTTGTTAATACACATATTTTTATTTGAATTTTGCTTCGTTACAAAATAACATCACAAACAACACAAATATTAAATCCCATCTTTCAATCATCGTTTATTTTAAACTAAAATTATAATTTTAACAATCTTAAAATTACCTTATTACCATTAAAAGTGACTGAAACACCCACAAAGTTCAGTTTTAACAAAAGATAAAACATTATATCGTTTTAATTAAAGTAACTTTATCTAAGTATTCATTTCATTTATTACGCGGGTGAAACCACGAGGGGCAGCTAGTATAAGGTTAAAAGTAATACAATAGAATTACTATAATAAAAAAAAAACTGGAATACAATTGGACAGTTACAAATACTTTCAGTATACAATGGTGCTAAATCTTTTGTTATAATCTACCCTTTAGTCCTGTCTAAGCCGTTTGCTGTCACCTTCTAACGTTACTGGACCGAAAAGGGTAGCAATAACATTAGGGTTGTCTGAAGTTTAAAAATATTTCATGCCTACAGCATAGGTACTAATGACTACCAGTTATGTAGTATTAGTAATTAACGGCACTACTGCTTACTAATAGTTAAATTGGTACAGTGGTTCGGTCGCGCGGTTGAGGACAAACTGCGATGAGCTGTTAATTGGAGATTAAGTTTTAATGAGCGATTTATTTACAGATCGGCGAGGCGAGAAAGTTCGGGGTGGGGTTAGCCGTGTGCTAATTGTTTTCTTCATAGAAATTATTGTTTTAAAAATAGTAAACGTAAGATTAAATACGTAAATATTGCGTCACGATCACATTATATCCCAAATTAGGATTCCCTGTATCTAAGAAATTGGTAATTACAAGGACCATGCTTCCACGAACACTTAGATACAGAACAAAATACCTATGGTTTCCAATCTTTGCACTATAGAGAGAGAGAGAGATAGAGATTTTGGATGTGTGTGTGTGTGTGTGTTGTAATTATCTACACAATGAAATTAAAAATATCAATAGTTATAAAAATGTGAACGTATTTATATAAATCTACATTACAGTCACGCCTTTCTCCCGTTGGGATAGGCAGAGACTACATCTTCCCACATGCTACGATCCCAGCGGGAAGCAGTATGCCAACTTAAGTTTTTATAATTTAAAAGAATAAGAAGAAATATGTTTTTAAATTCCTAACAATTTATTTAAAATATGGTTAATTGTTTTGTTTTCCAATTTTATCTAGTGTATAAGTAAGTTAATTATTGTGCACCCGAAATGGGCAAATTGTTGAAACTTCTTATTGTAATAACAACAGCATAATGTACACAATTTATACAACAAAAATATTCTGATTCTGAACTCCCTGACACCCTCTACTGGTTTCTGGGTATATAAATGTACAGCGAAAAATCCACCCCACCAGCAAAATTACATCATCACAGTTAAAAGAAAAAAAAAAACAAACAAAAACAACCCCAAATAAACCCAAAACTCAACAACCCAAATATTCACAATTCAATTTACTATTTTATACAGAACACTGTAAAGTTTTTCTCATCATTGAATCCCTGAACAATGCTGGTTCCGGCCATTATGCTGCGGCACTAGCGCCATTCCGAGTAGCTGTTTGAGCCGGCACTAGTGTCAGTGGCATGTTCACAGCTTCGCGTGCACTGCACTGTAATGGACGGACACGGTTTTGTACTACCTGTTAATTAATGGTACAAGACATTGTCTAAACATATTTTGGGTTATCTTGTTTAAAATTTGCTACTTGTATTGGGAGGCCTGTTCTGCAAGAGATCACCTCGGAAAGTACCACCCACACCTTTGCCAAATATTCATCCGCCAAGCAGTAGTTTGCAAACATTACTGTGTTCCGGTTTGAAGGGCACTGTTTACAGCAAAATCACTGGGCATATGAGACTTTAGAGCCGATGTCTCAGGATGACGGGCGCAGTGTATAAAGTAACTGTAAACTTCTGTTGTCTTTCCAAATATCCCATAAAGTTCCCACACCGCCTAAAAATACAATTTCAATATGTCAATATTTTGGTTTTACCCTTTTCGCCCAAACATTGTGATTGATATATCTACCCTCAAAATAGAGGGGTGAAGAAAACCCCCTTTTTATGCCTGTAAAATAACATATTTCTTAGCGTATGTTCACATATTGTTCGTGAAATTGCATATTATGTTTGTTGGGGACGCGGAATTTGCGAGCTCTTTTACAAGGTACGACAGCCTACCACACATAGCGGCGCACGGTCTTGGCTACGTACATGATTTCATACTTAAATGAAAGATGTCACATGTATATTTAAGGCTGTGTTTATTAATATTCAGCTGTGGTCGTCCCACTGCAAAGCAAAGGCCTCCCGACCCTCCTTCCATTCCTCTCGGCTCAAAGACTTCTGCGGCCAGTCCTTCCACACGCGACGAGACACACGACATCACGAGGATGAACGTGCGCGGGGTTGACGTTAGTTCAAAGAAATCGCCATGTGTGGCAGGCCTTAAGCTTAGCACTTGTGAGTTTTGGAATACAAGAGATCTTAACATATCAATATATTGTAAAGGCAAAAAACATTGCGTGGAATACTTTTTTTATTATTAATAAGTAGGTTTGTGAAGGTGAAGTAGTTAACCCCGATAATATACCTGGGCTTAATTAGCCTTCGAGATCTTTACGTTTGTTTTGCTATACGAGTATACATTATAATGAGATATATAGTATAACAGAGCTGTATAATAAAATATCCCGGCCGCCCCGGGGGATGTCTCCTCATGCGAGACGGGGTTGGTATAACGTTGTTCGGTTGAATGCGTGGTTTCGCTAATTAGCTATATATAGGAGTCGGAATCCTTTGATTAAATTATGCAATAATTACACGTGGCCCAATGGTTGCCTTTGTTTTGAACAAGGATAATGCAGAATACAGCCAGCATTTTAGAAATTATCGGCTATAAAGAATAGCGGCTTGAAAGAATATGTTTTGTTTAAGGGATCGGTTTACGTGGCGATTTTATTTTTTGTTGTTATTTATCTTTATACCTATACGAATTACGTTTACTAATGCAAATACAAAAATAAATATCAACGCACCACTAAAAAGACAATTCAAAACACTTTAGCTAATTAGTAATATTTTATTTTTAGTGACGGCCCTCCGAGAGCACTGGGATGAGGCGAACGCTCGCGTCCTACAGCGCAAAGCGCAGCTCGACGCGATGCTCGGCGACTCGCAGCGATACGAGGCGAGGCGGCGCGAGGCGGACGCGTGGCTGACGCGCATGGAGACGCGTCTGCAAGCCATGACGGTGCCTGGACACACAGCGGACGTGCTCGAGTCGCAGCTGAGAGAACAAAAGGTAACTATGTACCATAGAATACTTAATAGTACAGGTAGTACTATGAGTTCTGCTTACCACAGGTGCTAACGAGAGTAAAAAAAATTGCATAAAATCCGGTGCAGGGTTCCTACGAGTAACTACAAATTCAATACAAATGTTTTACTATACTCGCTAGCGACTATACGAGTATTACATTAGTGTCGACGGATCTAGGCCAACGTGAACACAGGCTCTCGGAAAGTTTGCGCATGCACAGTCACGAAGGAATGTTTTAGTGTGCCTTGCCTTTTTTTCAGTAGGCGGAAAATAGTGAGAAATGCCAGGCGACCAACCATAACTGTCCAAATCCCAAATTGCTTCCAAAATACGAATACTTTGACGCTTTCTGCGGCTAACTTCACAATGGTCTAGATAAATCGACACTATAGGAAGCAAAACTTGTTATAGGGGCACAGTAACTATATGCTACGTCCGCGGCGATATAAGACGATGCGCGATAAACGCGTTATTGGCTCAGATAAACACACACAGCAAATGTACTCTAGGCACAGATGAGAGGGGGACTTAAAGGGATATCCAAGTAAATTTCACGTTGTAGCAAAACCCACGTAAGATCCCGTACAACGGTACACGATTTCATGACATCTTTGACCATACGTTTCTTGTGCTGTTGTAAGCGAAGCAAAGCGATACAACTCTATGAGTATGGCTTACGTAGGACAGTGATATTTACCAAACGACCGAGGCTTGTTAATATGATTTACGGTCAGTTAACAAAATCCTTCTCTCACATCGTATCTGTTATCACAGAGTCCTAAGTTCTTCAGTACCATGTCAAGCGACTTTATTAGCTGTCTAGCTAGAGCATTATCTGATTTCTTCTCGATTATATTTTACTATAAACTGGTTATCTTTAGAACATTTCCAAATAGCTAAATTGCACCGCATTTACACCTCCTCAAATATATTCCGCCTCACACTTCGCAGCTCCTTCATTACCATAATAACTGCATTTAAAACATATTTCATTTAAGCTAGTTTCGTAACGGGGTTGGAAAATGAAAACTTGAGTACAAATTGTGAAAATTACCCCTTCAAAGTTTGTTATAATGTTAAAGTTTGTTGTACTCGTGTTATCAGGAAAATTCAGTGCTTGTTGTTAGGACTTCAGTTTGAACTCATCAAGTTAGTTGTAAGCATCTACTTCGAGTTTTGCCATAGCATAGCATGAACAAACAATTATTAAATGGAACAAACTGCGCCTCGCGGTTTTACCAACGAAATTCCAGTTTTCTCGCAAAACATTTTGTATTTTCTGGAAATAAAACAGCCTATGTCACTTTAGAATAGTGCAGCTTTCTATTTGTGAAATAATTTTGAGTGTCTGTGGCACTGTTACAACCGCTACACGAACAGACGATCATATAGTGTACACCTTACTAGAAGTCCCCCCGTACACCGGCAACTCTCGTCCCATATTCAAACCCAGCCAAGTATCAAACTGGCGTAAGTTAAACTACAAGCTCGCTACTCGCTCTTCTAACATAAATCCTAGTTAATTGGACGCTCGCGGCGAGTGTGAGAGAGTCTACAGAGTTTACGGCGAGTAGGTTTCTGGTTAGAACTGGCTTTAAGTGGCTTTAAAGTTTGGGAAGAAACATTTTACCCATAGCTACACTGTAACTGCGTGAAAGTATTGAGAGTTTTTCTTTTCACATTTTCACTGCTAGACCGTTTTACTTTTTTTTTTGGCTTTTTTGCAAATCTTCACACAACGTGTGTGTTTACTGTTTATTGGCGTTGCGCGTCGTAACTAAAATCAATCAGCAGTGCGGGCGCACACAGCTGCTGTGATAAAATTATCAATACAGCATTGCGGGTTCGAACGCCAGGCGTGTTCTCGCTTGCCGTAAAATTGTAAAAACACAAATATGTGTGTTTTCATCAGTAAACGTGTTAAGTGCACTGCCGGGACAAAAAGTGCAATAAAAACAGCAGAAATATAATACGGACTGCTGAAATTCAATGTGGCTGGACTCGAGTTGAGTCAGGCGTGAGTCGCTACTCAACTCAAGTCTATGACGTCTATTGTTCTACTCTCGACGTAGAAACTATGATGAGTGTTACCAATTATAATTTTGGTGTTTCTGTTATTCTAAAACTACAGATTGGTAGCATTGCGGGGTTGAAACGAACATTGATAACTTGCAAGTGAATTATTGTATAATTTAAATGAAAGATCTTCAATTACTTTAAAAAAAAACTTGCTCAGTTGAGATAAATAAATGGCCCTGGTGCCTTGAACTAAGCGGTTACAAAAGACGTGGAGGCATAAACGATCTAACCAAAGGACAACGCACGTTAACGCTTATCTCTGCTAAATTTATTTGATCGACTGTTCGTGTTACGGTAGTAAACTCGCGATCTTCGACCATTTTATTCTATCTTCTAAAGAATTCTTAGATGACTGCCGGGCTTATAGAGTAATAAAAAACGTCCATGCGTAGAGGCCACTTATTGAAAATGTTATCGCGCCGCTTTGACCTTTTTAATACCAACGGCATCTAAATAAATTGCAGGTTTCTTTTTTACGGTAAATACTAACTCAGTGTTTTCTTTGTTTCCAGTCGTTCCACGCCGAGGTGCACCAGTACAAGCACCAGATCGAGCTGTTCGGGCAGCTGACGCAGCGGCTGATCGCGGTCTACCGGAACGATGACACCACCCGCATCAAACGCTCCACTGAGGCCGTCAACCATCGCTACAACGAACTAAATAATAGGTACTACCGCAATCCTACTGCGCTGGCCAAATCGTACTGTATTAACTAAATCGTACGGAAGTGGACAAATCGTACTGAACTGACTAAATCGCTACTGAAGTGGCCAAATCGTACTGTACTAACTAAATCGTACTGAAGTGTCATAATCGTACTGTAGTAACTGAATCGTACTGAAGTGACTAAATCGCACTGAAGTGGTTAAATCGTACTGTACTAACTAATTGTAGTGACTAAAGTAGATCCATTATTCAAAGACGTGGGGTGCCACGTGATATCATATACACGGTATTGTCATTGTTTTACTATAGGTTTACATCATAATTATTATTCATATCAAAAGATGCCGTTAGAATGCTCCTGACTAAATTTTTATTTTAATAAATTATATCTCGAGAGTTAAATAAAACCATAATTATGTGCAAAAGTTGCTTGTACCGCCATCTGTTGTGGGGTGAAATTTTTTTAAACACTAGCGCCATCTCTTAGTCCAAGCCATAACTACGCAGACCAGCTAAAAGTCTGCAACTGTAGAAACAAAACAGCTTATATATTTTATGCTGATCCCTTAAAATTAAGGAAAAGTAACAAAGACATTACCTGTCATCCTTTACACCGTATTTATTAAATAAATCACCTTTGTTATTTCCAACAGAAGGGCATTAAATATTCCTTTACGTTCATTCATATTCACCGTGCCCGAGGCAATTAAAACAATTTTATGTAAAGCAGGCACGAAATTGACTCCCTAAATAAAATAAGGAAATAAGAATTTGAAATGAGGTTCTAACCCCTTTGTTGTTAACACGAACTGAAACTCAAGACAGGTAGAAAATAAATATAAATTTACTCAAATTTTGTTCATCAATTATTCGCTCTCTGGTAAAACATTCTTAGAGATAAATATCCTGGAGGCCTACCATGACATCTTATAGCAATTCAATTGACTGAAACTGGATCCAGTTTAGGTTTAAAATGGCAGCAGCATAAAAAATAAGACGTCACGTTACGATTATGCGACGCGGTTCAGTTTAGGTCTTCAATTGAATCGCTATAAGATGTCATGGTAGGCCTCCAGTTCTGTTCACTTTTGTTCTCTAACTGAATCAGATAGTTGAACAACAGGTATTGTCAGATTGTCTGTTGTACGATTGTTGTTGGTGGTTGTTGTCTTGTGTGCTGATGCTAACCTCGCAGTATGCTCTCAGCATCATCGCCCGCGGCAAGGCGCTCCACTCGGCAGTCTCATCGCTGCAGAACTTCGATCGCTCGCTGGAGAAGTTTGTGGCGTGGCTCAGCGAAGCCGAATCTCTGCTCGACGCGGCAGAAAGGGACCCACATCTGTTAAAGGTAAGTTATTGCAAGTTTAATACGGTCACTGCGAAATCATGCTTGCTTACATGTGTGCTTACAGTTTACTAGCGTTGTGTCGTAACTAAACTCAAAATCAGCAGTGCGCGTTCGCACGCCAGGCGCGTTTTCGCTTGCCGTAAAATTATAAAACACAGACATGTGTGCTTTCAGCAGTGTACGTGTTAAAGTAAAAAAATAATGATTCAAAATAAACAACAGATTCCAGGCACCTGAAATAATTTGTAAAAAATATAATTTAATGAAAGTATATTCTTATGGAACTTTCATCAGTTAAAGAATAATGAAATATAGCACTAAATAATCGACTGTGAAGTAGAAAACTAGACCTACACACTATTCACGCCATCTGTGTATTAAGGGCTGCACTAACTTTGAAGACCCCCTCTTTAAAGTTCTCAACTTAGCACCATCTGCACAAAGTACTCCGAAACAGATTTAATTAATACTTCACGACCAACCTCAAAACATTTTTGAAAAACAGCGCCATCTCTATTAGGGTAGTGGAACTTCCTCAAGCTCAATGTTTCAGTAGCGACCTCTATACTGTCTCATTGAAACTAGATGGTAAAATGTCAACCGTTTTGTTTTCTTTTTTTACAACGCCATCTGTGTGGTGGTGCTCAAACTAACTTGATAAGTAGCTCTCACTAACTAAGATAGCTTGAGGCATTATATAAAAGTTGGTTGACAAATTGGTAAGTTTTCTAGATGTCACTAAAATCAACAATGGTATTATTTGCTGATTGATAACATAGAACAATAATTTCCATTAATTCTACTTATTAGCTAGGAACAAATGGTTACGTAACTTAGATGTCGTTGAATGATTGTCGTTGATCAACTCTTTAGCATCATTCAAAAGACATGCTAATACTGAGATTAAGGACCTAATTAATAACATAAATTATAAGGTGCATCTTACTCGGCAGTGTTTGACCGCCGCCGCTGCGACGCGGTCAAGCGGGGCGCCTTTGTCACACTGCTCCTATAGGCCTAAGTTGGCGATGTGTTACAGTTTAATCACACTCCCTACCTCACAAAATTATGTAACAGCATGGTTTCCTAATAATATTTACTCCCAAAACATAGTTTTCCTAAAAAACAAAGTAAAGTTTCCTAACACGACCTAAACAGTTAACCCCGCTGGGCGTAGCGGCTCCCGCGGTCTACCGCGACACAACAACTTCTCCAACTTGCGGGGATCTTGTCGAATCCCCAGACTTGCCTCTTACACTCTCAAGGAAAGTGAGATTAAATTAAATTTCGAGCGATGACAAAGGAATGGGTAGTGAATAAGTTTTGTTATTTTATTTTAGGGTTTCTTGTACTCATGTACTGATATAGTCTTTAATTTACTTTAGCTTTAGTCTAGCTCCGAGGTTTAAAATGGAGGAGGTTACTATACTTAACTTGACATGACGTATCTATTCCTATGTAGTTTTAATATTAATCATTGACAATAATCGTGCTTGTCTTTCATTCGACGGCATATCCCCAACATTACAAACGAATCTAATAAAACAAACCAAACGGGTAAAAAGGTTGTTCCTATAGAATTCTGTCTGTAGAACAGATTTTTTGCAGATGTCGATTATTAAGGCGATGGATACTCTGCAGATTTATCGCAGTAGAGTCGCGAAATAAAGGAATATATCCAATTTTCAATACGCGTCCTGAAATCCTGTAACCAGCGTGTTTGCATCCCAAAAACGCACCACTACTGTACCGTAAAAAGCCGCCATGTGTAAAGGCTCTAAAGATACAAAAAAACTTTTTTACTTAAAAAAAATTAATAACGCTGTCATAATCAAAGAAAAACGTAAATAATATGCCGACAAGCCTAATTCTTGAAATATTAAACCTCGTATTTTGACTTGACGATGAATTTTTTTACCCGGAAACCGGGATTTTAGTAATGAAATTGCTGCGATGATCTCTTTCCAGCGATATTATGAATATTATTTACTTTGACTGGTTGTTTTTAATATTGTCTCTTTGATATTGTTTTCTCGTTTTGTTAAGTTCATTGGTGAAAATTTCCACAAATTCGAATGTAAAATCGTATAAATATTTGTACTTTTTCGAGCTACAATCTCTCAGAAACGCGGCACTTTATGATATTAGTGAAATTAACATTTTAAGCTGCGATTTCGCGTTCGCAGACCTATAGCTGTAAGAAGCTATAAACCATTGCTATCTCTTTAAGCCATTGCTAACCTTTGAAGATTATGACAACAGAATTGACACCATATCTATGTCGATCCAAAATTACCACAGGCTTAGATTGAAAAAGCTACTCGTCCCACTCAAAATATATCTCAAACACTGTATTAAAAAGAATTTTCAAACTCCAAACCCATCTCAGTATGTATTTTCTTAAAAAAAAAAAATTATGTTCAAAATCGTTCTACAATGCATGAAAATATCGATAAACATAAGTAAAAAAAAAAAGATCAATTAAAGAACCTCCTCTCCTTTGAAGTCGGTTAAAAAGCTACTCCTCCTACTCAAAATGCACCTCTTTAAGGCTGTATTATAAACAATTTTGAAAGTTTATGCATTATCTAAAATTCCGCAACCGATATGAGACCCATCAAGCTCCACCGGCGCCTTAAGCACCCTCTTAATATTCTTTTGAAACAATATACAACATCCTATTAAAGTAATCAAAGTTGTTCTCAGGCGCGAACATATCGTTTATTGCGAACTTTTAAATTGCGGGCAAAATGCGGGCAAAGAAGACCGATGCGTTTAGCGCGGGGTATATACACCTAGGCGTGTATTATTACTCGTTTCTGGTAAGGAAAGTATAGTGAGGAAAGCCAAGAGGCTTATTTATTATTATTATCTTCGGCTTATTATTATTTCGGAGGTCCACCGATCCGGACCGGACCCTATTGGTAGATTATAGCCTAAACCTCCTCACGGAGGTGAGGGGAGACCCGTGCTCAGCAGTGGGACGATATGGGTTGCCAATGATGATACTAAATACTAATTTTGGGGCTGAAATTTTGGTATAAGTTTTAAGCATCGGTAAGGTCATGAATAGTTAAAATCCACTGCCTGATTACGTAACATATTATTATTGCAGTAGCAAAGCGATAGCCATCAAGAGGCCAATTGCACTTTAACTGTAAATACTTCTAGCTACTGCAATGGATGGAAGCCATTTTTTTCCAATTTTTGATAAGTAGTTCGTTTGACAACAAAATCGCGAGATTTACGTCTGTCACCAACCTGTCATAAGATACGCAATAGGGCAGCCGATTTGTGGTTCAATAGTTTGATTAAGTTCTAGCTTCGTGACTCATGTGTATGCATGTGTGATTATGATTTACTTTACGTGAAAAAAGGAAGCATTTTTTACCGGAATGTGAATCCAAAAAAGAAGCACTAAGATAGAAGCAGAAGCAGCCCAAAAACTAATATAAATAATGCGAAAACAAACGCCAAATAACTCACGCGTACCATCACGCGTCCATCTGATTTGCAAAAGTTTACATAATATTCTTCCTTTTCCGATCCAGCCAGTTGCGCTATAATGTTGCCAATGACACATCTCGGACACTCCACACAAAAAGCAGATTTCACAACTCACGAATATAAAATATCGTAACCAACATAACACCTGACTCTCCCTCCTCCTCAACCCTCTAGTACGAAGCTTTAAACCGATCCGTTTATCTGTTACATTTAGACGCGTAGTATTGACAGCACAACTAGCAATATGAGTGGTTTAGTCTCCAAAATTATACAACTTACTCGTATTTGCTAGTTGGGAGCTTCCCGATTGCCCTCCGAATTGCGGGCAGAGATGCGGGGAAGCGGATCGCGCGGGTAGAGTGTCCTCTCTGTATGTAGTACTACATTACTTGTATGGCAGTTGCTGTTTTCGGGTTGCCCGGGCAAAGCTGTTGCCTTTGTGTTGAGGTATTGTAGGTTTATGAAAAGATGTTGAAAGCCAGCCGAGGGTCAGACAAATACTTTCGCCGAATGCCTTACATGTGAATCTTGAATACTGTTGACAAAGTTGCCCGTATGAACATATTCTTTGCCTTATTGTAACCGTCCCTTTGCCCACACAGGCCCGTATATTGTTAGCTCGCTTTTATTAAAATATTTGTCTTATGTAATGATCATTTGGGACTAAGGATTATTATTCAACAATATATAGATATATTCAACAATATTGTTTGTTGAATGAGGTAGTGCCGGATGAGTCATATTATGTATTTCACACAATAAAATTAAATATAAAACTTAAATATCTAACAAAGTGGGTTTCCAATGTCCACGAGGAATGGTGCCAAGAACTCTGGCTGCAATTCCACGTTGAATAGCAATAGCAATTATTTTATTTGGAATTTCAATTCAATATTTCTGTTTCAGGTAAGTGTTAAAACTTCACATCCAGTTCTTGGGTAAGTACGGATAAAAATATGAATTTATATGACTTATATTAAATTCTAAAAACTGCTCCGTTAATTTAGAAAAAATCAACCTTAGCTGAAAAAGAGATCAATGTAGTGTAGAGCTGTTAATTTCAGACATTTAACTGCGCCGCGCGGCGCTGTCTTTAGTTACTTATTGCTGATAAAATTTGTATGAAAAAGGCATCGATGACACAACACGGCCCACCGCATCTTTAGTGTGCCTTGCCGCTTACCTACTCGAAACCAAAACAAAACCCATCAATATTAATCATCCAAATCATACAAGGATATAAAATTAAAACCAGTTCCCATGAATTGACTTCCACTCTTGTAGACACTTCGCTAACGACAGTTTAATGTCCTAACTTGGATGGAGACGCCTAGGTCCTGTGCCGAGCTGATCGCTGTAACAGGTGGGGTGATTAGGCAGCTTACAAGTTTATATTACCCACTGAGCAATCAGAGATACCGCATTATGGAATAGAGAGGTTTTGTGCACGCGATGGGAAGTTTCGTCTTTGGAAACGGGATGCTAGTCTTGATATTTTCAGTGATGTCTCGTCACGGCGTCGTCTTTAACAGGTTTACCTTTTTCTTTTTCTATATTAAAATTGAAATCTATCATGATTTTGAAATCTGAAATACTTAAATGTCAAAATATGAGGGAAAACTGTTTTTAAACTATGCCTTATCATAAATGGCCGATTTTCTCGAATAGTCTTCGAAACTACTAAACGGACTTCAAATAAAACTTTAAGAATTAAAGCAAGAATTTTATTTTAAATGTTCGTGTATGTATCGGTTTTCGATATCTTGCAGGGATTAGAAGATATTTATATTAATGTTTGTAAGCGCAAACGGAGTAGCGGGCTCAGCTAGTTAAGGAATAGAATGTTATCTATCAAGACCTCTTTAATAAGCTACATAAAAAAAATTGCAAATACGCCCGATCTTGATCTCAAAAACATGGAAAAATCAAACGGAAAATAGGAAATGCGAAAGAGAAATCACTTCAGAGTAAAACCTGCGTCTTCTCAACTAAGTTCCCGGGTCTTTTGCGGTAGAAAGTTTGAATACATGTGTTTCGCTTTGGTTTCACTTGTTGGAGCGAATGTTCGTAGACACTGTTTTTCCGATAAATTGAATGTCGGAAGTTTTCCGGTTGTTGGCGACGGTTTTGAAGATTACATTTGGTTTTAGAGAAACTTGTTGTAAGGTGTGCTTCCTTAAGGGTAGCTTGCATCAGAAAACATTTATTCTGACGCAACAATCGCGTACACATCGAAAGACAAGACAAGGAAACGACACACAATAATAGTGTACGCAGATAGCCGGCGCGCAGTAATACCAGAAAAGGCAGAGCTCAGCAGAATGCTGTTGGTTATTAACAAACTACAACGATGATTTTCAACTCAGGCCTTTAATTTTGGCCTTTGACTTGAATTAACAAAATTGAGATTTAAAGATTTTGTTGAATTTTGGTGCAAATCACCCTTAAGTTGTGTAGGAGTTAATGTCGCAATTAATACGATATAAATTAATACATTTTTTATTTGACTCAGTGACAAAACGAGCCAGTTGTTCGCCTGGTGGTAAGCGCTACGCTTGCCCATAACAGTCACAACACCACCCAGAACCCTGCATTGCATAATCATGCGCGGCACTGCACTCTGAAGTCTAGGCTCTAAAGTCTCCCAGTAATTTCGCTGGAAACAATGCCCTTCAAACCGGAACACAGTAATGTTTGCACACTAAAGCTTGGCGGATGAATATCTGGCAAAAGTGGAATAGGTGGCAACATTTTGTATAACGTGGTCGCCTTAGAATAAAAACACACGTATAATATAAATTTTAATTAAATAGCTAATTTTGTATGGACCACGCGTCGGTTTGGTTCTACCATAATGATCCAATTCTCCATTTCTCGGGCCATATACTTTGATTAACCGTTGCTTCAGGGCTTCTTAAGGCAGCTATTATTTTGGGAGCTCATAAAAAGCTTTTAAATGTAAGCCCCGGCCATACCGGAGGCGGCTACGGCAATTGTCACGCAGTCATCGTTCCGCCGTAACAAGGGTGCCTTATACCAGCTAAGGACGGAATTTGTTACAATTTTTACGGTACCTATTTAGCGGTACTTTTTTGAAGTAATACTTATTTACGCACGCTTGGTTTACGCAATGCGTTACGAAAAATGTGATCGGGCGAGGCGAACGGAAGTAAAGAGGGAGATATAAGTTAGTGAAGATAGAAAGAGTGAGAGTATATTTTTGAAATATCTTTTATGAAATTTGGTTTTGTAATGTTTTTTAGTTGAAGTTTTAATTCTACTTTGTGCCCCAGCACAGTTTTTTTTTTTAAATAAGGCACCCAGTCCCACTGTCATTTTCTATAAGTATTCTTGCAATTATCTCTCTTTATCTATTAGGATCGTTCTAGGCGCGGTTTTGTATTTGCACCAAAATGTAAAATAAAAAACAATTTTTCATCTCTCAATTTCAAATGCCACATACATACATGAGTGAAAGCAGCGAATTTTCCGTTATTCGGTGTCTGTTTCCAGTGCAACCTTCCTCCCAGTCCGGTCGACTGGAAAACTTATAATTCCATCCCGCTATAGGTAATTTCGGTACATTTCCGGTACCAGGAAAATTCGCAATTTTAAAGAGCCTCTCTAATTTTATCTGATAATTTCGGCAGAGGGCGCTGTTACTGTGCTATTTCAGAAGTGGGATGATTCAGGTCAACTTCGTTTCTGCTTAGAATAGGGTCAGGCAATATTATATTGTTATAATCGAATATACCTATATTTCGAAACTAATTAATAATTTAACGCGTCACGATCACATCATAGAACCCGATCCGTAACTAATATTTACTGTATCTAGTGAGTCAGGAACTACGAAGACCATATTACTACAAACACCCTGAATCAGAGCAAATACTTATGGTTCACCTAAATCTTTGCTCTGTGCCGGAGTTGAACCCACGACGGCACGCTTCGCAGTCGGTTTATCATCCACTACGCCACGGAGGCCTTGAGTGAGTTGAGTTGAGGTAAATAAGGGTAGTACAATGGGTGGCCTTATCGCTGAAAACGATTAAGGGCCATAACAAAACCCTATCTATAAGTCCAGTATTCAATAAAACAACAAATCAAAACAAATTATAAAGTCCCCTCCACACGACACGTGCCACAAACGGCCCGTTCATACATAATGCGCATACGGGTCGAACGCACGTTAATATCGTGACCTACGATAAATTATTATCAAAACCGAAGATACGTTACGAACCTCTGACATGTGGCATTCAAAACCGGTTCTTATTCGCACACAGATTCAATTCAAAATATCATTTGGACTGACCATTTATATACTTGTATTTTTTTGTGTACCTTTGCCAGATATTCATCCGCCAAGCAGTAGTGTGCGAACATTACTGTGTTACAGTTTGAAGGGCATTGTTTCCAAGGAAATTACTGGGCATGTGAGACTTTAGAGCCGACGTCTGGGAGTGACGAGCGCCGTACAGTGCAGCTAAAGATTATGCAATGCAAAGGTCTGGGTGGTACTGTAACTGTCAGCCGTAGCGCTTACCACCAGCCTTATTTACTTAACTGTGTCTTTGAATATTCTCACTGTTATTCAGTTCTTATAAAACGAATTTAGGAATTACATTTTAATTACTTCATCTAGCGATATCTTGATATCTATTAATATCGATTTTGCGCAAATGTCTTTTTAGACTTCATTTCAGTATTATTTGGGTTGTGTATTTTTGGACTCAATTTCATGACAATGAGTTTAGCGTATCTTCGTCTTATTTGATATATCAAGGAAGCGAGGCGTCGCGACGGACGCACCTGCGTGCCAGTTATGAGATATTGGATTTTGTTGATGTTTGCCTGATGTGGGCACGCAGGAGCCGCTCTGTATATTATATTATCATCTCAGGTTTTGTAGACCCACACTTTGTTTTATAAACAGAAAAGACAGTTTTTTTTCTTCGCAAGTGAAAGTTTCTTCACAAGTTGTAAATTATGTAATGCTAGCTACGACCGCTTTCGAGAATTAGCTAATTTTGAGAATTGTCCATTTTAAGAATTGTCCATTTTGAGAATTTGTCCATTTTGAGAACTAGTCCTTTGTAGATTTGTCCATTTTGAGAATTGTCCATTTTGAGAATTTGTGTTTTTGAGAATTGTCCATTTTGAGAATTTGTCACATTTGGGCTATACGAGTATAATTCATGGATATCCAATTCTCTAAATTTCTTCCCAATTTCTTCCCACCGCTGGGATCCAAGCCTTTACTAAAAGAGAAAGTAAATACCCCACCACGCTGGCCCAGTGTGGGTAGAAAGAGAAACTTATTACCTCGCCACTAAGACTATAATACCCCGCGCACCTCGGGTTCGGAGCTTTTCCCAAAAGAGAGCTTCTTAATAAATTATTGAAAATGTCACCCCATTACAAATATTATTTAATTTATTAATGTTATTCAATTTATTTCAATTTGCGGCGCCGGAAATTTCAGCTGAAAAGTACGTTTTTCTGAAGTAAAATATTGATATCATACTGTCATCAAATTGTTGAATGTAGAAAAAGCGGTGGTAGCCTAGTGGGAGAACGTCCGCCTACCAATCAGAAGGTCGTGAGTTCAAATCCCAGTGCAGGCACGTACCAATGCGTTACCAAGAAAAACATCGTGAGGAAACCTATATACCTACCCGAGAATTATTTCGGAGGTATGTATGTTATCCACCAATCCGGACCGGGCCTCCGTGGTGGATTATGGCCTAACCCTCCTCACGGAAGTGAGGGGAGACCCGTGCTCAGCAGTGGGACGTCATGGGTTGATTATGATGATGTGTTTTTCATAACTTGCCGCGAGCACGGGAAAACACAACTGTGGTGTGAGCTGTATGGGAAAACTCTATGGAGCGAGCAGAGCAAGAAAATTGGCTTAGCTGTCAAAGTGTTAAATCTTCGTAGTTTAGAAGCTAATATTTTAGTACTCTAATATCATTCCTATGATACAGAAACTACATCATTAATTTAGACATTTAATCTTATCTCCTAGAACCTTCGAACGCTCTGGCAACCCAGATATTAATAAAAGCGGCCTACAGTTCAGTAATTAGCGCAGAGCACCTATTGTTGCTTTGTTCTACCATCGCTGGCAACACTGGCCCTTTTGTATCATATTTGTATTGTGTAGTAAGTGTTAATGGGTGTATAATTAATAGTGACTTTTGTATTATATACAGGTTTAATTCATATTATGAAATATCATTGAAATGTGGTCAGATGGACTGTTTATAAATTTCGCTTATCGATTTGTCTTTATAATAAAACTAGCTGTGCCCTGCCACGCTTCGCTGTGGCACATTCGCACATTCGCTGATATTTCACTGATGAAAAAAATAGATAAAAACAATCCTTGATGCGGATTATATATCATGCTAAAATTTCAGCTCGATCGGGGCAGAAATTTTTGAGTTTTTGAAGCGTACACAAACCAACATAACATTTTTATATATAGAGATAGAAAGCGATTAGCTTATCGGAATAATATAATAGTTATAAGATATTACATTACTGTTCCGGTTTTTAGGGCACTGTTTCCAGTGAAATAACTGGGCATATGAGAGTTTAGAGCCGATGTCTCAGGGTGACGGGGGCAGTGCAGGCCAGGCGTAGAGTCGCATGGGTGTGTCGCATTGTCATTTATCGCCAAGCGAGATATTAGCTTCAGAAAGTCACTTTGCTACGCCAAATGTTGAACTACGCATAGACCCTACACGGCCTCCTGGTCTGGAGAAACCAGAAACCAGTAGAGGGTATCAGGGAGTTGGTGTACTGCTTTCCGCTGGGATCGTAGCATGCAGAAAAATCTAGTCTCTACCTATCCCAACGGGAGAAAGGCGTGGCTGTAGGTTTGTATGAGATATTTGTCCAACGCTATCCTAAGCCGCTTAGTATTATATAGTATTACATACAGAATGGACGCTCCAAACCCCACGACCTTCCTCCCCGCGCCTGTACTCGAAATTCGGAGGGAAATTGGGAGGTCACCCAATATTACAAGTCCAAATGACAATAGACAAGCGGTTCAGTATGAACCTTCATACAAGCGGGTTGCCTTTAGTTTTGGTCGCGTAGTATCTTTGAGTACAGAGGTTCTCGATAACTTGGGCGTCTATTATTATGCAAGTATAGTGTAAGTTACTAACTAACAACGTCAGATATTAAGTTACAAAGCACGTGCTTAAGTTCTAACCAGTGACTTTATATTCAGTGTTATTAATACCTACTATGTCGTAATCAAGGTTTGTTAAACTTAGTTTGAAATAGCATCTAGCTAAGTTAGGTGGAAGGAAATCCAAGCGGCGATAAGATAAATCGATTTCTATGATTCCAAACGTCCGGCGCATCCTGTGCAGTTCTCTAGACTGCGCTATTGCAGTCAGTCACAGGGTATCCAATATCAGAGTACAATTCCATTGATACGAAAGAGGAATATAGAAATATATGAAGTACATATTATGACAAAACAATATTTAAGGGAGCTCCCGTACAACAGAATTGATTTTTTTTTGCCGATTTTGTTGATAATGGTACGGACTTCATCCTGCGCGAGTCCGACTCGCACTTGGCCGGTTTTTGGTTCTTGGCTAAATAAGAACACATCCACGTTATACATTCGCATTATTATTTAAACCACTAGGTAAATGCATTTTTAATATAAACATTTTATAACAAGTTATTGAGTTTTAATCTCAAATCTGTACAGGGAGTCCCCGGGTGACAGGCAATAAATCCCCGCTGCTATTGACTGCAAACCTTGAATTTAATAAAGTCATCCATCATTCCAGTATTCGATCTTCAGTGTATCGATCAAACGTCAAAGCGGGACTTCCCCTCAACTGAAAACTGAAGTAACTATGGCCGCTCGTCCGGCAATATTTTGAGAAAATTTAATATTTTTCCCGACTGCTCTTAGGGAAGTTATGTATATACCTACATACTGTAAAACTAAAGTGAGACTAAAGTTTTTAAACAAATAACGCATCTCGATCACAAACATAGATCCAGGGGGTCACCACGTACTTATTCTTATCCCATGCAGTTCATTTTAAAGCCTTAAACTGAACGGCCTAGATTGGCACCACACACTCATAAAATTAAATGACAAACCTGACGTGACGTCACTCAAAAATAGACTGCAGAGAATGAGAGAGAAAGATAATGAGATGGAGCTATATAAACTCCCATAAATGCAAACAAAATGTTTCGATCTCTTTGGATAAATGTCTCCGGTCGACTTATGAAGCAATATTGGTGGTGACAGTTAGCAGGGCAGTTCAGTTTGAGGCCTTGAACTGGATGGATTTAACTGTTCGTGGTGAGGCCGCTGACCTCTAACTAGGATTTCCTGTATCTAGGGAAAATCGGAAATAATCGGGATAATCGGGAACTACGAGGACCATGGTCCCACAAACACCGCGACTCATAGCAAATACATCTAGTTCACACAAATACTTGTTTGACTTGTAAAAGTGCATTATTGTTGCCTACTTGCAATTGCAATTGCAAACTTGCAATAAATGAAAAAAAAAAATTAAAATGAAAAAAGAAAAATTATTCACTGCAAAATAATACGAGCATATCTTAAAACTAAGTGCATCCCATTACTTAAAATGATTTAGGTAATGAATGAAAGTCTAATTAGAGGTTTTCCCTTTCGAATTGAGACGAAACCCCTTTCTAAAACAAGAACAATTCTCAGACAAAGGGCCCAGCTAACCAATTCCTAGTTCAATATTAAAATCCGACGCACACCCCACATCGAGGCTCTACATTCGCAGTCCGAGGCCGCCTTTGATCTGCGGGATCCCTTCTCCCTTAATTTTGTTTATGGTAGGATTAAAAAGGATGTAAGGTTACTCTTTGTGATTTTTCTTAACTTGGCGGTCCGAGGGGATGCCTGTAAATATTTTTCTTAGTGAATGTTTAATATAATGTTAGGGGTTTCTTTTTTTTTTTATTACGCCGTTTTTACAACGGTGAGCTAGCTAGACTTAGAATAAGGGAGTGTTATTATTATGCGTAGTATCTGGGTTTAAGTTTTTTTTTTCTTTGTTAAAAGGGAAAATGGATTAACGCCTCGCTTTTTTTCTGAAACAAAAGTCTAATGTTGATGATCCCTGCTAATAACTATGCCATGCATTTTTTTTTTCTAAAATCTGCTCAGCTGATCATGTAAAATATACATAACCAGCTGAGCAGTTCGCATGTTTCAGTTTTAACATTAAATTCTTGCTTTTGACGTGTAGGCGGAACTCCCAAAGCCCTCTCTGAAAATACACTATAAAATATCTTAGACAAATAAATAATTACATAACCCGCTAAAAATAGCCTCTATTCTAAGCTCCTTCCAATCACTCGACCCAAACAACCCTTTAAAATGTCGATCGTTATTTCCAGAGTGCTTAAAGAACGTGCGCTCGCCAACAGAGAGTGCCGTAATAAGAGAAATACCGAAATATCGCCACTTGAAATGCATTATAGTGCCGCTTCGTACAGTAAAGTACCGTTTTAGGGTGTTACTGCACCGGGCGCGCTTTATTTACGTATCGTTTCGTACTTATTGTACGCTCAAAGTATAGATTTTTCTACGACACACTTTATTTTATTTGAACATTTTGTTTCTTCTTTTGTTTTTATATGGACATTATGCACGACCTTTTTTTGTAGACAAAATCTTAGAGAACATTTATTTTTGTATTTATCAAAGAATTGAACTCACGAACCTTTATTCACGTAGGCCCTAAGCGGGCCCTCGTGACAGTTAACTGACTCTATCACCGGATTAAGAATACACCCATTCGAAAACAAACGGGAATAACTTCGACGGCCATTTTTCTTAAATATTTATCCCATCTTACGTTAATGTTACTAAAACTAAATTTCCTAGTAGGTCGCCAGGAGGCACTGAAGCAGAACAATCAGTTTGAGGAGCAAATGAAATTACAGGGAACATGAAGCTGTCTAATAGCCTGAGAGACGAGTAGGATTTTGCAATTGAAAGTTCCTACTGGCACTGCAAATGCTATGGGCGGTGGTGGTAGCGATTACTATTAATTACTATTATTGTAAATAATAGTAATTAATAGCTACGCCACGCTAAATATTACTATCTATCGGTAAGACCCCTAGATGTGAAATTTTGAATCTATTTTGTAATGAAAATATGCATGACATGATTTGTTGCGTCTTATACGCCTATTCGGTATACGTGTTTATATTAGTATGTATGTTTAACATAATATTAAAGTTACTCCTTGTTACTCTTCTCCACGCACGTTTGTCTGGAGGAGATCGCTCTGAGCGATAAGACCGACTATTGTGACACTAATAGTGTTTGAGTTTCCTTTGTTCTGTGGTGTTCAAAAAGAGTTTATCTATCTATCCAATGTATCGAAACTAAAATGCCATATTAACACTTTAATGTAAAAAAACTGCGCGCTACCACGCTATAGCTGGTCTGATCCGCCACTGATATAAACAAAAAAAAAAAGAATTGAAGCGCATCGATAGGTTACGCCGATCAATGTAGCATCGCCTTTACAGTTCGTTGCATCCACTCGGATCTTCAGTGTTTCACATCCGCCATCCATCATCCATTATCTACAAGATCGGTTCGCCAGCTTTTAAATCGAGCAGGATCGATTCTTAAATGAATAATTTAGTGTTGTTGGGGCTGGCTCGGTGTTGTTTCAGTTACGCTTCGATCTTGGAATGTTGTTTAAAAGGATAAATCAATAAGGGATATTTGTCTTGAATGTTGCTTTTAAACTTGGCTGTGCTGTAAAGTTACTCTTGAACTGTAATTTGTAAAGATTATTTTATTGGAAACTAGCAGCGTCTCGCGGTTTCACCCAGTATAACCATAGAATAGAATAGAATAGAATAAAATAGAATAGAATAGAATTGAAAACTCTTATATTTTATGATACTTTTTTTATTATTTTGAATTTTGTTTACAGATACTTTATGTCTTTAAATAGATTCCAGGACCTAAATTATCTGAACACTAAATGTCATTAAAACTTGTGCAGCCGTTTTGGCGTCAAAAGATGACAAACACACACTTTCGCCTTTATAATATTAGCTAGGCCTTTTTGTTGCAGCATTATAAATGTGAAATAAATCGTTAAACTCAGAAGATTACTCACGTGTCTGTCACAATGTTTTTTTCCGTAGAAACTTGTAACTTGGCATAGTGATAATAGATTGACAATTAATTTTTTTAGCATTCCATTTCATTTAGGTCAAAAATCATAATGCTCTTTCTGGCGCAGACGGGTAAAAAAAAAGTTACAATTTTACATGAATGTAGAAACATATTTGAACCCTCTTACCAAACCGAATTCATACCACTTAAGGTACACCTAGGAGGCCGAAAAAAGGATATTTTTGCGAACCTCGGTTCTATACTCTTTCCAGTGTCATTACTTTAGGTATAAATATATACTGTAAAACCTACAATGGTTCTTTTCAATCCGCTATTGCTGTCGCTTAGTGAAAATGTAATTTTGTTTCATTTAATATTAAGCTAAGCTGGGCAGGCATACCGCTTATCACCAGGTGAACGACATGCTCGTGTCGTCATTCAGTCGAATAAAAAAATATATATTAGGCACCTACTACGACTGTGAAAAGCTGACATAACTTACCTATTATAACCTTCGCATCTTCCCTTTTTCACCAAGTCCGTATATTTCCGCGTCGCGCGGTGCGCGGTGCGCGGCGTCCGCACGCGGTCCGGCACTAAATCGTTGATTTACGATCGCTCGATACTATCCTATACCGCGCCGAACTAGTGATATTTCAGAAAGGACCCTACGACCTATGTGGTCCAGCCAATATGTGTTTGTGAGCTGGCTTTTTGTAAGATTTGGGGAGAATAAAAGGATGGATTTTATTATATTATGTGTTTACAAGATTAATAATGACGAAATAATTTCGGAATTGTTATTTTAACAAGTTTGCGTGTCAAATAATAGAAATGCATAGCATAGGAACAGTTTGTCGACGATATTGTATGCTTTAACAAACACTAACATCAATATAAAAGGAAACCATCAAGTGGTCCAATATAGTTTTCCAAAATAAAAATAAAGTGAGTTCTATTCGCGGCCGCCACAAACAAAACAACGCTCCAATAAACTTCTCTATCGGTACCGAAGCTCCTGAAAGTTGACACGCGTGAAAATCGCCGAAAAGCCGGCCGCGGTGCGTCGGTGCAGAGCCGAGATGCAAGCGTCGCGGCGCCTCGCGCCCGACGGCGCCAGTCGACCGGCGGCCGCCGCGCGCGTCAGTCGCCCGGCATGTGACGCTCCGCGCTCGCCATGACGGAGGCGGCGGCAAGGCCCAGGCCTCCGCCGCCGCGCAAGCCGGACTCGCTGACCCTCGCGTACCCCGCGCGCGCCTGGGAGGATCCCCCGCCACCGGCACCCGAGCCCACCACCAAACCCAAACAAATAACGCCGCTCAGAGACGATTTCAATGCGTTTTGTCCGTATGCCGCTCCGGAGCGGCGGCGGCCGCACAGCGTGGTGGCACCGCGGGCCAGCCATCAGCTGGCCCGGCGGCCGCACTCCATCGGCGCCGTCGAGGATGAGTGGCCAGCGGTGCCACTGCTGGCGCCGGTTCCCCGCCGTCCGCGCCCCGTGCCGCTCTCTCACATGCCCCGCTCGGGGTTCACTCTGCCGTCCTCCCGAAGTGATTATCAGTTGCAAAGACCGGCTATTATGACAAATGGTTATGGTGCAGTGCCCCCGTCGACCTCGCGCCGGCTCTCGTTGCCGGGCGGGGTGCAGAACCCTCCGAAGACGTCGGCGACCTTCCACGGGCTGTCGGCGCTCTTGGGGGGCCCGCCGTCGCTGGGGACCCCCGGCACCCCCAGCACCCCGGCCGCCGTCCGGGAGGCGGTCCGCCACCTCCTGATGCAGCCCCGAAACGGATTCCCCATCATGGACCACAAACTGTCCCTGTTCATCGAGATATTGGACGCCCAGGAGCGGTTCTCACAGGTGGGCCGCCTTATTGGATGCTCGAGACTTTTACGTTTGTTATAGTAAGGAATGCGTGCAATATCATAGTCGTAAACTTTCCCGAGCCGGTCGGAAGTAAACGGAAATTGGATGTAATGCGTAGAATTATTGCACCCCTCGGGGCGGAAACAAACAAAGTTCGCAAACAAAAAGCGGATTTGTGTACGCAAAGTAATTTAATTCTAATAAAAGGGCGCGCGTCGATTATGACTCGACTCGTTCTAAACGAGTTACAAACTCTCGATAGGTTATAAATTCGTTTGCTGTTGTAAAGGATAATGTAAATTTCCTCCATGTGGAGATTGGGCCGAGTTAGGAGTATCTTGAGAGCTTCCCCGTTGTCTCGATGGCGGCGGCTCGTCGAGTCAAAATGTGTACACAACTTTATTGAATAATCCGTTCGACGAGTGTCGGCAGCGACTGCAGCCGACTGAGAACGAACACTAAAAGTTTCAGGTGCGAAGTGCTTCGACGCGAACTCTCAAATTATATTTAGAGTATTTTTAAAAAGAGTTATAGAATAGACGGGAAGCGAGATTTCTATACACGGAACGAAAGCGTTCCGTGTATAGAAATCTCGCTTCACTCCGCCACTATTCATAGTCTACCGGTGTTCCTAGTCGCTTGGAGATAAAATTAACCTTCGCTATAGAATGGTCGATGTGCAACACGTTTAAATATTCAATTCTAGTCTCTTTAGTCGTATAAATAGTGTTTTTTTTTAACAATCTGTGAATAGACGGGTCTATTTTACCTTATGCAAAGTCACCTTAAGTTTCGTACAATCTCTGTAAGTACAAAACAAACTCACTTAACACCGGACGAGATAGGAGGCAATCGCTCGGCTATTCGCCTTTTCTACTAAAGATGATTGACTGGTAGAAAATGCTCATTAAATTAAGTCCGCTATTTGTACTAGCGCTCCAATCTCTGTAATAAAGTATTAATCCTACTAATTCTACTTAATATTAAAATGTTTGTTATTATTATTAAAATTTGTATGTTTGTTACTCATCACGCAATAACGGCTGCACGGATTTGTGTCGAATTCGACAAACAGATAGTTTATTACCTAGATTAACACATAGGATACTTTGATCCTGTCAAAGTAAACGGTTCCTGTTTGATAATACGCAACGCGGGTGAAACCGCGGGGCGTAGCTATTCAGGTCTAAGTAACAATTCATTGAATGCAATATTTTTATTAAAAACTTTTTCCTTTTTACGCTAAATTTCGTGAGGAAACCCACATACCTACCCGAGAATTATTTCAGAGGTAGGTAGGTGATCCACCAATCCGGATCTGGCCCCCGTGGTGGATTATGGTCTAACCCTCCTCACGAAAGTGAGGGGAGACCCGTGCTCAGCAGTGGGACGTTATGGGTTGACGATGCTGAATTTCAGTTTCACTATCCGTAACCACTGAACGTCCCATTAATCGAGTTAATACAACCGGAGATGTAAATCGATAAACACAAGTGAATCCGAAACGGAGCTCATAACGAGATATAATGAATAGCAGCAGCGGCCAATTAGAATAAAATTAAGTTTCCAATTTCCAGACAACGACTGTAACTGAAATAACACCCGTTTGACACGGATACAGAATTCAATTAAAAAGTATGATTTCGCTGAAACAGGGATGAAAGAAGTGGGGTTACACCCCCAGCTATTGTAGGGTTAAAATTCATGGCGCTCACCACTTGACCCGCTTTCGAAGGAGGCTTTTGTTTCGATA